>CM064512.1:18317325-18636804 GCA_032716605.1 Paralithodes platypus
CACTATTGGGTAGCCAAGCGTTTTTTTAAAGAGCAGCTGAACCTTGCTACTCACGTGGAACGTAGAGAGATGAAGGCGTTACCTAATAATATACACAGGGGACAAATCGCAGAGGGTTAAGAGGGTTAGTACCAAAAACCCCCTCCTACATACACCGGATAGTCATGAAATTCAAGTGTGATTGCCTAGGAGGAAGCCGGGCTGGATGGAAGGGACATGCGGAAAAATTCACCCGGATTTGAATAACACTGGGGTGCTATGGGCTCTCTGCGAGAGGGCTGGTTTATTCACACAGAGGCCCACGTCTCTTCAATCAACTCCCACGGCGAGTAGTAAGATACATGAGGGACAATCTCGTTAGACCAACTTCAAGAGAGCCCCCCCCTAGATGTCGAACTGCAAAAAAGTGTGCCAAGACGAGCCCATCCTCCGCAAGGAGAGCGAGCCTTGTCGCTTCAAAACAGTCATACTGCAACTCAAATCAACCACCATCATCATAACGAGGGGCCCCCCCCCCTTCTGCGACTCCTTGGTGCCGCTAGAGGACGCGGCGAAAACGAACACATCCAAAGGTAATGCCAAAGGTACCAAATCCAAAGGTAAGGGGCCGCATATGAAAAAAAGCTTGTCACCGAGAAGTATATACCCGGCAGGGGTTATATTCGCAGGGAGTGCCAAAAAGGGTGTGCGATGTAGTGACATGACTGCGAGAAAAAATAATACCTCCTTGCACCGAGGCCAAAAGAGAACCTTGGCTTGGGTTGGGTAAAATTCAAAGTGCTGTGGTGCGATTAGATGAATGGCTCATAATTTAAAATGTCCGAGCCAAAAGCAATCGGCGAGGTGGGTAAAAACAAATGACGAAAGGGGAACTAGGCCTAATAGTGACACATTTGTCAACCCTTTTGTCTATGCACTTTTCGTAAGGATTTTAACTTTTTTGTTTTATCTTTCTCTCCTTCTCTGTCTTTCTCTGGCTTGTATCCATTCAGCCAACTGTTTTAAGACGTTTATCCCCATCCAAGTCAGTATCGATATTATTCCTGGGCGACGTGTGAGAGCAGAGCCAGCATTGAAGGGAGTAATCCGGCTTCGCCGGAGGCATTTTTCTATAAAAAAATGTACAAATTTAGCTTGCTCTCAAAACCAAAATATATATATGTTGGCTCGCTACCGCTCACCAGGAAAATATTGAAACCTGGATGCGGCTGTGTATGTAAACTGCTTAAATTCATAACAGTATTGGCTGAACTGACTGAATGGGGCCGGCAACAAGAGAGCGGCGGAGAGAATAGCGAACAAAAACCAACGCGTGAGGTGGGGCTCACTTAAGCCCGTAACGTAAAACATTACGGCTAGGCAAGGACAATGCAAGCTCCGGAAGTAATGGGAGAGGCGATTCCCGTGTCGTGTTTCTGCTGGTCTTCCATTTTCTCTTGTGTCTTCCTCATGGTTAACCCCCATTAGTTTTTAATATTTTTATGCCTTCTTTTCCGGGCCCATTTAGTTTGGTGATTTTACAGACCTTTCAACCCCATATCGTTATCCATGGAGGCCTCTATATCTTATGAAGCCGTTTTATGTTTATATAACATTATATATATATATAGCATATATATATATACTATATAGATATATTATATATTATATATATATATCTAATATATATATATAGACTGTAAATATATATATATATATAATCTATATTATATATATATATATATTAATTATATATATATATATATTATATATTAAATATGATATATAATATATATATTATATATATATGTAAAAATATATATATACATATATATATATATATAATATATATATATCTATATATAAATATATATAATATCCTAAAAAAAAACGGCTTCATAAGATTATGGGCAATCGTGTAGGATCGCCGATGAAAATTAAAGGGAGATTATAATGAGACTTTTCATTCATCCGTCCAATGTCAGTTTCACTGTCATTGCTCTCCTCCCACACACCAAATTCTGTTTACTCCTGTTTAGCAGTTTGATTTTTTCGCCATGATTGTCGGTAATTTAATTTTAAACTTAGGGCAATGTATTTTTGTTTGTCTCTATGTGTATGGGGAAGATACACACACACACACACACACACACCCACCATCTTCCCCTAACTCGCGCCGACCTAGACAAACAAACCACCATACTCGACAAAGAATCAGACCCCAGAAGACTAGCTATTTTAGAAGCTCTACACATCCAAACACTCAACCCCAGCATCAACAACCAAACACAAAGACCTTCAAATTCTTCTTTCAGGCAAGCGCTACAGGCATGCTGCCCCCCCCCCCTCCCCCTCCTCTCGCCCCGCTCCCCCCTCCTTTACGCTTCCACGCTCAGCACAAAACTGACAACACCAACCAATCACAGCCACCCACAGCCAACAACCAACCACCGATAAGATTTAGTGCCCGTCTCGCGAATAGACTGCCTTCCACCAATGAACAGCTACCACACACCCAGTAGCTCCACCCACCTCCCTCTACTTGATCCTCGAATTTTGTATAAATATGATGCTTTGTCCCTCTTCTAATCATTACCTCTCCATTCCCTGAAGATGCAAGATGTTTACTTGTGAAACGTTGGATCCACCATGAATTTTGCTAACCTTTTGTACCTCATCTCTGAACCCCAGAGGAAAATTGTTAGAACTATTGAAAGCTGTAACAATAAAATCCTGAATGCTGAAACTGCTATTGCTTTAAACCTCGTCTGTTTAAAAGAGAATATATATATATATATATATATATATATATATATATATATATATATATATATATATAATATAATTCGTGTTTATGTATTTATGTTTGTTATGCCCTCCCACCCTACTCCCCCTCCCCCTCCCTCCCCCATTATACCCCCTCCCCTTCCCTCCCCCATTATACCCCCCTCCCCCTCTTCCCCCATTATACCCACCTCCCCCTCCCTCCCCCATTATACCCCTCCGCTCTTCCCCTGCCCCATATACAATATCTTTATTACTGGCTAGTATCTATTTATTATTATTATTCTACTCCCCCCTCCCCTCCCTCTCCCCATTATACCCCCTCCCTCCCTCCCCCATTATACCCCCTCCCCCCCTCCCCCATTATACCCCCTCCCCCTCCTCCCCCATTATACCCTCCCCTCCCTCCCCCATATATACCCCTCCCCCATTATACCCCCTCTCCCTCTTCCCCTGCCCCCCATATAAATATTACTAGGCTAGTATCTATTTATTATTTATTATTATACTCCTCCCCTCCCTCCTCCCCTCCCCCTCCCCCTTCCCCTCCCTCCCCCATTATACCCCCCCTCCCCCTCCCTCCCCCATTATACCCCCTCCCCCTCTTCCCCCTGCCCCTCATAAATATTACTAGGCTAGTATCTATGTATTATATATTATTATTATACTCCTCCCCTCCCTCGTCTCTCCCCCCCTCCCCCTCCCCCTCCCCCCATATATAATTATATTATATATATATATTATATTATATATATATATATATATATATATAATTCGTATTATGTATTTATGTATGTTATGCCCCCTCCCCCTCCCTCCCATTATACCCCTTTTTCCTCTTCCCCTGCCCTATATACATATTATTAGGCTAGTATCTATTTATATATATTATTATACTCCTCCCCTCCCCTCCCCCTCCCCTCCCTCCTCCCCCTCCCCCTCCCCCCTCCCCCTGCCCCATATAAATATTACTAGGCTAGTATCTATTTATTTATATTATTATATACTCCTCTCCCTCCACCCCCCCCCCTCCCCCTCCCTCTCCCTCCTCCCCCTCCCCTCTCTCTCCCCTCTTCCCCCTGTCCCCCATATAAATATTACTAGGCTAGTATCTATTTATTATATTATTATTATACTCCTCCCGTCCCTCCTCCCCCTCTCTCCCCTCCCCCCATATATATATATATTATATATATATAATTTATTTATTTTTATTTTTTTCTAATTGTAGATTGATATATATATATATATATATATATTTTTTTTTTATACCCCGCCCCCCCCCCCCTCCATTACAGATCAGTTACACATCTAGTTGACTAGCCATGAGTAGGAAACGCCCCATCCCGGAGTACCAGCTGGCCTCTGTCCTTGCTACCATCCTCGACATGTCCAGCAGTGAGAGTGAGAGCGAGGACGACATGGGGAGCGATCAGGAGGAGTGGACGGATGAGGCGGGTGAGACGGATGATGATGATTTGATCTATTCTCCACCGCCCAGGGGGAAGAGGAGGATTCTCATTGAGGGCGACCCTTCACCACCTCCACAAACTCCACCTCCACCTCCACAAACTCCACCCGTCGCCCTACCTCGCCACTGCTCATCAACACCCGTCGCCCTACCTCGCCACTGCTCATCAACACCCGTCGCCACTGCTCATCAACACCCGTCGCCCTACCTCGCCACTGCTCATCAACACCCGTCGCCCTACCTCGCCACTACTCATCAACACCCGTCGCCCTACCTCGCCACTGCTCATCAACACCCGTCGCCCTACCTCGCCACTACTCATCAACACCCGTCGCCCTACCTCGCCGCTGCTCATCAACACCCGTCGCCCTACCTCGTCGCTGCTCAACAACACCCGTCGCCCTACCTCACCGCTCATCAACACCCGTCCCCCTACCCCGTACATCACTACACATAGCCCCACCTCATCCATCCCCACCCGTCCTACCCACACCCCTCCTACCAGCACCCATCCTACCATCAACATCCACTCATGTCTTCACACCACAACCATCAACATCCACTCAAGTCTTCACACCACAACCATCAACTTCTACTCATGTCTTCACACCACAACCATCAACATCCACTCATTTCTTCACACAATATCCATCACCATCCACTCAATGCTTCACACCACTACCATTCCACAGTATTCCACAGGGGTCCATACTGGGCCCATTATTGTTATTATATATATGAATGATTTAATTAACACAAATGTACTATTTAAAACAATTATGTTTGCAGACGATACAACACTTTATGCCAGTCACAGCAATTTAAATACTCTAGTGCAATCAGTGAATAATGAACTAAATAATGTCTATTGTTGGATGACCGCAAATAAGCTAACCTTAAATATCGACAAAACAAAATATATTATTCATCACAGAAAAAAGAATGTTCCTCCAAATGTAGATTCCATTACAATAGGAAATTCAATGTTAATAGAAGAGCAAAATATAAAATTTCTTGGTGTTGTAGTGGATAGGCAATTGACTTGGCAGTCACATATACAAACATTAACAAACAAGATAAATAAACAATGTGGTATATTATATCTAACTCGTAACTGCTTTCCTTCGGAAGTACTTAAACAACTTTACTACCCCTTGGTGTACCCTTACTTTTCATACTGTCACACAGTTTGGGCAACCGCAGGTAAAACTAAGATAGAGAGAGTCAAACTAGCGCAAAAGAAAATTATTAGGACAATCACTTTCAAAAGAAAATATGATCACACAAATGAATTATTTAAATCTCTAAGGCTTTTAAAATGGGAAGACATAAACATATATTGCACTGCTATCTTTGTTTATAAAGCCATTAATAATTACAATCCCATAAATATATTTAATTTTCGTTTAAATGAAAGATATACCTTAAGAAACACAAGAGATTTAGAAATTCCATTATTGGCATCAAATCAATCTCAAAAATCGATTCCTTATCATGGTGTAAAGGTCTGGAATGCACTGCCTCGGCATATTCTGGATAAACCCTCCCTGTCTAGTTTTAAGATGTCCCTCAAATCATTTTTATTGAGTAAATATTAAAACATCCGTCAAATTGTAAGTTACTTTTGTGCTGAGTATGTTTATGTAGTGTAACTTTATGGGTGCGAATTGAAAGAGTATATATTATATGTATGTAAAAATGTAAATTAATTCGGGTTAAATCAAGGTGCCTTAAAGAGAGTTTTCTTTCATAAGGCTTAGCCAGTTGACTTCCATGTATTTAAATTCTGAACTTATTGTATATCTGAAGGCTAAATAAATATATTTGAATTGAATTGAATTGAATTGAATTCCCGGACTTCCACACATCATTCTATTCGTTTTCTTCTCCTGCTTCACGACGCACCCTGCATGGCGGTCCCTTGTTACCTCACGTAGAATCACCGGCCAGCAACATTTCAGACAGCCCCCGCATCCTGGCTTCACTCCTGCCGGTGGGTAGTCTAAACACCCCACCATCACATGTCCTGTCTCCTAACGTAGCCTCCCCCTCGCTGATCTCCTTGGGTAACAGCAGGGGCAGCGAGGTGCGCTACATGGCGTTTGTTCTGCCTGAACATCGCCAAATCATGCACGATGAGATTGCTGCGGCAATCGATGAGGAGCTTCCACAAAGGCTTCCTCCTGCCCCACTTCATCCACCCACAGCACCTTCTCCATCACCCTCATCACATCCACCATCACCCCCACGGCCTGACTCCACCACAGCACTTTCTCCATCACCCTCATCACATCCACCATCACCCCCACCCCCTTCGTCTTCCGCAGAAGACGACCCCCACCCCCTCCCCCTCCCCGCCGAAAATCTCGGCCCATGAAGGGCCGAGGTGGTAGGCCCAGGGGCTGCAGAGGTTACATACGTCGTCCAGGCGGACGACGTGGTGCTCTCCCAGCATGTGCACCTCCACGCCCCCCCACCGTGTATGCTGAGGATCACGAGTGGACTTCAGACCCGTTCACACCCAACGTTGATCCTTTCACTGGAACCCCTGGCTTGCGGGTTCCAGCACCAGTGACACCACTGCAGTTCTTCCAGCTCTTCTTTACAAGAGAACTGCTCAGGTACCTGGTGAGTGAGACCAACGCATATGCCTTATTCGTTGGTTCTCTCTGGACATCATTCAGTGAGGAGGACATGGCCAAATTCCTTGGCCTGTACTTCCTCATGGGTGTGAACAAACTCCCCACTGTGTGTCACTACTGGTTAAATGATGGACTCCATAATTACCCAACGTTTCGCAAGACCATGCAGGTCACCAAGTTCCAAGCCTTGCTGAGCAATTTCCACACATTCAACAGCAAGGCAGTCATCAAGCAGACCAAAGACAGGCTAGTGAAGATCCGCACGGTGATGCGCTACCTGCTTGCTGGCTTCAAGCTTGCCTACGTCCCGGAGAGGAAGGTGTCCATCGACGAAGGCTGCCTTGGGTGGAAGGGTCGCCTTTCATTCAAGTGCTACAACCCGATGAAGCCGACGAAGTACGCCATCAAGCTGTACATCCTGGCAGAGTCCACGACTGGTTTCGTGTATGACTTTCAAGCCTACACTGGTATTGGTCAAACTCTCCAGAAAACGGTTGAGGGTTTAACGGAGTCCCTGCAAGGCATGGGTTACAAGTTGTTCATGGACAACTTTTACAACTCAGTTGACCTGTGCCACCACATGCTCACACACCACCAGATCTATGTGTGTGGCACCCTGAGGCTTGGACGAAGGGCTCCGAAGCGGTTGCGCGACATTGCCCATGCAGCGACACTGGAAGACGATGCAATAGAGGCGATGAACAACGGCACAACCCTAGTGATGCTTTGGAAAGACAAACGGATTGTCAACATGGTGTCCACCTTCCACGACCAGAGCACCATTCCAAAGCATTCCTTTGTCAAGAAGAAGGTACAAGGCAGGTGCCAGCGGAGTCGCAAGAACATCATGAAACCCGTTTGTATTGACGACTACAACCGCCACATGGGTGGGGTGGATCATTTCGATCAGATGATCCAGTACTACCCCATTCAGCGAAGGACGGTCAAATGGACGAATAAGATCATATTCTACTTCATCCAAATGGCCCTCTTCAATGCCTTCGTACTCTTCAAGAAGTGCAACCCCCGCAGGAAGATGACTATGCTGGCGTTCCAGGAAAGCGTAGTCCGTTCCTTGTTGTACTTCAACCCTGCAGAGTGGCCTTTGTCGGGGAGACGCATCCGGCGTGCACAGGATTTGCCGGAAGGCCAGTACGAGCCATGCGCCCGTCTCAGGCGAAGCAGGCGGCGTCGGCAATCCTCCGGAAGCTCAGCTGGGTCGCCCCCACCGGACGACAATCCAGACTCCCCAGCCGCTCCTGCCGATGATCCTGGCACTCCTCCTGGTGCTCCTGCTGCTGGTGGAGGCGTTGGGGGAGCACTCCTTCATGACCCCACCCCCACCGTCACCAGGTCCAGATGCTGCTGCTGCTGCTGTTGCCGTCGGGGGAGCACTCGCTGAGAATGCACCCCAGGCGGCACCAGTATCGGACGATGCTACTGATGATGAGGAGCAAGTGGATGTCCTACCACTTGACCCCCCCGCACCAGTAGTACCGGGTGCAGCTGCTGCTGCTGGTGGCGCTCGGGAAGCACCTGTCATGGATGCCAACTGGGTTCCACTAGTAATGGACGTTAAAGCTAGGGCTCAGGCACCAAGAGGCAGTCGGAGAGGTCCTCTTCGAGGAAGGGGTTACAAGCCACATCATGTTGTACTGGACCATGACCGGTACAACAGGAACTTGGAAAACGTTCTCGAGATGATCCCTGACGGAAAGCGAAGGCGGTGCCATCTGTGTTATACGAAGGACCAAATTCGCAAGGACACGAGCTTTCGATGCAAGTCTTGCCTCGTTTGCCTCTGCATCGATGTCAATGGTTGCTTCAACAAGTACCATCAACTCGATGCAGATGTCCTATAGCCAGGGTCTTTGCACGATTCATTCATTCATTTATGCATTCTCCTATTCACCTTCATTATTCCTTTCCAATCACTATCACCCATTCATTCATTCAGTCTTTATGCATTCTTCCATTCACCTTCATCACCCTTTCATTCACCTTCACCCTTTCATTCATTCATTCAATCATTCAATAATTCATTCATTCATCACTTCAGAGGTTTGGGGCCCACCTTCATTCACCCACCGTCATTCACCCATCATCATTATCATCATCATAAAAAAAACAAAAAACAAAAAAAACACACACAAGTCAATTTCTTCTACAATTTGCACTACAGTGGATATATGCCTCCTGGGGAAACCACTCTAAACAAATAACGAGTCAAGTGCAGTACCTCTTTGGGTGGCTTGGAAATGTGCACATATTTTTCTTGTTTGACACCTTATATATATATATATATATATATATATATATATATATATATATATATATATATATATATATATATATATATATATTATATATATATATATATATATATATATATATATATATATATTATATATACAGTATATATATAATATATATTATATATATATATACATATATATATATATATATATATATATATATATATATATATATCCACACACATACATTACCATTACCATTTACCATTCTTTATATTTTGTTTGACACCTATATATATATATATATATATATATATATATATATATATATATATATATATATATATATGCATTACTTTATTTTATTTTTGTGTACAATAGAATTATTTCTGAATTTATTACCTGAAGATAACCTGGCTTTCTTATTTTTTTTTTCAGTGTCAACCCAGGAGCCATTTCCCTTCTCGTTGGAAAGGGTTGTGGCCCTACCAGGTAAGTAAAATTAACAACCTTCATGACTGACATGTCTTCTATGAACATTATACAATTATTGGCAAGGAAAATTATATAAAAGTGTTGTATATTGTGGCAAAGATATACAACTGTATAAAAATTTTCATATATTTTTATAACAATAACTATGCATGGAAACAATTGCGCATAGCTCGCGAACCAATTACGCTATATTATTTTGGTTTTCACCATTGGCAAGAGCACAATTTTCCAATTCCGGTGATATATACAGTTATATACGTATCTGAGCAAATAAACCAACGCCGAGGTGGGGAATAGCTCGGAACCCGGCTAGCATCGGCGGAACAGAGACGGGTGAAGCGTAAATATTCGCATTTTGGCTCTTCATTTCAAATATTCATAGCGCAAAAAGTATTTGTTGTAGGAACTTCTAGTTTGTTTTATACTCTTCAGCATTATTTGCCGTATTCATACAGCATAAATTTAAAACCATACACTTCGTAGCAACGAAATAAATCGAAAATGTTATAAACCATATCAATCAAAATATATATATTATTTTTTTCTGTCACTGCATGGAAACAATTGCGCATAGCTCGCGAACTAATTACGCTATATTATTTTAGTTTTCACCATTAGAAAGAGCATAATTTTCCGATGACGGTGATATAAACAGTTATATACGTATCCGAGCAAATAACGCAACCACGAGGTGGGGAACAGCTCGGAACCCGGCTAGCATCGCCGGAACAGAGACGGGTGAAGCGTAAATATTCGCATTTTGGCTCTTCATTTCAAATATTCATAGCGCAAAAAGTATTTGTCCTAGGAACTTCTAGTTTGTTTTATACTCATCAGCATTATTTGCCGTATTCATACAGCCTAAATTTAAAACCATACACTTTGTAGCAACGAAATAAATCGAAAATGTTATAAACCATATAAATCAAAATCATATTGTTTTTTTCGGTCACTGCTTGAGAAATATTGAAGATAAACAATTTCTGTTTTCAGATTTGGAAAGAAGAGAAAAAATACTATTATTTGAGCAAAACAAAATATATGGTCATCACTCACAATTTCGAGATAAGACGGTGTGAAGACAATTGCATGGGAAATAATTGTATTCCGGACTCATTTACACTTTCATATTTCGATATATTTACATTTTGTTTTGTTTTATCATGTACTATAAATATTCCTCTTTCCATTGACATATGATACATCACAATAAACAGCATTCTGGAATATGGAAATCGAGAAAAATGTAAGGCTTTGACAACACTCATGAGCCAAATTCAAGACCCAAAAGCCACGTCAAGCGCCTCCTCGGACTTACTGGGACTTAAAATGTCTGGAGTTAAGGACATCGCTAGGCTACGAGCCTGTCTTGCTCAACCACCGTTCCTTACCTAGAGTATTCCAGCTAGACATTATTAATCGAGTAGACACTTATTAGTATTTAATATAAGCTCTTTGATATGTACGCATTATTATTCACAGCATTTATTAGTCTAGGTTGTTGTTGAGTTGCACAACCATAGCAGACTGTTTCGTTGATGAGGAAGTACTTCTTTTAGTGTCGAGCATTGTTACCGTTGCGCATTTATAGTATTCTCGTGTCAGTTAACATTATATGTCCTATCTTTTGGTGTATTCAGTTTACACGTGTGGTGTTCTGCCTCCTGCCTTTATATAGTTTAAGATACGAGCATCTTATGAGCATCAGACTTTCTTCAGAAGTTTCCAGGTCTATGCTGTAGGACTATACTTCACTTTCTTTCAGATAGGAGTGAAGAGTTTATTTTTATTTAGAGTAACTGTATTGAAGCATCTTTTTATTGTATTAAATCTTGCAGTGATTTAATTGATCTTTCCATAGATTCCTTTTTATGCATTTTAACGTAACTTGCATCTTGTTTGTTATCAGGCTATACCAGTGTAGGTTAGCCTGAAGTAGAGTACATTTATGCCCAGTTAAGGATACCCCGTTATCGCAGATTAACTCTGGAGGGTATAGGTGTTTTTGTTCGCCGGTATATAAGTTCAAGGGTTTGGATCTAGCGTAACCGTTGTTGCATAGTGCCCTATTACTAGTCCAATCTTTAAGTGCCCTTGTTTTATTCGTAGCCCCGGTCGTAACAGAATACTTTGGTAACATTAATAATTTTGTATTAGTTTTTGTCTCTCACATACCAAAAAAACATGTAAACAGGGGGGTGGGGTTTGGAGATATTAGATGGCGATTTTTTCTCTTCCCTTTCATTTCATTACATTGTACAAAGGAGTACAAAGGAAATCAAGCAACAACAGATCTAGTGACCCTTCTAGGCTGCTTGTCCTCCAAAACACTGAGGATCAAGTGTCCAAACAGTGGTTTAGAGTGGGTAAGGGAACATTGGAAAGGGAACTACTGCCCTGCCACTAACGTGGCAGGACTAGGAAGTTAGTAGGGGACATATGGGTTAGTAACTGAGGGGAGGATAAAATAAAGTTATTCATTTACAAACGCAGTCAGTCGCGGGTTTGATGCAAGATATTTGTCTAGGCGGAATTTAAATGAATCAACGGTGCTGCAGTCTATAACGTCTCGGGGAAGCCCATTCCACAAGTTGACAACTCGATTGAAGAAGAAATTCTTAGATTCGTGTGAGTTAAAATATTTACCAATAATTTTGCAACCGTTTCCCCGCGTGTAATTAGATTGGTCGATAGTGAAGTACTTACTACAGTTCATATTGTCGATGCCTTTGATGATTTTGAACACTTGAATTAAGTCACCTCTTAATCTGCGCTGGGTTAAAGGAAATAGATTTAATTCTCTAAGACGCTCTTCGTATGGTTTGTTCTTTAGGCTAGGTATCATTTTGGTAACTCTACGTTGAACTCGTTCTAGCTTGTTTATGTCTTTTTGGTAATAAGGGCACCAGCATTGAACGCAGTATTCCAGAAGAGGGCGGACTAAGGAATTGTACAGAGTTAGGATTACGTCTTTGGATTTATGCTCAAATGATCTGCCTATAAAGCTAATTATTTTGTTTGCCTTCTTAACAACTTCTGAACATTGTTGACTCGGTTTTAGGTTACTCGATATTGTTACTCCCAGATCGGTTTCTCTGTTTACATTCTTAAGCTGAGTGCCATTCATCGAATAGTTTGCTTTCTCATTTAGGTATCCGATATGTAGTACTTTACATTTATCCGCATTGAAACTCATTTGCCAAATTTGGGCCCAATGTGACAATTTATCTAGATTGTGTTGCATATCGTCAACTTGATCTTTTGAGAGTACGCTATTTGCAATTTTTGTATCGTCAGCAAATTTTGAGATTGTACAGGTGAGACCCTCATCTATGTCGTTGATGTAAATTAGAAAGAGAATTGGTCCTAGTACCGATCCCTGGGGTACCCCGCTACTTACATTGGTCCATTTAGATGCCTTACCGTTTATGACTACTCTTTGCTTTCTGTCGCTGAGCCAATTTTCTATCCATTTCAACACACCGTCTTGTATTCCATGCGCTTTTAGTTTTAGCAGTAAACATTTGTGGGGAACTTTGTCACAGGCCTTTTGAAAATCAAGGTATATAATATCTACAGCTTTACTCTCATCGTAGAGGTTGAGGATATCGTGGAAGAAGTCTAAGAGGTTTGTTAAACAGGAACGTTTTTTACGAAAGCCGTGTTGAGTATCTTTAAGTATGTTATTTTCCTCTAAGTGATTTACGAGTCTGTCTCTTATGAGCGTTTCTAGCATTTTACATACAACTGAGGTTAAGCTAATTGGACGATAGTTACTGGGTAGGGATTTGCTGCCTTTTTTGAATATCGGTGTAACGTTGGCTATCTTCCACTGATCAGGCATAGTTCCAGACTGCAAGGATTTATTGAATAGTAATGTCAGTGGTTTGGAGAGCTCATCCTTAGCTTCCTTTAGAACTCTAGGCGAGATTGTATCAGGTCCAGGCGTTTTATTTACCTTGAGTTTATCTAAACAATTCAATACTTCTCTCTCTGTAGGAAGTATTACAGCTACAAACATAAAATATAAGTTTCGGTGGTGCGATATATGGGTTGGGGGAGGGGGAGGGGTGAAGATGTCGGATGGTGTTTTTTACTCTTCACTTGCACTTTCCTACGCTGTAGGAAAGATTTTAGCATAAACAAAAAAATATATATATATATTTTTAGGGTCCCAAAAGGTGGAGCCTCCCCTTAAGTTTGAAGGTGGAGAGTTATCTTGAACAGCAATGAGGGGAAGAGATGGAGAGGTTGGTTGAGTGTTAGGTGATGGCGTAAAAATGGGAAGTTTGTTATTGGTGCAGGTTGAGGTGGTGGAAGAGGTTTGTGATTTGGTTATGAGATGTTTGTTTGACAGTGGGGTTTTCTGGATGGGTGTATTTATTACAGGTGCATTTTGAGCGGTGTTGGATAGAGGTTGAGTGGTAGGGATAGTGATAAACCCAGGAGGAGCTGAGACTGTTCGAGTGGTTGTAGGCAGAGTGGTAGGGTGGTGAGGAAAGTTTCTAGTAAGAGTTGGAATAGGTCGAGGGATAGGTGGGGAGCGTCCAAAGGTGGGAATAGGTGTAGTGGGTAGAGGGGGGGATTTAGGGAGAAAGAGGCGAATTTGGGGTGGCAACAAGGTTTCTGTTTTGGGTTGTAAAAGGCTAGGGTTATTACCAACAGGGCATATGTCATCATCATCAGGTTTAGCTAACATAGATACATTTTTATCTAGTGGTTGGAACCGGCGTACATAGCGGTTTTGGTATGTGCATGATTGACCGTGACTTGATAGCAATTTGGTACTGTTAAAATCTCGAAGGGGCGTTTGTATCTTGGCTTGAGATTGGAGGGCACGGGAAGTTGTGCTACCCTGACCGAATCGTCTACATGATGTGTATTGATCTTCGGTGTCTCGTCAGGTTGCAGATCCTGTAGGTACTGTAGTTGTCTCGGTCTGTTTTTGAGGTGGACGAGGGACTGATTCAAGTTGGAGGAGGGCTCGTATGGAACTGCTAGTTGTCGTAAGGGTAGTAATAGGGGTGGTTCTCCGAAAATTAGTTTGTGAGGGGTGATTCCATCTTGACGAGGGCAGGTGTTAATTCCCCATTGCACAATTCAAGCCTGACTGGGCCAATTGGTTGTGTTCATTTGTTGCAACTGGGTTCATGCTTAATTGGCAATGGTGCTGTGGCTTTTCTCGCAAATATAATTTCTTTTGGGCCAATAGGGGGAAGAATGGCTGATCTTAAATCCGAAAATGTGCGATATTTGGGTCCAGACATGCCCGGTGTACTCAGGGGCGTTGTCAGAGTGAATAGCTTTAGGTAATCTAAAGTATGGAAATACGTGTTGTAGCATTGCTTCAGCTACTGTGAATGCGGTGTGCTCTTTGGTGGGGCAAGCTATGACATATTTGGAGTAGGCCTATGTATCAACAATGGTAATGATGTATTTAAAGCATTTGACACCTTCCATGGGTCCCATGATATCAACGGCAAGGATTTACCTTGGCTTAGAGGCAATGAGTTTTCCTGAGGGTCCTGGAATTCCTGTTTTGTCTTTTCCAAGTACACAGGATCGGCATGCTTCTGTCACTTTCATTGCTGTTAAGTAGGTTGAAGGTGTCTAGTAAACTGCTTGGAATGTGGTGACAAGTTTCCTTTGTCCAAAATGGATGCCGTTATGGGAGTGGAGTGATTGCATTGTAGTTAAAGCGGTGGTAGGGTTGATGACAATTTTTCCTTCTGAGGTGTAAAGTTGCTATGTGATCCAGAATTAAACATTGATTTATGTATGCCAGATTAGTATAATAGTTTAGTTTCCCACTTATGTGTTTGTTTCTCGCAAGTTCTAGATTTTTCTAGCTCCAGCTGTCTGTCTCTCCCAACATTGCGTCATTTCATTTACGTGTATAGTAGAAAATTCCAGATTTTCTGGTAACAAATATATATACCCCCTGAGTCGTTGCAGGTAGGACTCTCGACCAGCTGACAGAATCTCGTCTGCCTGTCTCTCTCCTGCCTGTACATAGTTTACCATTATACCTAGTGAAGTGACATATCTCTCCTGGCTACCATCATAAGTTAAGGCAGTCTGCAAATCCTTGCCTGTAATCAAGGAGTTGAGTATATAAGTGTGTCACCTATATATAGCCCACTTATTATTCTGTGCCATTTTGTGTACTAGTTTTAAGTTAATAATTATTTATCATTGAGTCTCTGCCAATAAAGATTATTTCTGTACTTCCTTCTGAGTGTTTTAATATTATTGGAAAGCATTGAATTAATTTGTGTTTAGTTTCCAAGTTTGTGAATTTGAGCAGTTTAATTTAGTTACACCTTTAGTGTATTTTCAGAAGGAGTATCTTCTCAAGTGATATTTTAGAGCTTGTTTCATATTTAAATAATTTTATTAACTACTTGAATTGCTTCTATTAACGTATTGTGCATTTCATTAAGTTATTAAACATATATTAACCATTTCCAGTGATCTTGAGAAAATATTAATTCTTGTGTGATTTAACTATTAAATCTTGCATTGTTTCATTAGGGTATATATATATATATATATTTTTTTTTTTTCCAATTGGATATTGTTGGTGAATTTTTCTTTTACTGTTAAGCCAAATCACAGTGCATTATGTATTCTTATTCTCGTCCAGAAGAGCCTTTATTTTGTTTTTATATTATATACTTAATTTAATTGCACCAAGAATTTGTATTCTAGTTTCCTTGAACCTGGATATTTTTGAGAGTGGTCTGACATTAGTCTTGAATTTAATATTTAGCCTATTGCTTGTGTCATTTCACCTCCAAAATCTTAACATTGGCGACCTTGGCTCAGGAGCTTCTGGACTTGTTATAGGAATATATTAATACATTAATATAATTGTTATTGAATGTGATTTATTCAATTGTTATCATGTCTACTAGTTCTACTTTAGAGGAAGCTGGGGATTTTGTAGCCGGTGTTGAGACAGTTGTTGAAGTAGAAGGTAGGAATACAAATTAACTGAAAATTGTTGCTCAGTACCTGGAGATTGTTCCTCCTCCTAATACTAGTAAGGATCAAATTGTTGCTATGATTAATCAAAAGCTTTGTGATGTGACTCCTCCAGTTGACATGGATAAACAAATTAAAATTTCAAAGACTCAGGCTTGTATTCAGGAAGCACAGGCACAAGCACAAGCACAACAGGCACAGGCACAGGATGAGGCTCACACTCAACTTGAAATTGCTAAGTTAGACCATGAGTACCGTATGAAACAGGGTGTAAATAGGTTATCTAATCCTGATAATTTTGATGTGGCCAAAAATGTTAGACTTGTCCCTGTCTTTAATGAATCTGATGTGACTATTCAATTCAAATATTCAAATATATTTATTTAGCCTTCAGATAATTTATACAATAAGTTCAGAATTTAAATACATGGAAGTCAACTGGCTAAGCCTTACGAGAGAAAACTCTCTTTAACCCTTCCTACCCGGGCTGCCTTAGGTAATGACAGCACGAAAGAAGGGCCAATACCCGGTATGCCTTATCTAAGGCATGAACTTAATAGCCTAATTAAGCTTGGTCCGAACGCTGTGCGTACACGTATGTCAACAAACCCAAGCGTTCGTCACCGCACCTCCGAAAACAAGAAGGAGAAGACTCCTCAATGTTATTGTTATGACGTCATGACGAAATTAGTGTCGAAAAAACCCCCATATTGGCAACATCTCTGCAATATTGGCTCCACTGAAATCGTCATCACAACTGAACCAGTTGACTTACAGAGCTCTATCCAATGCCAAAATACAGATTGAAAACCGCACTACGATTATAGATGAGTGGGAAAGTTCTAGCAGTGAAAATAAACATAAATACGGTAGCCTAGGCCTAGACGTATTTCGGCCATATCGCCCGGGTAGGGGCGACTGTCATTGGCTGAGACAGCCCGGGTAGGAAGGGTTAAGGCACCTTGATTTAACCCAAATTTATTTTCATTTTTACATACATATAATATATACTCTTTCAATTCGCACCCATAAACTTACACCACATAAACATACTCACCCATAAACTTACACCACATAAACATACTCACCCATAAACTTACACCACATAAACATACTCACCCATAAACTTACACCACATAAACATACTCACCCATAAACTTACACCACATAAACATACTCACCCATAAACTTACACCACATAAACATACTCAC
Organism: Paralithodes platypus; assembly: GCA_032716605.1. Taxonomy (NCBI): domain Eukaryota; kingdom Metazoa; phylum Arthropoda; class Malacostraca; order Decapoda; family Lithodidae; genus Paralithodes; species Paralithodes platypus. The sequence goes on from CM064512.1 coordinate 18,335,151, forward strand.
CCATAAACTTACACCACATAAACATACTCACCCATAAACTTACACCACATAAACATACTCAGCACAAAAGTAACTTACACCACATAAACTTACACCACATAAACTTACACCACATAAACATACTCAGCACAAAAGTAACTTACACCACATAAACTTACACCACATAAACATACTCAGCACAAAAGTAACTTACACCACATAAACTTACACCACATAAACTTACACCACATAAACATACTCAGCACAAAAGTAACTTACACCACATAAACTTACACCACATAAACTTACACCACATAAACATACTCAGCACAAAAGTAACTTACACCACATAAACTTACACCACATAAACTTACACCACATAAACATACTCAGCACAAAAGTAACTTACACCACATAAACTTACACCACATAAACATACTCAGCACAAAAGTAACTTACACCACATAAACTTACACCACATAAACTTACACCACATAAACTTACACCACATAAACTTACACCACATAAACTTACACCACATAAACTTACACCACATAAACATACTCAGCACAAAAGTAACTTACACCACATAAACTTACAACCACATAAACTTACACCACATAAACATACTCAGCACAAAAGTAACTTACACCACATAAACTTACACCACATAAACTTACACCACATACACTTACACCACATAAACATACTCAGCACAAAAGTAACTTACACCACATAAACTTACACCACATAAACATACTCAGCACAAAAGTAACTTACACCACATAAACTTACACCACATAAACTTACACCACATAAACATACTCAGCACAAAAGTAACTTACACCACATAAACTTACACCACATAAACATACTCAGCACAAAAGTAACTTACACCACATAAACTTACACCACATAAACTTACACCACATAAACTTACACCACATAAACTTACACCACATAAACATACTCAGCACAAAAGTAACTTACACCACATAAACTTACACCACATAAACATACTCAGCACAAAAGTAACTTACACCACATAAACTTACACCACATAAACTTACACCACATAAACATACTCAGCACAAAAGTAACTTACACCACATAAACTTACACCACATAAACTTACACCACATAAACATACTCAGCACAAAAGTAACTTACACCACATAAACTTACACCACATAAACATACACCACATAAACTTACACCACATAAACATACTCAGCACAAAAGTAACTTACACCACATAAACTTACACCACATAAACATACTCAGCACAAAAGTAACTTACACCACATAAACTTACACCACATAAACTTACACCACATAAACTTACACCACATAAACATACTCAGCACAAAAGTATCTTACACCACATAAACTTACACCACATAAACTTACACCACATAAACTTACACCACATAAACATACTCAGCACAAAAGTAACTTACACCACATAAACTTACACCACATAAACTTACACCACATAAACTTACACCACATAAACATACTCAGCACAAAAGTAACTTACAATTTGGCGGATGTTTTAATATTTACTCAATAGAAATGATTTGAGGGACATCTTAAAACTAGACAGGGAGGATTTATCCAGAATATGCCGAGGCAGTGCATTACAGACCTCTACCCCATGATAATGAATCGATTTTTGAGATTGATTTGATGCCAATAATGGAATTTCTAAATCTCTTGTGTTTCTTAAGGTATATCTTCCATTTAAACGAAAATTAAATATATTTATGGGATTGTAATTATTAATGGCTTTATAAACAAAGATAGCAGTGCAATATATGTTTATGTCTTCCCATTTTAAAAGCCTTAGAGATTTAAATAATTCATTTGTGTGATCATATTTTCTTTTGAAATTGATTGTCCTAATAATTTTCTTTTGCGCTAGTTTGACTCTCTCTATCTTAGTTTTACCTGCGGTTGCCCAAACTGTGTGACAGTATGAAAAGTAAGGGTACACCAAGGAGTAGTAAAGTTGTTTAAGTACTTCCGAAGGAAAGCAGTTACGAGTTAGATATAATATACCACATTGTTTATTTATCTTGTTTGTTAATGTTTGTATATGTGACTGCCAAGTCAATTGCCTATCCACTACAACACCAAGAAATTTTATATTTTGCTCTTCTATTAACACTGAATTTCCTATTTTAATGGAATATACATTTGGAGGAACATTCTTTTTTCTGTGATGAATAATATATTTTGTTTTGTCGATATTTAAGGTTAGCTTATTTGCGGTCATCCAACAATAGACATTATTTAGTTCATTATTCACTGATTGCACTAGAGTATTTAAATTGCTGTGACTGGCATAAAGTGTTGTATCGTCTGCAAACATAATTGTTTTAAATAGTACATTTGTGTTAATTAAATCATTCACATATATAATAAACAATAATGGGCCCAGATGGACCCCTGTGGAACTCCAAAGGCTAAAGATTGTTCACTAGATTTAATATTATTATATTCTACATATTGTTTACGGTCCTTAAGGTAAGATTCAAACCACCTGAATGTAGTATTTCTTATACCATAATGTTTGAGTTTCTCTAATAGAATGTGGTGGTCAACTGCGTCAAAGGCTTTTGACAGATCTAAAAATACACTAATTGTAAACAGTCTATCATCAAAGGCTGCAAGTACGTCATTACTAAATTTTATTAGCGCAGTTTCCGTTGATTTTCCACACCTAAATCCATACTGGGCATCATAAATTATATGGTTCGATACACAAAATTAATTTAGTCTATTATACATTAGTTTCTCTAATATTTTGCTCATAACAGGTAAAACTGATATGGGCCGGTGATTATTAAATAGCGTCTTATCCCCAGATTTATATATTGGTAACACCTTCGCAATTTTAAGATGATCAGGAAAAATACCCGTGAAAAAGGACATATTACAGAGGTATAAAACAACTTGTGACATAGAAGGCATCACGATTCGTAATATTTTCATAGGTATCCCATCACAGCCTGGAGAGGAATCCCGCAGTTGGCTAACTGTATTTAGTAATTCTTCTGTAGTAACTGGAGGCATTAAAAATGTTGATGCTTGTGGATTAGTTAAGTATGAATTAAAGGAAACATTTGACTCAATGATGTTTTCAGCTAGATTTTTCCCGACTTTGACAAAGTATGAATTACACTGGTGTGTTATTACATCTGGTTCTTTAATTTCATTGTTGTTATGAATAAATGTATCACTTAATTTGCTGTATTTTTGTCTTCCTAGAACTGAGTTAATTATATTCCAAGCCTTTTTACCGTCACCAGCAGCTTCTTCCAACTTTTGTTTATGGTAGTTTCCTTTGGCTGTTCGTATAGAGGTCGTAACTTGATTACGAAGCCTACGGTATCTCCAAACGTGATAGGTTTTATGGCCTATTTTTTCGCTATTTTTTTTTTTCTTTGATCATCTCTTGTATTTCCGGTGTTATATAAGGCTTATATAGATGATTTAGGCCTACCTTAATTCGTTTTGTAATAATAGGAAAATGTTTGTTAAATAAAGCAGTAAATATTGTCATAAGATTACTATATATTACATTGGGGTTATTTGAACTATAAACTATTTCCCATGAAACCTCTTCTATTGCTTCTTTAAATTGGTTAATGTTATCAGTACTGTAGTTTCTACAGGTAATATCTTGTTCTTCTTTTTCAGCTTGCTCTAGTGATGATTTTGTACTAGTATGGAAACATGCAAATACTTGAAAGTGATCTGATATTCTAGAATAAACTATGCCACTCATTATGTGCTGGCTGAAATTGTTTGACCATAGTTGGTCTATAATAGTAGCTGTTGTTGACGTCACTCTTGTAGGTTTAATAATTGAATTAAAGAACAATTTTGAATGAGATAGGGAAATGAAATTGCATACACAATTATCATTTGCGCTCTTCAATAAGTCAAGGTTATAATCACCTGCAATATAACACAGTTTATCCTCTTCACTCACCTTTGAAAGAATAGTGTTATATTTATCTAAAAAACTACCAAAATCAGTATGGGGCCTTCTGTATATAATACCAACAACAGTATTTTTTGAATCCTTATTATGAATTTCAATGAACACAGTTTCAATGCTATCGTACTGAAAAGTTAAATCGTTTCTTATGGTCTATTTATATCCTGTTTTTATAAACATCGCCACTCCACCACTGTTTCGTGTATAGTTGTTAGTAATCTTTTCATAAATAGGAATTGTGTACAATTGCTCAATTTCGTTGGTTAATTTGGTTTCACATAAACCGATAACATTAAAATTGTATGCAAGAGGACTCAGACAGTTCTCAGAAAATTCCTCAAAATGTAGTGGTACACTATTTATATTATAACACATTATGTTAAAGCTATTTTGAGCTGGGAGCTGAGCTTGAGGAGTATTAGGAAAGAGATAATTACATGAAGGGAATTTATAGTTCAGTGAATTTACCAAATAATTATCAGGGTCTATTTCATTGTATATTTACATGATTGAATGTAAGATTGTCCAGAATATCAAAGGGTATTATATCATTATTATCTAAAGGATCATTATTTATCATTAGGAATTGATGGTCATTGAGATTATGAAAGGGAAATACATCATTATAAGGCATGAATGGAAAATAGTACTATATTTATCAAAATGTAATATAGTCTCAATGTTGAATCTACCTAGTTATGTATCTGTCTGGTCGATTTCTTGTGCGCTGTTGTTTGTCCAAGGGCGGCACCTGACCCCTGCGATATTGGGCCTACCATGAGGGGCCGAGTTAGGAGGGCCACCCTGCACTAGGCCCACGGGTAGGTCACCACCTTCTGGTTGCTGATGGAGGGGGGGTGGGAAGGCAAACTCCCCACGTTGTGGTGTTAGTGCAGCAGTAGAGACTCGGGGGGTGGTGGTGGGGGTGGGGGTGTAGGAGATCAGGGGAGATGGTGGTGGGGTGGATGGTGGCTGACGGGGATGGTGGATGGTCCGGGGTGGGGTAGTAGTGCGGGGTGGGTTGGCTGTGCTGGGTGGGGTGGCGGTGTGGGGCGAGGTAGTGGTGCGGGGTGGGATGGTTGTCCGGGGTGGGGTGGAGATGGTGGAGGGGTGGTGGTGGTGGTGGCGGGCGGTAGACTGTGTATGGGTGAAGCGTTGACGACGCCTGGCTCCCTCACCCACACCGTGGGGCTCCTTCACGACCAGAGTCCGGTAATTCAGAAATTATATTTTTCCATTGTTTCTGGCTTCAAACATGGCTGGGAGATGGTTTCGACGTATTTCGATGGTAGATACACAAAAGCCCTCGTTCACAAAGATCCCTGTCCCCTTTAGCTTCCAGCGATATCGGTACACGGCGTCACGATCAGGATAACTCTTGAATTTTGCTACAATGTCTCGAGGTCCTTTAGGTGTTGGCTGACCGGCACGGTATACTCGTTCAAAGGCAATGTCCTGTATGTCCAGATTTTCAGTTATTAACTTGGTCACTTTCAGTTGAGATTGTTCCCAATTTTCCCCATCACTTTCAGGAATGCCTGAGAAGCGTAGGTTGTTCCTTCTACTCTGATCATCGATGTAGTCTATCCGATTCTTGCAGTCATCTAGTTGTTCCCTCAAAACTTGATTTTCATCCATCAAGTGCTTGATTATGTTATTAGCTTCGTGTTTGTCTTTGATTGTAGTAGTTAGTTTAGCTGTTGTTTCCTCCAGCCTGGCTTGGGTGTATTCCAGACTGGCTATTACATCACATATTTTCTTCTCCGTATCCTTCACTGAAGCGGTGAACTGGCGTTGTACTCAGTCCGTGGTGTTATTAACACCTTATTAGCGGCCTAGGCGGTTTATTTATATGTACCGCCCAGCGGGGTGTTTTTAGCCAAAATAGGGCTGTTTACGTGATCATTTTCATGCCTAAATAAGACCCAGAACGTAAAACAAGTATCTATACCTGAAAGGGCATAAACAGAGCTTTCGAATGACACCATAACGATCCTTTTATGATGGCTAGTTTTCTTGCAACAACCGTTCAACGCGAGTGCAAAAAGCATGTAATTAGGCACTTTCCCCATACAATTCCGTATATAGCGAGTGAGAGAGGGAGGGAGGAGGTGGGATTCGTGTCAGTAGGTTCGCCGCGGTGGTCTGGAGCAGTCATACGCTCGCTACTCTCCTGCCACCACTTGTCTCTCTCTCTCAGCAACATTACGTGCTGAAATTGCCACACGACCTATGTCGAGCGCCGCCACATAGTCCAGCTTTATTTAACTCGACTTATGTTGCGCGCCGACAGTTAAGGGTTAAAGTACGTTCGCTGCGTGTCCAATAGCGTCAGTATCTCTTCCCGTTCTATAGTGGTGGTGAGCGATAATGAGAGTGAATAGATAGTCTATAATTGATGACGTCACTGATCCTTCTGCGCATGTGCCAGTTGGATTTGTTTTTGTCAAGGGGGTTGGTAGAGTTTGATGTAAATTTTCCCCTTAAGATTACTGGATAAGAAAGTTCAATATTTCACTTTGACATAAAATTATTCGTTCTCTGTACCTTCTGTTGTCCATTGATGAAGTCTGGTGTTCATAAGGCACTTAGATCACTGTATATCTTGCTAGAATACTGGAGGTAAATTCGGGTTGTTTACAACAGTCGCCATCTTGATACAGTCAATACTAAATATGTTCAATTGTTTGAGAAGGCAGCTAATGGTTTCAAATGGCCCAAACAGTATTAGCCAATACTCCTTCAGAGTGTACTCACTGGTATAGCTCAAGTTACTTATGCATATTTGTCTGAGGATCAGTCTGAAAATTATGATGTAGTTAAGAGCCTGATTCTTAAGGCCTATGAGCTTGTCCCTGAGGCCTACAGAACTAAATTTATGACCACTTATATGCAGGATAAGCAATCTTATGAGGAGTATGACAAAATAAAAGAAGATTTGTTGGATCAATGGTTTAACTCTAAGAATGCAAATGCTGACTTTGATAAATTTAAACAGATTATCTTATTGGAGGACTTCAAAAGATGTATCAGGAAGGATGTCAGTTTATATATTGATGAGCAAAAGGTAGAAACTGTTTCTGATGCTGCAATTTTAGCTGATGAGTATGTTCTCACTCACAAACATTATACAGGTACATTATACATTATACATTATACACGAAGAGATATGAGAGTAAATATGTAGCCTCTTCTCAGAGTACAAGTGAAAGGCAGGAGAGTAAAGCTAATGTTTCTCAGGAAGACAATACTAGTTCCACTTCTAACTTCTCTAAGAAGAAGTGTAATTACTGTGGTAGACTAGGTCATATTGCTGAGAAATGTTTTAAGAAACAGTTTGATGCTAATACTAAACCTGCAAATGTTCAGTCAGTTGGTCTGGTGTCCACTCTTGAGAGATCCCAATGTCTTATAAATGACTGTTTCACCTGCTTTGAGTGCTTTGAAGGGTAACGTAAGCTCTACTGATAAAGCTCCTTTTTTGAGCAGTGATGTGGGTGACACTCTCAAGAGTTCCTATGCAAATTTCCTGTCTGATGATTTTGTCAGTTCACTTAACCCACTGAGCACCAGCTAAATATAAATCAAAGTACATCAAGGGACCGGCCAATTTTGCCAATTTTTTTTTTCTAAAATGGAAGAGAAAGGTGAGAAATGAAGACAAAAACAAAATACTCGCCTCGGTCATTTGGGGGTCGTATGGGGGGATCCTCATACATCAGCTGAGGCGGGGCGGCCTTCAAACATCCTGCCCGGCCAGCCATAGTTGAGCGCGGCAGCATGGCAGATGTACGATGCGGCCAGTTTTCGAGTGACACCACCCGAGCATCATGTGTGCCTTCATAGTTCACATAATACTAACATGTATCACATAATGTCATTGTAAGTGAAGTTACAGTGTGATAAGTGCATAGAAATGAGTCTTGTAAAGTGAACACGAGTGGCAAGACCTCGGCGCGTCTCCGTTGCCATGGAGACCGGCGGCCATCATGGTCTAGGACAATAACAGAACGCACAAACTGACACACACCCAGCTGACTGACACGCGCCACGAATACTTTCACTTTTCTTGCATTTCTGTCTTACTCCCATCCTTTATTCAGTTTTCATGTCACTTCCTCTCTTTATTCAGTGTATTACTTTATCATAGGTTATATAGTTATAGAGTATGAGTTTCACACATTGTTTTACGCACCCTTTTCTTGCGTTTCTGTCTTACTCCCCTCTTTTATTCAGTTTTCATGTCACTTCCTCTCTTTATTCAGTTTATTACTTTATCATATGTTTTATAGTGATAGAATATTAGTTTCACACAATGTTTTACGCACATTTGACTTAGAAATAGTATATATTTACACTTATTGGTGTCCGTCACTGTGTTACGTATATTTGAGTGTCAATCTCACTTACATATTGTGTTCGGCACTTTGTATATATTTATATTTACACTAGGTTTATATACACACACACTTCATAGCGTTCTTTTATCGCAGTCTTTGAGTACACTCGTTTAGAAATACTCAAAGGGTGTGATACTCCCTGAAGCAGTCCGGGAGACACAGTCCAACATCATATTCCCTGCACATCCACCTGCTATCTGATCTCTCAGGCTCCCTCTGTGTCGCGTTGCGGCACACATGACACCTTCTTCGGGGTTTTTCCTTGTGTTCTGTGGGCGGCACATATTCAGGGAAGTGGCGTTGTGTCAGCCTGGCAATCCCTTCTGCTGCTGGACGTCGATGGGCGGGGTGTTGCCAGTTGTGGGGGGCAGTCATGTATTCTCTCAACATCTCCCTGGACAACTTGATGCAGAAGTTCTCCATCGTTTCCTGCTTGCCAGTGATTGTTGAGTAGAGGATATGGCTGTTATAGAGGGTGAGATCGAGTAGATGGAAGAATAACTTCTTATACCACCTCATCGTCTTCCTCGCACACTCACATGACGAGATGACAGCATCTGATTTGTCCACCAGCCGCATGTTGATGTTATAATCACAGATGGCCGAAGGTTTCTTGATAGTTTCGCCTGTTGCTCTGTCATGACGTCTGCTGTATTGGAAGATGGGACGGTGGACTGTTGTGAGGAGGTTCACATCCCGGTTATCCATCCAGGACAACATGAGGACATTGTTAGCCTGCTTGTGGATGATGGAGCCCTTTTCCCGCCTGGGTGGTAGTTCGGGCATGAAGATCCGATTCCTCCTGACGGTGCCACAGACTCCTGTAGTGCGGCTATGCAAGAACTTGGCAAGGGAGGGGCTGGTGTACTAGTTGTCCAGGTACAGTATGTGGCCCCTGTCCAGGTAGCCATGCAACATGGTGATGGCGACGGCCCCAGAAATTCCGTATGTCCTCGTTTCCACCAATTCTGTTTCCTTGCCCATATACAGAATTATGTCCTGGATGTAACCGGATTGACAGTCACACATCACGAAGGTCTTCCGGCCATATCGATGTCGTTTGCTCGGCATGTACTGCCGGATGCCAATATTCCCCCTCCACAGCAGCAAACTCTCATCAATAATGAGCTTCTGATGGGGTTTGAAGGCGGCAACAAGCTTCAGCTTCAGGTACTCAACAATGGGTCTTATTCTCTCCATGGGGTCCTTCATAGCTCTGGGTTGATTCTGATTTCTGGTGTGGGCTGCCAGGCTGTCAATAAAATGTAGGTTCCCCATTATGGCTGTGAACCTATTATCTGCTCATTATTTGGCCAAAAATAGGGGTTCGGACGAGAGGATCCCAGGACCAGTACTCTTTTATGGAGGATTTCCTTGTGACCCACATCAGCATGACAATGGCCAAGAATGTGTAAAACTCCGGGACATCAAGGGAGGACCATGACAGCCTTGAAGAGTATTTTGACTGCTCCTTCCCAGCCATGAAATAATAATTGTACCAGTTGGTCTGGTCAACAATTAGAGCCACGAGATTGGTAGTGAAGAACTGCCTGAAGATTTCAAGCCTCGTGGTCTGCCACCCCTGGTTTGGGAGCGTAGGGCCGGCAATCCCAGCGCCCACAAGGTTGTAGTCGGTGGGCACAAAGTTATCTCCATCCACCCAATCCCACACGTCGGGTTGAGCGGCACCTTCGTCGTCAGAGTCGTCAGGAGGGGAGTCACCTTCAGGGCGGCGGGAGGGCCCTGCCCTGCCTCTTGCCCCTCTTGCCCCTGCCCTCAACCTCGGCCTTGGTCGAGCCGACTCAGCCCTTGCTCTCGCACCGCCAGGTGTGGGGCGTATTAGGGTCACCTTAGAAGCCCTTCGGCCACGCCCACGCACAGGACCACGGGCACGCCCACGTACGTTGATAGGGCGTTGCGCACGATCAGGGCATTGTGGCGACGCAGGCGGTGATGGTGTCTGAGTGTCGTGTCTGTGGGAGGTCCCAGGCTGAGGAGAAGGTACAGGTGAGTATGGTAGTGGTCCGGGAGGTGATGGTGGGGGCGAGTCAATCCGTGGTGTTGAGGGAAACAGGCGGCGTGCGGGAAGGCGTGGGTGGCGTGGTGGAGATGATTCTAGAGCAGGCATATCCTCATCTGTTGCTTCTGAAGAAGAAGTCAATGGCTGCGCTGCTAATATGGCTGCACCCCTGCGCAAGCCATAGAAAGTGTGAGGGGTTGGTGCTTTTAGTGGAGAGGGAATGGGGTGTGGTGGGGAAGGCAAACGCGGGGGAGCACCACCACGGCGAGGCACGTGTGGTGTCGGAGCTTGACCCACCTCCTCCTCATCATCATCCTCAACCCTTCTCTTGTCAGCCCTACGATGAGAAAGTGGAATGTTGATGAAGGCCATGGGGTCTGGGTCATCTTCCTGTTCCTCATTATCCTCTTCCCCACTTGATGGGGACTCCACTATGTCATGGGGGGGAGCAGGGGAACGATAGCTACTCGCCTTCCTTTGTTGTAACCTGGCGTACCGTTCAGCGATGGGGAGATAGGGTTCCTCCTCATGCATTTCATCATACTCGGCCACAGTGGGACTATATTCGTCCTCTGAATCGTCATTTGATGAACCAGTGTCACTATCAGGCACATCACTCTCCTCAATTATGGCCAAGGCATCGGCCAGGGATATTCCCCTGCGTGGGTAACGGCGTGGTAAATCTGACATGGTGTTGCACTCGCGAGATGTATGGGTAAACTGACTTTCCTTTGTCACGCACGTCCCTTGTCCCAACAAACCGAGATTTGTGGGTTGCCATACATTGCCTACATCCTAAGGAATATCTCATACAAATATCCAGCCAATAGCTACCATAGGACAAGAGTAAATGAGGTCGAAAGTCGTTGGGAGATAAGTGGGTACTGTGTCTTTCATCACCTCCCCCGCATGACCACCCGCCCGGCAGGATTTGGGGGATAGCTGAGCATGGTCAAGTAAGGCGTACATCCTAAGGTGTGTCTCACACAAATTTCAAGCCTATAGCTACCATAGGACAGAGTAAATGAGGTTGAAAGTCGTTTGGATATAAGTGGGTACAGTGTTTTTCATCACCTCCCCCGCATGACCACTTGCCCGGCAGCACTAGGGTAACAACTAAGTATGGCATTGCAATGCGTACATCCTAAGGAGTGTCTCACACAAATCTCAAGCCTCTAGCTCCCATACGACAGGAGTAGATAAGGTCCAAATTCGTAGTGAAATAAGTGGGAAAAGTGGGACCCCTAATCACACCACCACCACCCGTGCGGCCTGGCTGGCCGGTTCACGCATACCGTCCCTGTTCGCCAACACTCTACGGTACCTCCCCTCCAATTCTCAAGCCATTTCCTACCATACGAGCCGAATAATAGCGGTTTTAGTGGCTGCCGACACGTTGTCGTCGCTGGGGTCTAGCGTTACATACATTGGCGACGACAACGTGTCGTCGCTGGGGCTCAGTGGGTTAATGGCAGTGACAGGAAATCTGTAAAAATGTTACAATACACAGGTGCTTGCCAATCCCTACTAGTGACTAGTGTTTTAGACTATAATAATTCCTCTGGTGAAACTGTAATGTTGCAGGGTTTAGGGGGTAATTATTTGTCTGTCCCTTTGTGCAGAGTGAAGCTAGAGTCTGATTTTGTTCAAGGTGCAGTTATGATAGGATTGGGTGAGTCACTCCCTATGCCTGGTGTGGCTTTTCTCCTCGGCAACGACATTGCTGGGGGTCAGGTTCGTCCAGCTCCTCGGTTGTCCAGTGAGCCGGTGGCTGAAGTCGAGGACGGCTCCTCTGATGTGTTTCCTGCATGTCCTGTTACTAGGGCTAAATATAAAGTTACTAGTGATTTAGAGGGTGATAAAGAGGATGATGTTCTCTTGGCTGATATTGTCCTTGCTAATTTAAACCATTCAGAAGATGAAGCAGTTCCCCGCAGTGTGGATAATTTGTCACCTCGTGAGTTAGTGGAGTTGCAGCAGGCTGGCCCAGAGTTGGAAGGTTTAGCTAGTTCTACTTGTAGTGAGGAAGATTCAGCTAGTGCTTCTACTTGTTACTATTTTAAGTCAGGAGTATTAATGAGAAAGTGGAGACCCCAACGTCATCAGCAGACTGTGAATGGGAGGTTGTGCATCAAATTGTCATCTCTCGAGTTTGTAGGCAGGATATAATTAGGGTGGCTCATGACTCTAGTTTGGCAGGACACATGGGAGTGAGGAAGACTGCAGCCCGTATTCTGAAGCATTTTTACTGGCCAGATATTTTCAAGGATGTTTCATGGTATTGCAAATCTTGTCACACCTGTCAAGTAGTGGGGGAGTGTAATAAAAAAGAGAAAGTTGAACCACTCGTTTCCATTCCTCCTGTTGAGACGCCATTCACTCGGGTGTTGGTTGATATTGTAGGACCTCTTCCCAAGACTTCTTCAGGGTTTTACTATTTGCTGACACTCATTGATATGGCTACTCGTTATCCTGAAGCAATCCCTCTCAGAAATATTTCTGTGAAGAATGTAGTGAAAGAAATGCTTGGGTTCTTCACCAGATTTGGATTGCCTAAGGAAGTACAGTCAGATCAAAGGAGCATTTTTATGTCCAATGTTTTTAAGCAATCTTTGACAGTGCTGGGCATCACACAGATCACGTCTTCTGCATATCATCCTCAAAGACAGGGAGCTCTGGAGAGATATCATAAGACACTCAAATCTATGCTGAGGAAGTACTCCTTGGAACACCAGAAAGATTGGGATAACGGTCTTCCTTTTGTGCTGTTTGCTTCAAGAGAGTCTCCAAATTAATCACTAGGCTTCTCACCTTTTGAACTACTCTTCGGGCATGAAGTTAGTGGTCCTATGAAGTTGTTGAAGGAGTTTTGGCTGTCGGAATTGGATGACGTCAACCTGCTGGAATATGTGGCGAACTTTAAGGAGCGGTTATCAACACCGTTCCATCTAGCTCGAGATAATTTGGGAACTGCACAGAAGATGAAAACGTAGAATGACAAGAACTCAAGAGTACGCCAGTTTTAGCCAGGTGATCAGGTCCTAGTTCTGCTGCCAATACACGGACAACATCTTCAAGCCAAGTTTAGTGGATCGTACACGGTGGAGAAAGCCAGTGATGTAAACTAAGTTATTGCCACGCCAGATCGTAGGAAGAGCAAACAACTTTGTCACGTCAACATGCTAAAATTGTACCACAGGAGAGACCCTGATAAACCCGTCTGCACTGTAGCTGTTCCTCAAGACTCCGAAAGTGAGGCACTCCCATGCAGTATGAACTTGAGAGATAGCCTGGGGCAGAATGTTGCTATCATGAGTGATCTGGAGACTAAGTTATCTCATCTAACCCCTGAGGAGAGGCAGGAATTCACGGCTCTATTCCAGAAATACCATAAAGTGTTCCGAGATACTCCAGGAAGAACAACCATTTTGATGCACTATGTTGATGTTGGAGATGCGAAGCCAATTAAGCTGCCAGCCTACCGTGTGGATCCCTTAAAGGTTCCCCTGATCCAGATGGAGATTGACTACCTACTCACCCACAAGATGATTGAGTCCTGCCAAAGTGAGTGGAGTTCTCATCTCACCTAGTTCCTAAACCAGGTGGATCACAACGGCTCTGTATTGACTATCGATGTGTTAATCAGATCACCAAAACAGACACCTACCGAATACCTCGCATGGAAGATTGTATAGATAGGATTGGAAAGGCACAGTACATCAGTAAGTTTGACTTGTTAAAGGGATATTGGTAAGTACCTATGACTCAGCGTGCTAGGGATATCTCATGTTCTGTGACTCTTGGTAAAATGTTTGCATGTTCTTTGATGCCGTATAATATGAAAAATGCACCTGCAACACTTAAAAAACTCATGAACATTGTAACCGAGGGTTTGGAAGGATGTGTTGTGTATATTCATGATGTATTGATCTATAGTGACACTTGGAAAGATCGCCTATGCCATGTCAGTAACTTTCTTGATCGTCTGGTTCAGGCTAATCTTGTTGCAAATTTATCAAAAAGTGAATTTAGTCAAGCTAAATTCCAGTATCTTGGTTATGTGATTGGTAATGGACAAGTTGTGCCACCAGGGGCTAAAGTTCAGGTGATAAGTGATCTTTCCAGACCTAAGAATAGGAAAGAATTGCAAAGATTTCTCGGTATGGTAGGATACTACCGATGGTTTGTTCTAAATTCCTCAATTCTTGTGTCACCACTCACAGATCTTCTGAAAAAGGGAGTTAAATTTGAGTGGAATAAAGCATGTGAATCCTCTTTCAACAAACTCAAAGCTATCCTGTTAAGTAAGCCAGTGTTTTCCACCTCTAACTTTGCAAAATCATTTAAAATGGCTGTGGATGCTAGTGATATAGGACCTGGGGCAGTTTTGTTGCAGGAGGATGACCAAGGTATTGAACATCCTATATCTTATTACAGCAAGAAGTTCACTCCACCCCAAAGGAATTATTCAACTATTGAAAAGGAACTTTTGGCTCTGATTTTGGGATTTCAACATTTGTCTTTATATTTGTGTTCAAGCCCAGATCTTATTGTTATTTATACTGGTCACAACCCACTAAAGTTTCTTAGAAAAGTTAAAGATAAAAATCAGAGATTGACCAGGTGGAGTCTGCTGCTTCAGTAATATCCTTTAGATATAAGACAAGTTAAAGGGAAAGCAAATGTGATCGCAGATTGTTTGTCTAGATTGTAGCCTAATTGTTTTAAAATATATAAATTTCTCCTTTAAATTTCTTTCTTTAGGGGGAAGGTGTTATGTGATCAAGAATTAAACATTGATTTATATAAGCCAGATTAGTATGATAGTTTAGTTTCCCACTTATGTGTCTGTTTCTCGCAAGTTCTAAACTTGTCTAGATCCAGTCTGTCTGTCCCAACATTGCGGCATTTCATTCACGTGTATAGTAGAAAAATCCAGATTCTCTGGTAAAATATATATACCCCTGAGAAAATTGCAGTTTGGACTCTCGACCAGCTGACCTTAGAATCTCGTTTGCCCCACTCTCTCTCCTGCTTGTACATAGTTTACCATTATACCTAGTGAAGTGACATATCTCTCCTGGCTACCATCATAAGATAAAGCAGTCTGCAAATCCTTGCCTGTAATCGAGGAGTTGAGTATATAAGTGTGTCACCTATACATAGCCTACTTATTATTCTGTGACATTTTGTGTACTAGTTGTAAGTTAATAATTAATTATCATCGAGTCTCTGCCATCCTGGCGTTCGAGTCCACGGACTGCCACATGTGTTTGTAAATTTCATTAATCGATTTTAGGAGTATGGTTGGTTGTTGGAAGGAACATAATAATTAAGATTATTTCTGTATTTCCTTTTGAGTGCTTTAATTATTATTATAAAGCATTGAATTAATTTGTGATTAGTTTCCAAGTTTGTGAATTTGAGCAGTTTAATTTAGTTACACCTTTATTGTATTTTCAGAAGGAGTTTCTTCTCAAGTGATATTTTAGTGCTTGTTTCACATTTAAATAATTGTATCAACTACTTGAATTGCTTCAATTAACGTATTGTGCATTTCATTAAGTTATTAAACATATATTAACCATTTCCAGTGATCTTGAGAAAATATTAATTCTTGTGTGATTTAACTAATAACCTTGCATTGTTTCAGTAGGGTATATACTTATTTGTTTTCACTTGAATAATGTTAGTGACACCACACAACTGGCACTGCCACCACAACAATGGACTCAGACACTTCCACCATCCATTCTGGGACCGTTAAGTGGTTTAACAACAAGCAGGGCTACGGATTTATCACCTTCAATAATACACAAAGGGATATATTCGTTCACAGAATCAACATAAACAGCCCAAACCCCCGCCAATCAATTTCTTCTCTCAATGACGGTGAGAAAGTAACATTCACCACCAAAACGGGGAAGAAAGGAGAAGAGGCTACCAATGTCACCGTACCTTTGGGAGTCACTCTAAAAGACTCCAGACACACCAGGGACAAGAGGACAGACAAAGGAAGATCTGAACAAATCCAAATCATTGTCACCACCGCTGTAACACTCGCTGATGGGGACCCAAATCTCCTCAGGGAGCTGCTACCAAGACTCCTGACAGCTAATAATCTTCCCACAATCATCATCCCTCGTCTGGAGCCCAACAAGAAGACTCCACGAGTCAGCACACAGGTACCAAGACCCACACCACGCCCTCAACTCCTTCTGTCCCGCCCATTAAGCAGACAGAAATCTCCTCCTGACATAATATATACTGTCAAATCAACAACAACAATCAGCAACTCCAACACCAAGCTCAAGGAAAAACTGAAGATGTCTCCACATATTAACGTCTTCGAGCAAAACCTAGAAGAGGACGATACTCCAACAACATCAAAGGAGTTCGAGGAAGCCCTCTCACCACCACCAGCTCTCCCCACTACCAAGCCTACGCCAGCCAGACCATCTGAAGAGATTCTCAGGACCACTCCTTCCCCTCCTGTTCTGACCCCACAAGCTGTGAAGAAGAAGAATAGGAAGAAGAACCCCGTAGGAGATACAACACCCAAGTCACAGAAGATACAACCAGTAAGTGACTACGAAATGAGGGACCTCCTCGAAGACATCAAACAACTTCCATTCGAACTGGTGAAGCAAAAATACCCTTCAGCAAACATAGATTTTTTATCAGACCCTAATCTAGTCAAATTCCTCGACAATACCATACCACAAAAGTATAGACAAATAAAATAACATCCTTATCCTCAACTTTTAAATGAATAAAAATTTACCCAAACCTAACAAAGCAAGGTGGTATGCCCGCCTACTTTTAATCTTCTACTTTCTTTCATATTTCCTCCTTTTGCCCTCTTCCTCCCCAAACCTCTTCCTTCCCCTCTTAGACCCACCTTGGGTCAAAATTAAAAAAAAAAAAAAAAAAAAAAAAAAAAAAAAAAAAAAAAAAAAAAAATTTAGTGAATTATTATTTTACTGTTAAGCCAAATCTCAGTGCATTATATATTCATATTCTCGTCCTGAAGAGCCTTTATTTTGTTTTTCTATTATATACTTAATTCAATTAAACTAAGAATTTTTATTCTAGTTTCCTTAAATCTGGATATTTTTGAGAGTGTTCTGACATTAGTCTTGAATTTAATATTTAGCCTATTGATTGTGTCATTTCACCTCGTCAAAAACATAATAAGATTGTCTCCTTTTCTTTGCAATTTGGAAAATATATGCCTTGGTATCCAATCTGGTTTTTGTTGAAGTTGGAATTGCTGAAGTAGGTGTTGTTGATCTTGGTCGGATGAGTCTTGATGGTGGATAGTGCGTACTGTAGCAGTGGTTGATTTGAATATTGTAGCAGTAGGGTCGTTGTTCTGAAGTGGTAGTCTGGAGAGGGTGTCAGCGTTGGTGTTTAGCTCCCCGGGTCGGTAGGCTATTTTAAAGTCATATTCCTCTAGGGATTTTCGCCATCTGACGGTTAAAGCGTTTTTTGTGTCTGATTTACTAAGCCATTGAAGGGCGTGATGATCTGTGATTATGGTGACTTTGCCCCCGGCTAGGTAGGCTTTAAAATGTTGGAGTGCCCATGTGATTCCTAAGCATTCTCGCTTAGTGACAGGATAGTTAATTTCTGCTGGGTTGAGGGTCCTGCTAGCACCTGCTATGATGTGTTCTCTTCCGTCTCTGGTTAGGGCTAATATGGCTCCTATTCCGAACAGTGACACGTCTGTATAAAGCCGGAAAGGTTGGGTATAATCTGGAAAAGAGACAGCTGGTGCAGCTACGAGTAGGTCTTTGAGGGTGGTGAAGGCTTGTAGACGTTGGGTTGTCCAAAGGAAAGGCTCTTCTTTTCTGGTGAGGTCATGGAGAGGCATGGCTATGGTGGCAAAGATTTTTACAAAGCGACGATAGTATGATGCTAGTCCTAGGAATGCTCGAATTCCTTTGACGTTGTTAGGTGGGGTGATGGCACTTGTTGCTTTGAGTTTGGCTGGGTCTGTGGAAATTCCTTCTGAGACGATTTGGCCAAGGAATTGGACTTCTTTCTGTGCCATGGTGCACTTGGAGGGCTTGAGTTTTAGGTTGGCATCCCATATTCATTGAAATACTTGGCATAAACATGCCCAAGTCTTTCCGAAAACTATGATATCGTCAAGATAAGCCAAACATGCTTCCCAAGTTAGTCCTTGTAACACGGATTCCGTGAGCCGAGAGAAGGTCGCTGGTCCGTTACATAATCCGAATGGCAGTATGGTGAATTCGTACAGTCTACCCTGACTGGTGGAGAAGGCCGTTTTCTGTTGATGCTCAGGGACCACGGGTACCTGCCAATATCCTGCTTGAAGGTCTGAGGTGGTGAACCATCTGGCTCCTAATAGGGAGTCTAAAGAGTCACCAATGCGAGGTAAGGGTATTGCATCTTTGATGGTGACGTCGTTGAGTTGCCGGTAATCAATACAAAATCTGGTGGATCCATCTTTGTTTCTTACCAGAACAACAGGGGAAGGCCACGGACTGGTGGATGGTCTAATGACTCCTGTGTCTAACATTTCTTGCACTTGATTTTCTTCTTGGCGCTGAATGAGTTTTTTCTGTTGAACTGATTGACGAATGGGCGGCCCTATGGTGTGAATTGGGTGGTGAAGCAGTTGGGTTTTTCCTACGTCGCGGCTGGATGTGGCGAAGAGGTCTTGAAACGAAGTCATCAAGTCTCATAGGTCTTGTCTTTGTCGGTTGGTTAATTGATTAGGAATATCAGGGAATTTAGGAGGGGGAGACGATTTTTGATCTTCAGGTAGGGAAAATTCTTCATCATGATTTTCTAGCTCTCCTATAGCTAATCCTTTTGGCAAAGTAAGGGGGTGGTCAGATATATTAGCAATTTTGATGTGATTTAAGATATCAGGCATACTAGCTGGAGCGGTAAAGCAGTCCCTATCAAAGGGTCTTTGGAGGTTCGGTGTGATGATTACATCACCTGACATGGTGGGTAAGATAGAAATCCACTGTTCATGATGAGGGGGTAGCATAACAGATTTTGATATGATAGCCTGAGTAGTTTTGATGGTGCGAACGGGATGCGTTAGGTTAGGTTCGCGGCGTACAGAGGCAGTTACGTTGTACTCGCTGATAAGTGTTTTTTGTTTGTTTTTTACTTGGGCCAAATTTGATCACGCGTTGAACACAATATATGGTGGCATGTAAGGAGGTCAGCAAGTCGAAGCCTAGGTATCCATCGTAATTTAATTCTTTGGATGGGAAAATCATGAATGGATGGTGATGACTGTGATCAGGAATGTTGGCAGCTACATAATGGGGAGCGGTTTGGTTCGCTATTTGGGATTATGCCATCGTTTGTTTCAATTAAGATGCTGGATGTGACTTGGAGAGGCCCAAAGGTGGCCTGGTTCTTAGCAAAAAATGAAGAAAATAGACATGAACGGGAAGCCCCTGTGTCAATCAAAAGTCTAGCTTTAACACCTTGAATTGTGATGTGATTATAAATGGGGGGGGGTTTGTTTTTCCTGTATCTGATATTGTTTCATCACGAGCCCCCGCCAGTTTAACGACAGGTGGGCGGGGGCGGATTAAAAATCCAGGTTATCTTGAATATCAGAACTGTCCTCGCTATCTACTATTTCTTCTGGGAGTCCTTCTTCAGGTGCGTCATCTATTCCTGCTGTACCGTCTTCAGTGATGGTGGCAACTCTTTGTGGTTTAATCCAAAGTATTTGCCCCCAGAATTAAGGTAACTTGGGACGACGTATCACCAATTCAGTGAATTATTTTTTTAAAGACAAGACAGGGCATTTTGGGTTGCAAGATTTCCAATCTGAGGGTCGGATTCTTGCCCAATCTTCCATCTTTTCTACTGAACGGGGGTATGATGTGGCTGAAGAAGGTGCTAAAGAAGTTTGAGGTTGGCTGGTGGCACGAATAATGGCGGCGATCTTGTCTTTCTCATCGCTCTTTTGCAAAGCCATGATACGCCGGATAATAGGTAAGTCCTCGTCCTAGCCCTTGGGCTCGGTGATAGTGAAATGATCTCGCACTGACGTAGGCAATAACCCGAAGTAAGGCATTGAACATACTCTCTTTTCTAGCAATTGCAGTGTCTTCTGGGAATGCTGTGACCACCAACTGATTCAGTTGGCTGATGGTGTGGTCTAAATTTCCTGAAAATTTTACACTGTGGAATTGCTGGTTGGCAATTATTTTACCAAGAGAGGGGTTAATGGCTCCCTTGGTGTACCTTTCGAACTGAGCCCAAGTCAATTGTGGAGTATCACGAACATACCCTGAAACAAGTGACATAATTATGCCGGCCCAGTTTCATAACAACTGTGTGGATTTTGGAGGTATCGTCTTTGAACACAATATCAAGCACTGGCTTGACTACTTCAAGATAAGTAAGAATGTTGTGATCTTGCTTAAAAGGAATAATTTTGAGCGATTTTCCTGCAATGATGTTTGTGTTATTGGTTATATTGCGTGGTTTTATAAGTCGAAGCTGTTATACCGAGTTGAGACACCGCTGTCGCCAGTGTTATGCGACGTCGTAATTTAACGCGCTTTATAGTGATTGCTCGAGAAATGCGTACGGAGTTACATGAAGGGATAGACAGACGAATGAGGAAGTAAGAAGGAGGTGTGGCATGGAGGTATATGTGCTGGAAAGTGTGAAAAGGAATAACTTGAGAACGTATGGAACGTATGGAAAGCGAGAGAATGACTAAGAGGGTGTACTAGAGCGAGGTGGAAGGATGGAGTGAGGAAGTACAGTATATGGATGAAGGCGGTGCTGGTTGGGAGGAGGGGCGTCGACTGAGTGGGGACAGTGGTGCATGGTTCGTTCGTGGCTACCCCTTCGGAGATCACGGCTAGGGTACAAATCAATAGGAATGATAATAAAGATCGGTCCTCATATATATTGATATGGCTGACGATCGAACATAGAACGATAATGTACATTCAGTGGTAAAAAACTAACAAATAGTGTATTGGTCAAACACGTTTGCAAACCCTAAAATTTCACGTACTTATGTGAGTATATAATTGTAACATTCATTCATTGAATTTGTGTTCAATATATATTTTATATAGTTTATTTTGTATTTGTTATTCCTTCCTTCTTTGTTGCTGTAGTCTCTCTCCAGTGCCTCCAGGTGTTTTGAGTGGATTTAGACCAGTCAAAGTAGGGCTGGACTTAGAACAAATTGCAATAGAAGGTTTTTTGGCTTTAACTTGTTTATTAGGTCCCTCTGATGAACATATAAAAAGTCTCCAACTTTTGGACACCGGGAAAGTGGTTAATTTGCATAAATTCAAGATGGCCGCCGTCCAAAGCTTCAATTTACAGATCACTTTTTTCTGGTTGCTCCTAGACCCTATAAATGTATTACAAACAACGTTTTTTGGCTTTAACTTGTTTATTAGGTCCCTCTGATGAACATATAAAAAGTCTCCAACTTTTGGACACCTGGAAAGTGGTTAATTTACAGCCAAAAAACCTTACAGCCAAAAAACCTTCTATTGCAATTTGTTCTAGGTCAAGCCCTACCTTTACTGCACATTATTGTCTATTACATTTTGCCTAGGCCTATACTAATCCCATCATCTTGTTTCTTGTTTCAACAGATTGGTGCGACATCTACCGAAGCCATGGAAGAAGAGGTGGTGCATAATCCCTGCGGCATTTGCTCAAACACGTTAGACGAAGGAGAAACAGTCAAGCTGAGGGCGAAGGGAGCAGATACTATCAACAAGGCCAGTACTGAACGTGGAACGCCATCAATTACCGTGTCCGAGGGCCAAACGGTGCACATTGATTGCCGAAAGAAGCATGTCAATACGAAGCCAAATAGAATTCCTGGGAAGCAGAAGAAACGTCCTGAAAAACCTGCTCTTCGTTCTCAGACACCAGACTTTTGTTTTACAGAGAACTGCTTTTGTTGTGGTACAAAAATCTATTTGGACACAAAGCATGATTCAGAAGAAGTGTATCCAGTACGCACCTTCAACTTTCAAAGGACAATACTTTCTGCATGTGATGCCAGTGCTGACACTGTTAGAGGCCGAATTAACTTTGCACGCGATCTTCCAGCAGCTGACGCAATATATCACAAGCAGTGCAGCTCAAATTTCCAGACACATAGGCAGATCCCCTCCAAATATCGTGATTCCGCAGACAGTGAACCTCCTCGCAAGGGTCGCAAAGTAGATGCCTCACGAGAGGAAGCATTTCTACTCGCAATCGAGGAATTAGTCAGTGGCAATGATGATGAACAGACTACAGTGGTTGATCTCGTTGATAGAATGTCCCAGTTGTGCCCTGATGTTGAAGCGTATAGTGTAAAATACATGAAACAGAAACTTATTTCATATTTTGGGGATGAACTGGTTATTAGTAACGTGCATGGACGCAGCGATGTTGTAACTGTCAAAGAAAGTGCTGCAAAGATTTTGCAACAATTCAAAGACTCACCACAGACTGATGATGAGGAAGCAGAACAAAGAAAGATAGTCAGGGCTGCGGCACGGTTGATCAAAGCAGATATAAAGAACATTGATACTTGTAGAGATTTCTATCCAGATCCTTCTGAACTCCGGTCGCTGGAAAAGAATGTGGCGTACGTTCCGCAGTCCCTTCGTATATTGCTGCAAGAGACGTTCAGTGGCAAGTCATGTGATCTTGAAGTTGCATCAATTGGACAAAGTATCGTGCAACTTACCAGACCAAGGGCCATTGTAGCACCCATTCAGTATGGATTGGCGGTTCAAATGCACCAGCACTTTGGTTCCCGCTTTCTTGTGGACAGTTTACACAGCCACGGCTTCTGTCTGCCTTACGCAGAAGTTTTGAGGTTTTCGAAGTGTGCTGCCAATTTCAGGGGCACCAACATATCCACTGCAGGCAGGTTTGGACAGTTCGTTGCAGACAATGTTGATCACAACTTGCGTACGCTTGATGGGCGAGGAACATACCATGGTATGGGTATAATTGTTGCTGTCACCCCTGAAGTAAGAGACACAACATCAATACCAAGATTGCAGTCACCTGAAAACAACTTCACGGCAGCTCAAATTGAAATCAAATACTACCGCAGTGTTCGCAAGAAGGGTGGGCCTCTCGAATTTAGAAAGCTTGACCCCATTTCAGCATCTGACAAGCTTGAAAATCTGGACATACTGTGGAAAACGTCATGGTTGCTTCGACCAAAACGACCAGGCTGGTCCGGCTTAATGCAGAGTGTGTGCCATGGACCACACCCAGGGAAATCATCCGTCCATTTCTTGCCCATGATTGACATGGACCCTACGGACATGAGTTGTATTTACTCAACACTTCACTTCGTTGCTGCGGAAAGCCATCGCCAGGGAACGACGCCAATGCTGACATTCGACCAACCGCTTTATTGGAAAGCGAAGACGATCATTGTTCATGAGAAGGAAGGAAGCGAACTGAAACCCATTGTTTTGAACCTTGGTGGCTTTCACTCTGTGATGAGCTTTTTGGGATGCATGGGCCATGTTATGGAAGCATCTGGGCTTAAGGAGGTTTTGGAACTTATATACGCTGAAAATGCTGTGACCCAAATGCTGAGTGGGAAAGCCTATGCACGAGCAATCAGAGGCCACTTCTTGGTTGACACAGCCTTGAGTTCGATTGTGTTAGGCAGGGCATACGGTGTCAACCTCTCAATGGTAGATGAGGAAAGTGACGCATGCAAGGACTTCCAGGAGGCTGCAGATCTTTTGGATAAGCTGTTGCGTGAAGACGTTTCACCGGATGAAGTCTGCAGTAAAGACGTTTTCAACAGAATTTCTGAAAAACTTAAAGCTGAGAAGAGCTCCTTAGCAGAGCATAAGATGGGAAAGCTATGGATTCAATACATGGACATGATTGACCTGCTGCGTCGCTTCCTGAGGGCACTGAGAATGGGCGATTTCCTACTGTACCTCGGAACACTCCAGGAGATGTTGCCATACTTTGCAGCGTGTGGTCATAACAATTATGCCAAGTCAGCCCATGTGTACAAAGGAGTACGTACATTCAAGACATGATTGAACTTGAGCAGCTCAACCCAGACATGTTCTGTCAATTGAACTCCGGTCTATTTGTGATCCGCCGAAGTGATCGGCTGTGGGCAGGACTGCCAAGCGACTTGGTTATAGAGCAGGTTTTGATGCGCTCTTTGAAAACGAATGGTGGATTGACACGTGGTAGGGGCATGGAGGAAACGCAACGCCTGCGCTGGTTACTTGCTATGCCAGCCTGCGCTGAGGTGAGTGAAGTTATGCAAGAACTGACAGGGAAGCATTTCCACACCTCTGAGCAGCACAAAGAAATGACTGAAGCAAGGCGTGAACGAGATAGGAAGGACACAGAGAAGGTTCTCGCATTCTTCAAGGATTATGATCCATTTCAAGAATCAAATGAACTCAGTGTAACTCAGTGAACTCAGATGTCAGTGTAAGGGCAACTGTGACACTCAACGCTGTAGTTGCAAACGGAATGAGCTTGAATGTTCCAGTGCATGTGGTCAATGTAAAGGACTCTGTCAAAATAGCAACTTTGATGCAAGCACCGATGATCCAAGTGAATACGAACTCCTATCATGAATTACATAATTGGCTCTGAATGACGTCATACTACGTCATGTTTTTTTTTTTTTTTTTTTATAAAAAAGAGGGACAACAGGTCAAAAAACCCATACAAGCACAAAGTGCCTGTGTCACCCCTTGTGAAAGAGACAGTTCAGCCTGTCTGTAAGGTTTTTTGGCTGTAAATTAACCACTTTCCAGGTGTCCAAAAGTTGGAGACTTTTTATATGTTCATCAGAGGGACCTAATAAACAAGTTAAAGCCAAAAAACGTTGTTTGTAATACATTTATAGGGTCTAGGAGCAACCAGAAAAAAGTTATCTGTAAATTGAAGCTTTGGATGGCGGCCATCTTGAATTTATGCAAATTAACCACTTTCCCAGTGTCCAAAAGTTGGAGACTTTTTATATGTTCATCAGAGGGACCTAATAAACAAGTTAAAGCCAATAAACCTTCTATTGCAATTTGTTCTAGGTCCAGTTAAATGATTGCTAGATTTACTGGACTAATTCATCTTGTTGGTGTTTCTGCACCCTGGTTGAAGGCTTCGGCATGTCATATAACAATAATAATAATTACACTGACTATATCACGGATTCACGGCACATTCACAAGTAGACGAATCTCTGGACACGTTCTATTCGTGTGAGGTGCTGGCCTATTCTCGTGTTGGCGGCCTCTGCTTGCCTCTCCTGTTCAGTCCTAGGCAGGCAGGCAAGCGTATTAGTAGGCCTACCGCTACCAGGAGTGAATGTTAGTGGTTACCGTGACAGCATACATATTTTTATTGAGTCATTGACTAACGAGTGACGACTCATACTTTCATAACTCTAGACGTGAACTCTTGATTGACTTGTACAACAATTTTTTGTTTGACTAAGTGTTGTGAGCCTAGCGCTGACTTGAGAAATTCGCTACAGAAAAAATACATTTACATTTTCAAAATTTTACCATAGATTGTTGAGGCATCTATTTGTGTTTATATTTGGTTTTATATATTGTATTGTTATATACTTATATTTGCGTGTATGTGTGTTGAGTTTTGCAGGGCGATTGACCGATTGTACAGTACTACTGAACGATGTTTTGAATAGCCTACTATTATTTTGGAATAGTTTTTTATTGTTTTGACTACTGGCTGGTGAACTATCCACTTAAGCACTAAGGTAGTTTTATTATTTTTATATTATTTATTCATATATTATTATTTGTTTTTATGTTAAAATACTGTAGGCTATCCTAAACATATCAACCCAACCTAACCTAGATTAACAAAACCTATCCAGATTAACCTAACTTAACCTTGCCAAACCTATATTAATCTAGCCTATCCAGATAAAATAACCAAGATTAACAAGTCGATATCAAGTTTATGAAATTATGTTCCTATTTCTTCATAAATGTTGACACTTTTTTAGGGTGTTCTGATTTGTGATTATTAGCAGAATAATCGGAATTATAATTATATTTACCCATTATTTTTCGATTTTAAGATATGGCACTGATAGAAAGGGCTATAAGGATGAGGGAAACTGGGGTAAAAACAGTAAAAAACATAACATTAAATGAAAAACTGAAATTCGGCCTAACCAACTAACCTAACAAAGTGTGTCAAAACTCAAAAGAAAGCAGATTATTTTGTTTTTAATCTAGATCAACCTAACCTAACCTCGATTACTCAATTCAAATTCAGAGGTAAGCAGGCATCATGGTGTTGAAGGGGTTAAACATATTGATGTTGTTCTACTGTCTACGCCTATCTAACTCAATAAAAAACATCTATTCGAAAGAAGCGTCGTTACATAGCTCATTAGTCATGACTCATGAGTAATAAGTTATAATTATAAATAATCAACCATAAATACTATATTTGTTATATTATTTACTAGTAATATCTTATCATTCTTATGATATTGCATACTGACACTGTTGTACATAACTCACAAGAGAAACTTTTTAATTTTAGCTATTCGCTAATATATTGAATTTAATTTCGATTAAGTGTCCATAAATATTGTGATACAATAGTAATTCTGAACAGCCTTGTATTAATGTATGCAAATCAATTTGATTGTAAGCTTATAATGCTTATTCTATTGGTTCATATAATTATGTATGAACAAAAGGAAACACATGCACATTCATTAATCATCTGATCTTGGCATTGTACGATTGTTTTAGTCTATGTTTTGGAAAGCTGTGTCTAAGCAGTAAGCTACAACTACAACCTACAGCATATTATAGTTTTAGCTTTCTAGGTGTGTTTAAGGGTTTTAGAGGGAAAAATCAAACCAATTCTAAATTCAAATAACAGGTAGCTGTTAACTGTTATCGTTAGCTTCCACTAATTTCTTCAGCAATTTAGCGAATTAGCGTTATCGAAGCTAACGTTTTAAGTTAGCTGATTAGCGGTTATCTCCGCTAACTTTTCGGTTAGCTGTGCCCACCACTGTTTCTATTCACTTGTGTGTATTCCTTTTAATTGAATTATTTTAGCGAATTCAGACAGGTAAGAACTTATACCTAAGCTCAAGGGTACTCCAGATTTAAGAATATTTGTTGTGGGAAGAACTGCACTCATGATGTATTGCCCTTGGCTTCTGCCTACCTTTCCCTTGTTTCGGGCTGATAGTAACCCTTTCATTAATTGGGTCTAGGGGTTTACCTCTCGGGGTAGTAGGGGCATAGTAGAAAGTGTTTTTTGTTTATTTGTGTAGCTTGTGTTTGCACTAAAAATATGAGACAGAGGTGTCCTGATCTGGAAGGACAGAAAGGTATGTAAGGGAATTAGGTTTGTTTGTTAGCATGGCTGATTCACTTTGTAATATGAGTATAAGTCTCTAGGGGTGATATTGAAGGTGTTGGTGAGGAATTTGCATAAATAGCTCCTCGCTATAGTCGAATGAGTTGCTAGCTGAAGACGGGAGCAGGTGCTTAGCTGGCCTTGGCTTTTGATGCCCATGCCCCGTCATCTCATATATGTACACACAGTATATACTGTATAATATAATACCTGTATATATATATATATATATATATATATATATATATATATATATATATATATATATATATATATATATATACTAAGTATGATCACACTACACAGTATATTGAAAGTATTTATTCCATTTAATTCATATGTGTGTAATATGTCTAATATGTAAAGTGTCATATTAACCTGGAAACGTAATAACCGGAGGACATTTACCACTATCATATCAGATGCATCGAGATTTATTGTGATATTTGGTTTAGGTAGTTTTGAGGGGTTTTATTATGTTGTGTTAGTGTGTGTGTGTGTGTGTTTTTGTTTTGTTTGTTTTTTGTTTTTTTTAATCAAATTATTGTTATTTTGTTCCCTAGAGTAAAACATTAAAACCACAAAATAATGCCCTCCATGAACTCAGAAAATTATACTTAAACAATGTTTTGGTAGTGATGTGTCACGGCCAAAAAGCGTGTTTCTCTTACTAGTACAAGCGATACAGGATTAATTTTTGCAGGCTCTCTATTTTTGTTTATTTCTTCTATTTTTTGTTTTGTTTGCCAAAATATCGACACTTGATTGAGGTGAAGCGTCTTCCGATCACCAAACTAAAGCAGGGATCTATCTTAAAATCCGTAATTTAATGTAGAGAAACATGTATGATCCAAAAAGGTATATACTGTAGGTTTGACTACGGTGAATAGGCTAGGTAAGTTAGTTGGTTAGATTAGGTTTAATTAGCTTAGGTTGAGTTGTTAGGTCAGGTTACAGTAGCTTAGCTTAGATTAAGTTTGGTTAGCTTCTGATGGTTAGGTTTGTTACGTTAGGCTAAATTGAGTTAGGTTAGGTTAACTTCGAAAAAGTTAGGTTAGGGTAAATTAAATTAGGTTAGATTGGCATTAGTTAGTTTAAATTATGGTAAGTTAGGTAAGGTTAGGTCATGTAGGATTTCGTTAATTTAGGTAAGGGTTAAGTAAATATATTATGCTGATTTCTCGCAATAGGTAACTTCTTTGGTATTCTCTGAAGTTGACGGTCATCCGTGGGTCTCCTGGTTCTTCTATCTGTCCAACTGAACTCTTATTATTATTTTCATGTTTTCATCTCAACAAGTAAACTCTGGAACTGTGTCTCTTAATCTAGCTTTCCCTCATTCTATGACTTAATCTTCTCAGTATATGAGGATGCCTTTCTTAATTCCATCCAAGCAATAATTGAACAAATAAACTAGCTTAGGAAGGAATTGTGGCAGTCAGATTCAGGGAGACAGTGCCAAAGCATACTACTTGTTGAGTAGAAGAAAGATTGGGAAAATAGGTTTAATCTTGGGCTAGAGAGTTTGACGGTGCAAATGCTGCAGATGTTGCACGCCATAGTACCAGGCTCTCATCAATGTTGAACAAGCAATAAGGGCGACATATCTCACACTCACAAAAGAACTGGCGTGCCTCAGCAGGACAATAACATGGTGAGCCAATGGTCACCAAAGCAGTGTTGCCAATGAGTTTAGCTTGGCCTACGCCAAAAACTAGCACAATTAAAGCACTTTCAACAATTCCCACACGTTTTAAAAGGTCCATCGGCTGAGACCCGATGTTGGGATTATCATGGACATTTTGTGCGTCATCTGATGGCCAACGCTTGGAGGCAACGGGCTAAAATGATGTGGGACGAAACATTATTTTATTCCAACATCCCTACACTTTACACCATCATCTATCAAACATTTTAACAATGACAAAAGGTTTCTATATATGATTATGTCAAGTATTTTGTATGCACTTTCCAAAATGCAATCAGAATTTGTCTATCATCAATATATTGTTTTACAAGAATGTAATAGCACAAGTGTATACGATCACGATTTTTATATTTGCTCAGGTACGGTACACATTAACATATATTATTCTTGTTTCATTATTTGTTAAGGTGTGTTAGAGATACAAGTTATATCGATGCATATAGCTATGAGTAGCTATGAGTAGCTATGAGTATATAGCTCATAGTATGAGTCCCTACTCCTAATATTTAAATTATATAACATTTATTGATTTTTATTTTGTTATGTGAATGAAGGAGATAAAAGGCAAAACTGCCTGTAACAAGTGGCTCCCCAAGGGGTTAAAAAAGTGATAGCAAGCCAAAAAGCAAGATACAGTCGGCGGCAAAAGTCCTGTCGCCTTTCCTGCCTCACCCAGACTAGCGATATTCATAGACTCGAGAATGTTAGGTGTACAAACATGCATATTTCTGCCAATAGATGGTGTATTGTAAGGTGTGTCAGTGTGTGGGTGTTGGGTAATGGAGGAGAGAAGGGGTTAGAGCTGTTAGTATGTCAATATTTGAGTAAACCGACAACATACCGTAACTTTGAACTCTCTCTCTCTCTCTCTGATACTGTCGTATGCGACAGTAAATGACAGGTATATACTACAGAACTACAATTTCATCTCAATTACGGGATTTCTATTGCTCTTACTCAGGGGACCTTACAGTTGCGCAGACAAGTGCTACTATTTTAATTGTGTAATTGTATTTTCCCTCCTCTATAGCA
The DNA here is from genome assembly GCA_032716605.1 of Paralithodes platypus. Lineage (NCBI taxonomy): Eukaryota > Metazoa > Arthropoda > Malacostraca > Decapoda > Lithodidae > Paralithodes > Paralithodes platypus. Next base: position 18,365,708 of record CM064512.1, read on the forward strand.
TTTTGAGAGTCCACATTCCACAACTTTGTTTACCTGCTCGTTGGCCGACCCCAGAAATAGAAGAAGATGGGGTATAAGGATCCCACGGCCAAGCTCTTGGCACATGAAGATTATTAACCCTTTGCTATTCTAATTAGATGATTATATCAATAGGTTGTGATCCCAAAGCTAACCGTGGTAAACAAAGTTGTGGAATTTGGACTCTGAAAAATGTATAGGGGAGGGAAAATAATATTTAAGCAAATACAAAAGGAGCAATTGTCCGAACAACTGTAAGGTCCCCTGAGAACGGTAAGGGCAACAGAAGAAAAACAAATAAATCATAAGGCAAAAATCCCAGTTTTGAGAATTTGTAGTTCTGTAGAATTTCCTCAACATATAATTTGTTGATATGGTCGCCTTACATCAGTGAAATAAGCATTAAATCGGTGGTTAGCGCTTAAAATCATGGTTGATGACTTGTTCAGGGTTTTCGATATAGCCACTGGGCAGAAAGAAATTATGTGATATGGACCTACTACAACTAACAACAGTTATTTTTACTAATATTAACACTCAAAGGACGGGGCCGTTTGTAACATCAACTACCTGCCAGGCGGGTATATTTACCGAAAACGAGCTTCATTCCATGTTCTTTGTCATGCATAAACAAGAGCCAGAGCGAAATACAATTATGTATCCGTGAAAGGGCGATAATAGCGCTTTCTAATGACACCTGAATCATCCTTGTACGACCACGGGTTATCCTTTAGCGATCGCACAACCGGAGGTGAAAATACCCTAAATAAGGTAATTCTCTCAGTTATTTTCTTGTCTCGCGAGGCCGGAGGTGTGTAGGGAGGCGGCGGTAGTCCCACAACCATCCCAGTGGTAGTGCCGAACGGTCAGACCCCGCCTATCCTCCCAATGCACGGACTCTCTCTCAGAGCCCCTAATGTGCTCAGAATGCCGCCCGTCATATGACGGGTACCGGAGTATAAGCCATTTATCTCTCGCCCGTCATATGACGGTCACTATTGGTTAAGGGTTAATGTTACAAATAATAATACACAATACCAATATATACAGTATAGTCTGCTTCTTTTCAGCCGACAGTAAACTGCAATGTCCTCTCCTTACATATTTAGCTATTAACCCGGCAAGTGCAGAAACACTAATAAGAGTTTTACCGCTGCGCTGCGGAACTCCTTATATAATCTATCTATCTATCTATCTATTGCGTGACGCCGTGATCCCCGAAGAGGTGGCCACGAACGAACCGCCCCCATGCACCTCTGTCCCCAGTCAGTCGACGCCCCTCCCCCCAACCAGCACCGCCTCCGTTCATGTACTTCCTCACTCCATCCTTCCACCTCTCATTCGGTCTACATCTCCCTCTCTGTCCCTCCACCTCGCTCTCGTACACCCTCTTAGTCATTCTCTCACTTTCCATACGTTCCATATGGCCGAACCATCTCAAGTTATTCCTTTTCACACTTTCCAGCACATCTACCTCCACACCACACCTCCTTCTTACTTCCTCATTAGTCTGTCTATTCCTCCATGTAACTCTGCACGCACTCCTTAAGTAATTCATTTCCACTGCTCTCACTCTTGGTCTGAGTCTCTCAACCAACGTCCATGCTTCGCTTCCGTAAGTCAGTGTCGGGATTACCACACTGTCATGCAAGGACTTCTTCACTTCCATACTGACAACCCTATTTCTTGTTACTGCTTTCAGCATTCCTACAACCCTCTTCTCCTGTTGTACCCTCTCCCGCACTTTTTCATCCATAGTCCCATCTTTACTCAACACACTGCCCAGATACTTAAAAGTGTTGACGATCTCCATAGCCTGACCGTTCAGCTTCACCTCACACTCTGTGACTTCACCCCTTTCGAAGACCATAACCTTGTTCTTCCCCGCATTTACCTTCAAATTCGGTTTTTCACACACTGTTCCAAACTCATTTACCAGACCCTGCAACACCCATTCATTATCACTCATCAGAACTGTATCATCCGCAAACAGCATATAGGTAGCTTCCACTCAATTCCCTCCCTTTTTAGCGATACACCAACATCCACTGCTCTTGATAGTATTTCTTTCATGACTCCATCCATATATACAGTAAACAACCACAGGGACATCACACTCCCCTGTTTCAAACCAACATTCAGGTCAAAGAACTTGCTCTGCTCACTCTCCACACGTACTGCCGCCTTTGCACCCTCATACATGCTCTTCACTGCTTTCAGCAACTTGCCCTCTACTCCGTATATTCTAAGTGCTTTCCACAAACCTTCTCTATCCACTCTGTCATAGGCCTTCTCCAAGTCCATAAATGCAACATACACATTTTGTTTCTTCTCCAGATATTTCTCCACAATACAATTCAGGGTAATAATCTGATCTACACATCCTCTTCCCTTCCTAAAACCTCCCTGCTCGTCGCCTATCCATTTCTCCGTTCTCATTCTCACTCTCTCAATCACTACCCTACTGTATACCTTCCCTACTACGCTTAGAAGACATATTCCTCGGTGGTTACCACACACTCCTCTTTCCCCTTTGCCCTTATATAGGGGGACTATTATGCCAGTCTTCCAGTCATCGGGTGCACTCCCCTTCTCCCATGCTAGTTTGCACATTTTCCATACCCATTCTATCACTATCTCACCACCATACCTCAACATTTCCCCACACACTCCATCTGTTCCTGGTGCTTTCCCCAACTTCACTCTTTTCATGGCTTCCCACACTTCTGACCTCCTGATCCCCACCTCCTCCTCCACTATTTCTCTTCTTCTCCCTCCCATACCATATCCAGCTATGTTTGCTGGCTCTTCATTCCTTACATTTAGCAACTCATTGAAGTACTCCCTCCATCTTTCGACTCTCTCTTGCTTCTCGGCTAGCATTCTCTCATTCTTATCTTTCACACCCTTACTGTTTCCCTTGCTACCTTCCTTAACTTTTTTGACTTCTTTCAAGAACAGTTTCTTACTCTCCCTCCATTTTACACTCAGATTCCTTCCAAATTCCTCATCTACTCTTCTCTTACTTTCCTTCACTACTCTCTTCACCACCCTCTTACTCTCCACGTACCTCGCTCGTTTCTGTCTCTCGAAATCTTCATTCCCTCTACTACCCAACCACTCTCTATATGCTTTCTTCTTTTCTTCCCTCTTCTGTCCACCATGCTGTACCTTTCACTCCCCACCCTCTTCTCACTCCACACACCTCCTCACATGCTGCACAGATCTCATCCTTAAACACCTTGCTCATCTCCTCCACTTCCTCCATAATTTCCAGGTCGAACCCACCTAATCGTCTTTCCACTGCTCTCCTGTACTCCTCCCTGACTTCCTCCTCCTGCAACCTCTCCACCCTCCTCACCATTCCACCCTCCTCTCGCCTCCCTCCAGCTCTCCTCACCCACTTCTTTTGTATCCTAGCCTTAGCTACCACTACATAATGATCAGACAGACCTCCTCCAATACCCCTATACACCCTAGCATCCATCACAGATTTCTTCATTCGTTCATCCACACATACATAATCAATCAATGACTTTCGTTCCACCACTGTCTTATCCTTCATCGCCAACATCCGTTTCCACGTGTACCTTTGGATCATTCTGTGTCGGAAGAAGGTGTTAGCTATCCACAGCCTCTTCCCAACACATACTGTTGTTAGTTGTAGTAGGTCCATATCACATAATTTCTTTCTGCCCAGTGGCTATATCGAAAACCCTGAACAAGTCATCAACCATGATTTTAAGCGCTAACCACCGATTTAATGCTTATTTCACTGATGTAAGGCGACCATATCAACAAATTATATGTTGAGGAAATTCTACAGAACTACAAATTCTCAAAACTGGGATTTTTGCCTTATGATTTATTTGTTTTTCTTCTGTTGCCCTTACCGTTCTCAGGGGACCTTACAGTTGTTCGGACAATTGCTCCTTTTGTATTTGCTTAAATATTATTTTCCCTCCCCTATACATTTTTCAGAGTCCAAATTCCACAACTTTGTTTACCACGGTTAGCTTTGGGATCACAACCTATTGATATAATCATCTAATTAGAATAGCAAAGGGTTAATAATCTTCATGTGCCAAGAGCTTGGCCGTGGGATCCTTATACCCCATCTTCTTCTATTTCTGGGGTCGGCCAACGAGCAGGTAAACAAAGTTGTGGAATGTGGACTCTCAAAATGCTATAGAGGAGGGAAAATACAATTACACAATTAAAATAGTAGCACTTGTCTGCGCAACTGTAAGGTCCCCTGAGTAAGAGCAATAGAAATCCCGTAATTGAGATGAAATTGTAGTTCTGTAGTATATACCTGTCATTTACTGTCGCATACGACAGTATCAGAGAGAGAGAGAGAGAGTTCAAAGTTACGGTATGTTGTCGGTTTACTCAAATATTGACATACTAACAGCTCTAACCCCTTCTCTCCTCCATTACCCAACACCCACACACTGACACACCTTACAATACACCATCTATTGGCAGAAATATGCATGTTTGTACACCTAACATTCTCGAGTCTATGAATATCGCTAGTCTGGGTGAGGCAGGAGAGGCGACAGGACTTTTGCCGCCGACTGTATCTTGCTTTTTGGCTTGCTATCACTTTTTTAACCCCTTGGGGAGCCACTTGTTACAGGCAGTTTTGCCTTTTATCTCCTTCATTCACATAACAAAATAAAAATCAATAAATGTTATATAATTTAAATATTAGGAGTAGGGACTCATACTATGAGCTATATACTCATAGCTACTCATAGCTACTCATAGCTATATGCATCGATATAACTTGTATCTCTAACACACCTTAACAAATAATGAAACAAGAATAATATATGTTAATGTGTACCGTACCTGAGCAAATATAAAAATCGTGATCGTATACACTTGTGCTATTACATTCTTGTAAAACAATATATTGATGATAGACAAATTCTGATTGCATTTTGGAAAGTGCATACAAAATACTTGACATAATCATATATAGAAACCTTTTGTCATTGTTAAAATGTTTGATAGATGATGGTGTAAAGTGTAGGGATGTTGGAATAAAATAATGTTTCGTCCCACATCATTTTAGCCCGTTGCCTCCAAGCGTTGGCCATCAGATGACGCACAAAATGTCCATGATAATCCCAACATCGGGTCTCAGCCGATGGACCTTTTAAAACGTGTGGGAATTGTTGAAAGTGCTTTAATTGTGCTAGTTTTTGGCGTAGGCCAAGCTAAACTCATTGGCAACACTGCTTTGGTGACCATTGGCTCACCATGTTATTGTCCTGCTGAGGCACGCCAGTTCTTTTGTGAGTGTGAGATATGTCGCCCTTATTGCTTGTTCAACATTGATGAGAGCCTGGTACTATGGCGTGCAACATCTGCAGCATTTGCACCGTCAAACTCTCTAGCCCAAGATTAAACCTATTTTCCCAATCTTTCTTCTACTCAACAAGTAGTATGCTTTGGCACTGTCTCCCTGAATCTGACTGCCACAATTCCTTCCTAAGCTAGTTTATTTGTTCAATATTGCTTGGATGGAATTAAGAAAGGCATCCTCATATACTGAGAAGATTAAGTCATAGAATGAGGGAAAGCTAGATTAAGAGACACAGTTCCAGAGTTTACTTGTTGAGATGAAAACATGAAAATAATAATAAGAGTTCAGTTGGACAGATAGAAGAACCAGGAGAGACCCACGGATGACCGTCAACTTCAGAGAATACCAAAGAAGTTACCTATTGCGAGAAATCAGCATAATATATTTACTTAACCCTTACCTAAATTAACGAAATCCTACATGACCTAACCTTACCTAACTTACCATAATTTAAACTAACTAATGCCAATCTAACCTAATTTAATTTACCCTAACCTAACTTTTTCGAAGTTAACCTAACCTAACTCAATTTAGCCTAACGTAACAAACCTAACCATCAGAAGCTAACCAAACTTAATCTAAGCTAAGCTACTGTAACCTGACCTAACAACTCAACCTAAGCTAATTAAACCTAATCTAACCAACTAACTTACCTAGCCTATTCACCGTAGTCAAACCTACAGTATATACCTTTTTGGATCATACATGTTTCTCTACATTAAATTACGGATTTTAAGATAGATCCCTGCTTTAGTTTGGTGATCGGAAGACGCTTCACCTCAATCAAGTGTCGATATTTTGGCAAACAAAACAAAAAATAGAAGAAATAAACAAAAATAGAGAGCCTGCAAAAATTAATCCTGTATCGCTTGTACTAGTAAGAGAAACACGCTTTTTGGCCGTGACACATCACTACCAAACATTGTTTAAGTATAATTTTCTGAGTTCATGGAGGGCATTATTTTGTGGTTTTAATGTTTTACTCTAGGGAACAAAATAACAATAATTTGATTAAAAAAAACAAAAAACAAACAAAACAAAAACACACACACACACACTAACACAACATAATAAAACCCCTCAAAACTACCTAAACCAAATATCACAATAAATCTCGATGCATCTGATATGATAGTGGTAAATGTCCTCCGGTTATTACGTTTCCAGGTTAATATGACACTTTACATATTAGACATATTACACACATATGAATTAAATGGAATAAATACTTTCAATATACTGTGTAGTGTGATCATACTTAGTATATATATATATATATATATATATATATATATATATATATATATATATATATATATATATATATATATATATATATATATATATATATATATATATATACAGGTATTATATTATACAGTATATACTGTGTGTACATATATGAGATGACGGGGCATGGGCATCAAAAGCCAAGGCCAGCTAAGCACCTGCTCCCGTCTTCAGCTAGCAACTCATTCGACTATAGCGAGGAGCTATTTATGCAAATTCCTCACCAACACCTTCAATATCACCCCTAGAGACTTATACTCATATTACAAAGTGAATCAGCCATGCTAACAAACAAACCTAATTCCCTTACATACCTTTCTGTCCTTCCAGATCAGGACACCTCTGTCTCATATTTTTAGTGCAAACACAAGCTACACAAATAAACAAAAAACACTTTCTACTATGCCCCTACTACCCCGAGAGGTAAACCCCTAGACCCAATTAATGAAAGGGTTACTATCAGCCCGAAACAAGGGAAAGGTAGGCAGAAGCCAAGGGCAATACATCATGAGTGCAGTTCTTCCCACAACAAATATTCTTAAATCTGGAGTACCCTTGAGCTTAGGTATAAGTTCTTACCTGTCTGAATTCGCTAAAATAATTCAATTAAAAGGAATACACACAAGTGAATAGAAACAGTGGTGGGCACAGCTAACCGAAAAGTTAGCGGAGATAACCGCTAATCAGCTAACTTAAAACGTTAGCTTCGATAACGCTAATTCGCTAAATTGCTGAAGAAATTAGTGGAAGCTAACGATAACAGTTAACAGCTACCTGTTATTTGAATTTAGAATTGGTTTGATTTTTCCCTCTAAAACCCTTAAACACACCTAGAAAGCTAAAACTATAATATGCTGTAGGTTGTAGTTGTAGCTTACTGCTTAGACACAGCTTTCCAAAACAATCGTACAATGCCAAGATCAGATGATTAATGAATGTGCATGTGTTTCCTTTTGTTCATACATAATTATATGAACCAATAGAATAAGCATTATAAGCTTACAATCAAATTGATTTGCATACATTAATACAAGGCTGTTCAGAATTACTATTGTATCACAATATTTATGGACACTTAATCGAAATTAAATTCAATATATTAGCGAATAGCTAAAATTAAAAAGTTTCTCTTGTGAGTTATGTACAACAGTGTCAGTATGCAATATCATAAGAATGATAAGATATTACTAGTAAATAATATAACAAATATAGTATTTATGGTTGATTATTTATAATTATAACTTATTACTCATGAGTCATGACTAATGAGCTATGTAACGACGCTTCTTTCGAATAGATGTTTTTTATTGAGTTAGATAGGCGTAGACAGTAGAACAACATCAATATGTTTAACCCCTTCAACACCATGATGCCTGCTTACCTCTGAATTTGAATTGAGTAATCGAGGTTAGGTTAGGTTGATCTAGATTAAAAACAAAATAATCTGCTTTCTTTTGAGTTTTGACACACTTTGTTAGGTTAGTTGGTTAGGCCGAATTTCAGTTTTTCATTTAATGTTATGTTTTTTACTGTTTTTACCCCAGTTTCCCTCATCCTTATAGCCCTTTCTATCAGTGCCATATCTTAAAATCGAAAAATAATGGGTAAATATAATTATAATTCCGATTATTCTGCTAATAATCACAAATCAGAACACCCTAAAAAAGTGTCAACATTTATGAAGAAATAGGAACATAATTTCATAAACTTGATATCGACTTGTTAATCTTGGTTATTTTATCTGGATAGGCTAGATTAATATAGGTTTGGCAAGGTTAAGTTAGGTTAATCTGGATAGGTTTTGTTAATCTAGGTTAGGTTGGGTTGATATGTTTAGGATAGCCTACAGTATTTTAATATAAACATAAATAATAATATATGAATAAATATAAAAATATTAAAATTACCGTAGTAAGTGGATAGTTCACCAGCCAGTAGTCAAAACAATAAAAAACTATTCCAAAATAATAGTAGGCTATTCAAAACATCGTTCAGTAGTACTGTACAATCGGTCAATCGCCCTGCAAAACTCAACACACATACACGCAAATATAAGTATATAACAATACAATTATAAAACCAAATATAAACACAAATAGATGCCTCAACCATCTATGGTAAAATTTTGAAAATGTAAATGTATTTTTTCTGTAGCGAATTTCTCAAGTCAGCGCTAGGCTCACAACACTTAGTCAAACAAAAAATTGTTGTACAAGTCAATCAAGAGTTCACGTCTAGAGTTATGAAAGTATGAGTCGTCACTCGTTAGTCAATGACTCAATAAAAATATGTATGCTGTCACGGTAACCACTAACATTCACTCCTGGTAGCGGTAGGCCTACTAATACGCTTGCCTGCCTGCCTAGGACTGAACAGGAGAGGCAAGCAGAGGCCGCCAACACGAGAATAGGCCAGCACCTCACACGAATAGAACGTGTCCAGAGATTCGTCTACTTGTGAATGTGCCGTGAATCCGTGATATAGTCAGTGTAATTATTATTATTGTTATATGACATGCCGAAGCCTTCAACCAGGGTGCAGAAACACCAACAAGATGAATTAGTCCAGTAAATCTAGCAATCATTTAACTGGACCTAGAACAAATTGCAATAAAAGGTTTTTTGGCTTTAACTTGTTTATTAGGTCCCTCTGATGAACATATAAAAAGTCTCCAACTTTTGGACACTGGGAAAGTGGTTAATTTGCATAAATTCAAGATGGCCGCCATCCAAAGCTTCAATTTACAGATAACTTTTTTCTGGTTGCTCCTAGACCCTATAAATGTATTACAAACAACGTTTTTTGGCTTTAACTTGTTTATTAGGTCCCTCTGATGAACATATAAAAAGTCTCCAACTTTTGGACACCTGGAAAGTGGTTAATTTACAGCCAAAAAACCTTACAGACAGGCTGAACTGTCTCTTTCACAAGGGGTGACACAGGCACTTTGTGCTTGTATGGGTTTTTTGACCTGTTGTCCCTCTTTTTTATAAAAAAAAAAAAAAAAAAAAAACATGACGTAGTATGACGTCATTCAGAGCCAATTATGTAATTCATGATAGGAGTTCGTATTCACTTGGATCATCGGTGCTTGCATCAAAGTTGCTATTTTGACAGAGTCCTTTACATTGACCACATGCACTGGAACATTCAAGCTCATTCCGTTTGCAACTACAGCGTTGAGTGTCACAGTTTGCCCTTACACTGACATCTGAGTTCACTGAGTTACACTGAGTTCATTTGATTCTTGAAATGGATCATAATCCTTGAAGAATGCGAGAACCTTCTCTGTGTCCTTCCTATCTCGTTCACGCCTTGCTTCAGTCATTTCTTTGTGCTGCTCAGAGGTGTGGAAATGCTTCCCTGTCAGTTCTTGCATAACTTCACTCACCTCAGCGCAGGCTGGCATAGCAAGTAACCAGCGCAGGCGTTGCGTTTCCTCCATGCCCCTACCACGTGTCAATCCACCATTCGTTTTCAAAGAGCGCATCAAAACCTGCTCTATAACCAAGTCGCTTGGCAGTCCTGCCCACAGCCGATCACTTCGGCGGATCACAAATAGACCGGAGTTCAATTGACAGAACATGTCTGGGTTGAGCTGCTCAAGTTCAATCATGTCTTGAATGTACCGTTAGTCGATGAAAATGGAGAATACACCAAAGACGAAGTACAAATGAGTAATGCCCTCAATACCTTCTTTGCATCAGTTTTTACAACAGAAGACCTCAGTGATATCCCTACACCATCGCCGATTCAGATTGATAATTCAGATGTTCTAAGCAATATCACCGTTACAGAGAGAGAAGTATTGAATTGTTTAGATAAACTCAAGGTAAATAAAACGCCTGGACCTGATACAATCTCGCCTAGAGTTCTAAAGGAAGCTAAGGATGAGCTCTCCAAACCACTGACATTACTATTCAATAAATCCTTGCAGTCTGGAACTATGCCCGATCAGTGGAAGCTAGCCAACGTAACACCGATATTCAAAAAAGGCAGCAAATCCCTACCCAGTAACTATCGTCCAATTAGCTTAACCTCAGTTGTATGTAAAATGCTAGAAACGGTCATACGAGACAGACTCGTAAATCACTTAGAGGAAAATAACATACTTAAAGATACTCAACACGGCTTTCGTAAAAAACGTTCCTGTTTAACAAACCTCTTAGACTTCTTCCACGATATCCTCAACCTCTACGATGAGAGTAAAGCTGTAGATATTATATACCTTGATTTTCAAAAGGCCTTTGACAAAGTTCCCCACAAACGTTTACTGCTAAAACTAAAAGCGCATGGAATACAAGACGGTGTGTTGAAATGGATAGAAAATTGGCTCAGCGACAGAAAGCAAAGAGTAGTCATAAACGGTAAGGCATCAAAATGGACCAATGTAAGTAGCGGGGTACCCCAGGGATCGGTACTAGGACCAATTCTCTTTCTAATTTACATCAACGACATAGATGAGGGTCTCACCTGTACAATCTCAAAATTTGCTGACGATACAAAAATTGCAAATAGCGTACTCTCAAAAGAACAAGTTGACGATATGCAACACAATCTAGATAAATTGTCATGTTGGGCCCAAATTTGGCAAATGAGTTTCAATGCGGATAAATGTAAAGTACTACATATCGGATACCTAAATGAGAAAGCAAACTATTCGATGAATGGCACTCAGCTTAAGAATGTAAACAGAGAAACCGATCTGGGAGTAACAATATCGAGTAACCTAAAACCGAGTCAACAATGTTCAGAAGTTGTTAAGAAGGCAAACAAAATAATTGGCTTTATAGGCAGGTCATTTGAGCATAAATCCAAAGAAGTTATCCTAACCCTTTACAATTCCTTAGTCCGCCCTCTTCTGGAATACTGCGTTCAATCCTGGTGCCCTTATTACCAAAAAGATATAAACAAGCTAGAACGAGTTCAACGTAGAGTTACCAAAATGATACCTAGCCTAAAGAACAAACCATACGAAGAGCGTCTTAGAGAATTAAATCTATTTCCTTTAACCCAGCGCAGATTAAGAGGTGACTTAATTCAAGTGTTCAAAATCATCAAAGGCATCGACAATATGAACTCTAGTAAGTACTTCACTATCGACCAATCTAATTACACGCGGGGAAACGGTTGCAAAATTATTGGTAAATCTTTTAACTCACACGAATCTAAGAATTTCTTCTTCAATCGAGTTGTCAACTTGTGGAATGGGCTTCCCCGAAACGTTATAGACTGCATCACCGTTGATTCATTTAAAGTCCGCCTAGACAAATATCTCGCATCAAACCCGCGACTGACTGCGTTTGTAAATGAATAACTTTATTTTATCCCCCCCTCAGTTACTAACCCATAAGAGAATAACCAAGAGGGTGCATGATAGCGAGGTGGAAGGACAGAGAGGGATTGGTAAACCGAGAGAGAGGTGGAAGGATAGCATGAAGAATTATATGGATGAAGGCGGTGCTGGTTGGGAGGACGTGGGTCGACTGACTGGGGACAGAGGTGCATGGGCGCATTTTGTTATTGGCCACCCCTTCGGGGATCACGGCATCAGTCAATAGATAGCTAGATAGATAGAAATCTTTTCGACCAAAAACTCAAAATGTTTTCCAAATCCTTCTCCAAAGCAATAACTGTTCTACAGTAGGCTATTACTAATACACTGGGCTTAGTGTGGGATGCATGATCCATTCCAAATATTAGGTGTGAGTGAAAACCTCTGTAGCAAGCCGTTTAATCATTAGAGGATAGGATGGCAAATTTATTTTCTGTTTTCTGGCTTATTAGACGACTTTGTTTAGGTTAGGAAGGGTACACTCCCTCCTAAATTGTATAAAATCGGCTAATGGTAGCAAGGAACTGTCAAGATGTGTCATAATCTTCAAAAGGTCAATGTTCGCTCTGTACAACCTCCTCGGTCACTGCTCGCGCTGTTCAAGTGAGGAAAGTAAACTGTTATATTGTATTTGCTTGGCATCGCTCGTGCTCTCACCTCTCCGTGCCTCCCAGTGTGGCCACATCCACGGGTAATAAATAATGGTTTGACGCCCTCAACCACCCCCACTCAGTTTGATCACGGCCTAAGTTGTAGACATAATCAAATTAACAGAAGTGCAAAACTAAGTATGCTTCTGATGGACGGAAATTAGGTTAAATATTTTATATAGTCTTATTATATCTAGTGCAAAGGTATTTAAAACTATATTACTGGCTAATATTGATGGCTATGCCTTGGAATTAATTATACCTAGAACCCCATTAACACCCAGGCCGCGGGTTCCGACATATGTCGGGTGAGAGAAAAGTGGCCTATCCCGCGGTCCCGACAATAGTCAAAAGGAATGTTGAGCACATTATCGTCTCTGAGAGACAGTCCACGCGTTGGTAGGACCGCAGGCGAGCTCTGACCGCTCGGCATAGACCGAGCGAGGTAACTGAGATCCCCACCGCAGCCCAACACATCCCTGGCCTCGCGAGAACAAGGTAATTCTCAAGATATTACCGTATTTTAGGGTTTTTGCCCTCGTGTTGCAACATCGTTGCAAGGGAACCCGTGGTCGTAAAAGGATGATTCAGGTGTCATTGGAAAGCTCTACTATCGCCCTTTCACGGATATATAATTGTATTACGCTCTGGCTCTTGTTTATGTATGAAACAGAGCATGGAATGAAGCTCATTTAGGGTAAATATGCCCGCCACACAGGTAGTAAAAATTACAAATAATCTCCGTCCGTAAGGGGTTAATGGTCAATTACAAAACATATGTGCAACTTCACTATGTCTAAATGACTCGGCAAGTGTGCAGCCTCTTAACCCTGATAACCTCATCAACATTTTATTCGCCGATTATTGACTGGAGAAAGTTAGTATTTTAATGTTATCGAAGGATAACTCTTCCTTCTTGTATGTGATTATCCCTTCACATAAAGTAGAGTTTCAATTATATTTTATCTGTTGTACCATCAGCTAAATATAAAGTTGATAAAGCAACTGAATGTGCGGATACATGATCAGCTGAGCGTATTGGATACCTTGGAAATCAATGAATGAAAACTGACTACTCAAAATGTGCATAAATTGGCCTACATAAGGTTTTGGTAATGGAACGCTGAATGATAACCTTGGCAACACTGCTCTGAGTCAACCAACCACCTCCCGATGAATAGGAAGGGCGAGAGTCCTCAGTCTAACTCGAGCAGGAGGCAGGAGGGTGCTCTTGCGAACCATATAAACATTGCAAATTTTTGTCTGGACTGTACGAATTATTGTATCTAAAATACTAAATGATAGAGTTTTCTATCTATCTATCTATTGCCTGACACCGTGATCCCCGAAGGTGTGGCCACGAACGAACCGCCCCCATGCACCTCTGTCCTCGGTCAGTCGAGGCCCCTCCTCCCAACCAGCACCGCCTTCATTCATATACTTCCTCATTCCATCCTTCCACCTCTCCCTCGGAGCACCCATACCTCTGTGTCCTTCCACCTCGCTCTCGTACACCCTCTTAGTCAATCTCTCACTTTCCAAATGTTCTATGTGGCCGAACCATCTCAAGTTGTTCCTTTTCACACTTTCCAGCCCATCTACCTCCACACCACACCTCCTTCTTACTTCCTCCGTCGTCTGTCTATCCCTCCATGTAACTCCGCACGCACTTCTCAAGTAACTCATTTCCACCGCTCTCACTCCTGGTCTGAGTCTCTTCCCGAACGTCCATGCTTCGCTTCCGTAAGTTAGTGTCGGGATTACCACACTGTCATGCAAGGACTTCTGCACTTCCATACTGACCACTCTATTTTTTTTTACTGCTTTCAACGTTCCTACAACCCTCTTCCCCTGTTGCACCCTCTCCCGTGCTTCTTCATCCATAGTCCCATCTTTACTCAACACACTGCCCAGATACTTAAAAGAGCTGACAATCTCCATAGCCTGACCGTTCAACTTCACCTCACACTCTGTGACTTCACCCCTTTCGAAGACCATAGCCTTGCTCTTCCCCGCATTTACCTTCAAATTCCGTTTTTCGCACACTGTTCCAAACTCATTTACCAGACCCTGCAACTCCCATTCATTATCGCTCATCAGAACTGTATCATCCGCAAATAGCAGTATAGGCAGCTTCCACTCATTTCCCTCCCTTTTCAGCGACACACCAACATCCACTGCTCTTCCTAGTACTTCTTTCATGACTCCATCCATATATACTGTACAGTAAACAACCACAGGGACATCACACACCCCTGTTCAACCCAACACTCAGGTCAAAGAACTCGCTCTGCTCATTCTCCACACATACTGCCGCCTTTGCACCCTCACACATGCTCTTCACTGCTTTCAGCAACCTGCCATCTACTCCGTATATTCTACGTACTTTCCACATGCCTTCTCTATCCAATCTGTCATAGGCCTTCTCCAAGTCCATAAAGGCAACATACACCTTTTGTTTCTTCTCCAGATATTTCTCCACAACACAATTCAGGGTAAAAATCTGATCTACACATCCTCTTCCCTTCCTAAAAACCTCCCTGCTCGTCGCCTATCCATTTCTCTGGTCTCACTCTCACTCTCTCAATCACTACCCTACTGTACACCTTCCCTACTATGCTTAAAAGACATATTCCTCGGTGGTTACCACACACTCCTTTTTCCCTTATATAGGGGGACTATTATGCCAGTCTTCCAGTCATCGGGTGCATTCCCCTTCTCTCATGCTAGTTTGCACATTTTCCATACCCATTCGATCACTATCTCACCACCATACCTCAACATTTCCCCACACACTCCATCTGTTCCTGGTGCTTTCCCCAACTTCACTCTTTTCATGGTTTCCCACACTTCTGACATCCTGATCTCCACCTCCTCCTCCACTACTTCTCCCCTTCTCCATCCCATACCCCATCCAACTATGTTTGCTGGCTCTTTATTCCTTACATTTAGCAACTCGTTGAAGTACTCCCTCCATCTTTCGACTCTCTCTTGCTTCTCGGCTAGCATGCTCCCATTCTTATCTTTCACACTCTTACTGTTTCCCTTGTTACTTTCCCTAATTGTTTTGACTTCTTTCCAGAACAGTTTCTTACACTCCCTCCATTGTACAACCAGATTCCTTCCAAATTCCTCATCTAACCTTCTCTCACTTTCCTTCACTACTCTCTTCTCCACGTACCTCGCTTGTTCTGCCTCTCCAAATCTTCATTCCTTCTACTACCCAACCAAACTCTATACGCTTTCTTCTTATCATCCACAGCTATTTTTACCTCTTCTGTCTGCCATGCTGTACCTTTCACTTTTAAAGTCTTAGAATACTTATACCTTATTATATATGTGTAGTGTAAACTAATATCAATGTACAGTATAACAGATTTCAGTATATATATATGTTACTATTGCTACAATTGCCTATTTGTAAAGGTGGAGAGATTGTTGGCACCAAATGAGCAAGGCAATACCCAGGGGAGGCCACGTAGGCATAAGATAAGAAGTTGCTGGAATTCCCGTTTCATTTGCCTGCCTTCCCCCACTGTTTCCATTTGTGCCTCACCCACATAGAGAGTAATCCAGCTAACTCTCATAAACACCTCTTCCTCCTATTTATTTCACTAAACTTAACAACCACACTACACTTCTTTCCAACACACGTAAATTACTTCTAACATACAGTCGGCGGCAAAAGTCCGGTCACCTCCCACGCCTCTCCATGGCCCACGATATTCATAGACTCTGGAATGTTAGGTGTACAAAACGTGCATATTTCTTCCAACAGATGGCACACGTGAGGGGTGTGGTTGTGAGGGCGGAGTTGGATGGGGGAGAGGAGGGCTTAGAGCTGTTGGGGGATATAGGGGGACTGAGAAAGGAGCGGAATAACGTATAGTTTAATCTTGAATTACTTGATATATTTTAGCCTTTTGTTGAATAGTTATACATAATGTTAATCAGGTGGAAGCAAATCGGAATGTAATGTCTGCATTAACTTATTATGATGTTATTTTTAGTTTTAGAAAATTGTATACAGTACGTAACTGGTCTATATATAACGATGATAGTTTTAGACTTGCAAATTATTATTACCGTAGTAGTAGTAGTATTTTATTACATAACCCATTGAGCACCAGCTGATTGAATACAAATGAACACTCCGGACCCAGCCATTTGTCCTATTTGTGTTTTTCCTGAAAACACATGGGATGGGTTAGTATTGAATGAAAAATCAACATAAAACCGCTCACCTAAGTCATTTGGGGGTCTTGGGGGACGGGGGAAAGTCACAATTAACATGGGGTGATGGGTAGGCAAAATACGGCAAAATAACTCCAGCGTGTCCACACGCACGCGGCTGGATTTGGGTGGTTGCCAACCATCGGTATTGTTCTGTGGGATCCTAAAGCAGTTCCTATACAAACCTGAACTATAGCCGACGCTGGTACTGGCAGCAGTTTACAATGGCGGACCTGAGTTGACGCAGGTGCTCACTGGGTTAATATTATTAATATTATAGTCGGTTTTATTCCAGCTGACGGTAAATTTAATCTCTTTGCAACTGATTTATCGATAGTTACCAGAAAAACATGAAACTATTTTATGTCTCTATATCCTAAAAATACCATGTTTCATAATTGACAATATATTTCACCTTTATGTCTTCTTAACCTCTCTGCTGCGCAGGTGGGATAGTGGCCACCCCTCCCTGTGCGGAGGTATTTAGACTGTTTCCTACACTCAAATCGTCATTGTACCATAAATATCATTAATACTTATCCATATGCGCCTATTTTACATTGATTATAAAGATATTAACCTGTTACAACAATAAAACAAGTGGAAACAGCGTTTGGATGGTCAAAATCGGCAAATTAGATCGGGAGTTGCACAACTGAAGGCTGAGCCAGCCTGCCAGCCTGCCACCCCTCACGACGTCTGGAGCGACACTGTCGTGTTGTTTCCTCTCTTTCTCTCTTTCATTCGCTGTGTAGCACATACAAGCACAGCTTGCTTATGAATCGCTGTTGATAGCACAAAAATATACCAATGAAATAAGGGAATAAGAGAGAATAGGTGATAATTGAAAAGGGGGGGAGGGGGGGGGGGGGGGGGGGAGGGGATGTGGCGGAGTGATATTTGGCATGGCCAAGGGGCAATAGAAAAAAAAATTGATACTGGGCTGGTTTAAATGTTTTTTTTAGGCCCTGGGGGTTAGGGAATAGAATATGCCCCACGTGCCTTCTGCGTGTCTTAAGAGGCGACTAAAGAGGTTGGGTCGGTGGGCTTGCAACCCCCACCCGGAAAAAATCATTATCTAAGCAAAGAAAATCGAACGAACAGCCTCGGATGCGGACGGAACCTACGTTGACGAACCACGACCGACTAAGGACATTCCTTCGGACATTCTGAGAATGGCTACGTGGAATGTTAGTGGCATGAATGATGGCACAAAAGAGAGAGAGGTTCTGGAAGTGTTAGTGAATGCCAGGCTGGATGTATGTGGAATGACAGAGACCAAATGGAAAGGTTCAGATGTGAGAGAGTGGGAGTGTGGAATGGGTGTGTGTGCTGGAGTGAGTGAAGGAACAGTGAGAGAAGGTGTATGTTTGTTTGTAAGTAGCAAATGGAAGAAATGTGTAAGAGAGTATGGGTCTGTGGGTACAAGGATTGTGTGGGTGAGAATGAAAGTAGGAATACAAACGTGGGTGATTGTATGCGTGTATGCCCCGACAGAGGATATACTTGAAAGAAAGAAAGAGGAGTTCTGGATGAATGTGGAGGCGTGCCTGGAGAATTTTGACAAGAACGAAAGAATATTTCTGATTGGGGATATAAATGGTAAGGTGGGTGATAGGGAAGTTGAGGGAGTGGTGGGAGGGTGAGGGGTACCATCAGAGGTGAATGGGAATGGTAGTGCACTTGTGGACACCCCTGTTTCAACCCAACATTCAGATCAAAGAACTCGCTCTGCTCATTCTCCACACGTACTGCCGCCTTTGCACATCATACATGGTCTTCACTGCTTTCAGCAACTGGCCATCTACTCCGTATAATCTAAGTACTTTCCACATGCCTTCTCTATCCACTCTGGCATAGGCCTTCTCCAACTCCATAATGGCAGCAGGCATCTTTTGTTGCTTCTCCAGATATTTCTCCACAACACATTCAGGGTAAAAATCTGATCAACACATCCTCTTCCCTTCCTAAATCAGCTCTGCTCGTCATCTATCCATTTCTCCATTCTCGCTCTCACTCTCTCAATTACTACCCTACAGTACACTTCCCTACTACGCTTAGAAGATGTATTCCTCGATGGTTACCGCACATTCCTCTTTCCCCTTTACCCTTATATAGGGGGCTATTATGCCTGTCTTCCAGTCATAGGGTGCATTCCCCTTCTCCCATGCTAGTTTGCACATTTTCCTTACCCATTTGATCACTATCTCACCACCATACCTCTTCATTTCTCCACACACTCCATCTATCCCTGGTGCTTTCCCCAACTTCACTCTTTTCATGGCTTCACACACTTCTGACATCCTGGTCCCCACCTCCTTCTCCACTACTTCTCTTCCTCTCCCTCCAATACCCCATCCAAATATGTTTGCTGGCACTTCATTCCTTACATTCAGCAATTTGTTGTCCATCTTTCGACTCTCTCTTGTTTCTCAGCTAGCACTCGCCCATTGTTATCTTTCACACCTTACTGTTTCCCTTGCTACCTTTGTTGACTTCTTTTCAGAATAGTTTCTTTCACTCCCTCCATTTTACACACAGATTCCTTCCAAATTCCTCATCTACTCTTATCTTACTTTCCTTCACTACTCTCTTCACAACTCTCGTTTTCTCCAAGTACCTCGCTCTTTATTTACTGTTAGAAAATACTGTGTACGGAAATGTATTCAAACACGGAATATCATTTTATATTTGCATATAATTGTACAGTAAATAAACAATTCATACCGTATATTTCACTGTTTGCATTCATAGATTATTTGAGGATATGTTGTTCTGCCTTCACATCATAGTTAACGTTCAGTATATTATTGTTAATTGATGAAGTAAACCGGATAGTTATTTTGTTTTTCTCTTTTTTGGAGTGATTAAGGATTTAAAATGGCTTACTTTGAATCAAATGGTAAAGATTGTTCATTGTGTGTTTATATTTGATTTGTGATATTATTGTGTGTTTGGTAATTTAAATGGAAATCGTTCTCCTTGTTTTCTAAAGAAACCGGCTGAATAAAAATACAGCATACTGGAATATCTCCGTGAGCTTAACCATTCCAGAATGCCATGATATAATTTTAGTATGTCTACTTTTAGAAAAAAATAAAACAAAAAACAAATCAGATTAAATGTGGGATATTTAAGAATATTAATAGCCTAAACCCTTCTCGTACTTGGACGTGTTTTTGCATTTTATTTTGGCTATCTTAAGACAATTGTATTTAGGTTAGAACAGATTAATAATTGATAGGTTTGTTTACCAATTTCATCCACGAGATCCTCTCTAAGCCATACAGTCGTGAATTATAGTCAGAATATAAGGAAGTAATGCATCGTCGAATACTGAAAGTGTTAACCTTCTTTATCGCTCGATACTCACAAGTGGTCAATTTATCAAGTTATAAATTCTTATCCCGTAATTGCTTCACCTTTACCCACTTGTGCAGTTCATTTCCCACAACCTCCCACGGCATACACTACAGCTCTGATCACGGATAGGTAACACACTTAAGACGTCGAATCACCCTTTGACTGTCACATCTTGTCTGCTAGCAACACTACTCGAAGCAGGTTTTTTGAACAACGACATAACTTTATTTACTGCTATTGCTTATCCGGGACTTGATACTGTGTATTTAAAAGTATTTTTTGCCCGATAATATATGCCCACTATTCAAAATTTAACAGTGACCATCAATGTTTATTTTCTCATAGTAGTTGTTATGTGTCTATTCGTGCACAATAATATGCATTTAAATAATCCTTAATGCAAGTATCTAAATAACCAATAATGGGGTGGACAAGAAGCATATCCATAGTCAACAGTTAATGCATCCTATCAACTCAGAGATAGACCATTTCAACCAGTCGATCATCTCACCCATTAGCTGTCAACATTGCAAACTCAACCAGTTGTTATCAACCAAATTCTGATTCACTGGATCATATTCATCCAGTGCCAACTTAGCAACTGTCAACTCAACCAGTAAATTAATTTCAGTCATTAGGTATCGACCATCGACAACTTATTGTTTATTAGTGGCCCCTCCATCATTGACGATGTGCGTTACTAAAGTATGGCCTATCTTTGAACTCAATGGTTCGCCGTTCAAACGACCCGCCTAGGAGAGTATTATTTTATTATTATTATAGAAGCTGTCTAAGCCTCCCAACAGGGTGCAGATACACCTATAAAAGATGAATCCCCACAAAATACCCGTAAGTACTGGAGAGAGACTAAGACAACTAAGAAAAAGGAAAAGGGCTACAGTAGTTAGAGAGCCCAGAAGAAAAGATTAGTTTGTCAATTAAAACACCAATTCTAAAAAGAATAAAAGCAAATCATGATTAAAACACACATTTACTGCTGTAATAAAACATTAACTCTGGACTTAAAAGCTGAGATATGGGTTGACTGTACAACCTCGTTTGGCAAATGATACCAAAAGGGAATCATTGAGGGAATAAAACAACGAGAAAACTGAGATGTAGAAACATTAATTGGAGTCATGGCAAGGTCATTAAGACTCCTCGTAAATCTTGTTGCGCGAATTAGAATAAAAGGTTCTGGTAAAACACTATGCAATGGATGCTGAGTATTGTTAAAAAAAAAAAAAAAAAGACTAAGGGCACCAACCCGACGCCGATGATGAAGATCAAGAGATAGAGCAGGGAGAATAAATTTAATAGAATTAAGAGCTTTATCAAGCAATTTCAAATGACAGTCAGCAGCCGAGTTCCAAACAGGAGAGCAATACTCAAAATGAGGCAAAATAAAAGTATAAAAAGATTTTATGACTGTGGTTTCACAAGCGAATGTTTTGTAACACTTGCGAAGTAAACCAATCTTTTGAGACAATAGTAGAAGGCAAGGAACGAATATGCTTCTCAAATGTCAACTTAGGATCGAGAGTCACTCCAAGCAAACGCAAACCTGACACATCCTCAATTTGTTCACCAGAAACATGCAAACAAGGATGAGGAGGAGCCAAAGTATGTGATCTACTGATTATCATGGAGTGAGTTTTCTTAGCATTAAGCTTCATACCCCAAAGTTCACACCAAGAGGTAATCTTAGCCAAGTCCCTGTTTAGAGATGCTGCAACTTCGATTCTACTCTCTGGAGATGGAATTGATGAGTATAAAGTTATGTCATCGGCATAAGAAACTAGTTTATTTTCAAGCTCAGAGCACAAGCAAGCAATACAAATAATGAAAAACAGAGGCCCAAGTACACTGCCCTGTGGAACACCCGAAACAACAGGCACAGAAACAGAAGTGCACCCATCAACGACAACATGCTGAGACCTGTCTGCCAAAAAATCTTTAAAAATAGATAAAAGACTACCACCAATACCATGAAGTTGCAGCTTATATAAAAGGGCTTTATGATTAACAAGATCAATAGCAGAACTAAAATCAATAGCCACAACACGAGAATCATACCCTTTGTCCAACGAAGACTGAAGATCATGAGATAAAGTTAAAAGCGCATCGCAAGTACCCAAACCTTTGCGAAAACCAAACTGTGAATTGGGTATTATATAATATTATTTTTATTAATCTCACCACCACACCCCCAATGAAATTAATTAAAGTATATATGATCCACCGGGATTCGAACCCGGGTTATCACACACATATTTTTGCCACCTTAACCATTACACCACCAGGACGGTTAAAGGTTTATGCACACGCCTACGACTTATTATCCATTCTCGAATACTGGATATTAATCTAATCATGTTCATATTCCCAATCGCACTATGGTAGCCTACTGTTTAAGTGAGAGGAAAGAATATTCATGGGGCACAGATCATATAGACCGGCCTCTCGAAGAAATATCCCTAAACCTACTAATAATATTATTTTTATTAATCTCACCACCACACCCCCAATGAAATTAATTAAAGTATATATGATCCACCGGGATTCGAACCCGGGTTATCAAACACATATTTTTGCCACCTTAACCATTACACCACCAGGACCGTTAAAGGTTTATGCACACGCCTACGACTTATTATCCATTCTCGAATACTGGATATTAATCTAATCATGTTCATATTCCCAACCGCACTATGGTAGCCTACTGTTTAAGTGAGAGGAAAGAATATTCATGGGGCACAGATCATATAGACCGGCCTCTCGAAGAAATATCCCTAAACCTACTAATAATATTATTTTTATTAATCTCACCACCACACCCCCAATGAAATTAATTAAAGTATATATGATCCACCGGGATTCGAACCTGGGTTATCACACACATATTTTTGCCACCTTAACCATTACACCACCAGGACCGTTAAAGGTTTATGCACACACCTACGACTTATTATCCATTCTCGAATACTGGATATTAATCTAATCATGTTCATATTCCCAACCGCACTATGGTAGCCTACTGTTTAAGTGAGAGGAAAGAATATTCATGGGGCACAGATCATATAGACCGGCCTCTCGAAGAAATATCCCTAAACCTACTAATAATATTATTTTTATTAATCTCACCACCACACCCCCAATGAAATTAATTAAAGTATATATGATCCACCGGGATTCGAACCCGGGTTATCAAACACATATTTTTGCCACCTTAACCATTACACCACCAGGACCGTTAAAGGTTTATGCACACGCCTACGACTTATTATCCATTCTCGAATACTGGATATTAATCTAATCATGTTCATATTCCCAACCGCACTATGGTAGCCTACTGTTTAAGTGAGAGGAAAGAATATTCATGGGGCACAGATCATATAGACCGGCCTCTCGAAGAAATATCCCTAAACCTACTAATAATATTATTTTTATTAATCTCACCACCACACCCCCAATGAAATTAATTAAAGTATATATGATCCACCGGGATTCGAACCTGGGTTATCACACACATATTTTTGCCACCTTAACCATTACACCACCAGGACCGTTAAAGGTTTATGCACACGCCTACGACTTATTATCCATTCTCGAATACTGGATATTAATCTAATCATGTTCATATTCCCAACCGCACTATGGTAGCCTACTGTTTAAGTGAGAGGAAAGAATATTCATGGGGCACAGATCATATAGACCGGCCTCTCGAAGAAATATCCCTAAACCTACTAATAATATTATTTTTATTAATCTCACCACCACACCCCAATGAAATTAATTAAAGTATATATGATCCACCGGGATTCGAACCCGGGTTATCACACACATATTTTTGCCACCTTAACCATTACACCACCAGGACCGTTAAAGGTTTATGCACACGCCTACGACTTATTATCCATTCTCGAATACTGGATATTAATCTAATCATGTTCATATTCCCAACCGCACTATGGTAGCCTACTGTTTAAGTGAGAGGAAAGAATATTCATGGGGCACAGATCATATAGACCGGCCTCTCGAAGAAATATCCCTAAACCTAATAATATTATTTTTATTAATCTCACCACCACACCCCCAATGAAATTAATTAAAGTATATATGAACCACCGGGATTCGAACCCGGGTTATCACACACATATTTTTGCCACCTTAACCATTACACCACCAGGACGGTTAAAGGATTATGCACACGCCTACGACTTATTATCCATTCTCGAATACTGGATATTAATCTAATCATGTTCATATTCCCAACCGCACTATGGTAGCCTACTGTTTAAGTGAGAGGAAAGAATATTCATGGGGCACAGATCATATAGACCGGCCTCTCGAAGAAATATCCCTATCTATCTATCTATTGCCTGACGCCGTGATCCCCGAAGGGGTGGCCACGAACGAACCGCCCCCATGCACCTCTGTCCCCAGTCAGTCGACGCCCCTCCCCCCAACCAGCACCACCTTCGTTCATGTACTTCCTCACTCCATCCTTCCACCTCATATTCGGTCTACCTCTCCCCCTCTGTCCCTCCACCTCGCTCTCATACACCCTCTTAGTCATTCTCTCGCTTTCCATACGTTCCATATGGCCGAACCATCTCAAGTTGTTCCTTTTCACACTTTCCAGCACATCTACCTCCACACCACACCTCCTTCTTACTTCCTCATTAGTCTGTCTATCCCTCCATGTAACTCCGCACGCACTCCTTAAGTAATTCATTTCCACTGCTCTCACTCTTGGTCTGAGTCTCTCAACCAACGTCCATGCTTCGCTTCCGTAAGTCAGTGTCGGGATTACCACACTGTCATGCAAGGACTTCTTCACTTCCATACTGACCACCCTATTTTTTGTTACTGCTTTTAGCGTTCCTACAACCCTCTTCCCCTGTTGTACCTACTAATAATATTATTTTTATTAATCTCACCACCACACCCCCAATGAAATTAATTAAAGTATATATGATCCACCGGGATTCGAACCCGGGTTATCACACACATATTTTTGCCACCTTAACCATTACACCACCAGGACGGTTAAAGGTTTATGCACACGCCTACGACTTATTATCCATTCTCGAATACTGGATATTAATCTAATCATGTTCATATTCCCAACCGCACTATGGTAGCCTACTGTTTAAGTGAGAGGAAAGAATATTCATGGGGCACAGATCATATAGACCGGCCTCTCGAAGAAATATCCCTAAACCTACTAATAATATTATTTTTATTAATCTCACCACCACACCCCCAATGAAATTAATTAAAGTATATATGATCCACCGGGATTCGAACCCGGGTTATCACACACATATTCTTGCCACCTTAACCATTACACCACCAGGACGGTTAAAGGTTTATGCACACGCCTACGACTTATTATCCATTCTCGAATACTGGATATTAATCTAATCATGTTCATATTCCCAACCGCACTATGGTAGCCTACTGTTTAAGTGAGAGGAAAGAATATTCATGGGGCACAGATCATATAGACCGGCCTCTCGAAGAAATATCCCTAAACCTACTAATAATATTATTTTTATTAATCTCACCACCACACCCCCAATGAAATTAATTAAAGTATATATGATCCACCGGGATTCGAACCCGGGTTATCACACACATATTTTTGCCACCTTAACCATTACACCACCAGGACGGTTAAAGGTTTATGCACACGCCTACGACTTATTATCCATTCTCGAATACTGGATATTAATCTAATCATGTTCATATTCCCAACCGCACTATGGTAGCCTACTGTTTAAGTGAGAGGAAAGAATATTCATGGGGCACAGATCATATAGACCGGCCTCTCGAAGAAATATCCCTAAACCTACTAATAATATATTTTTATTAATCTCACCACCACACCCCCAATGAAATTAATTAAAGTATATATGATCCACCGGGATTCGAACCCGGGTTATCACACACATATTTTTGCCACCTTAACCATTACACCACCAGGACGGTTAAAGGTTTATGCACACGCCTACGACTTATTATCCATTCTCGAATACTGGATATTAATCTAATCATGTTCATATTCCCAACCGCACTATGGTAGCCTACTGTTTAAGTGAGAGGAAAGAATATTCATGGGGCACAGATCATATAGACCGGCCTCTCGAAGAAATATCCCTAAACCTACTAATAATATTATTTTTATTAATCTCACCACCACACCCCCAATGAAATTAATTAAAGTATATATGAACCACCGGGATTCGAACCCGGGTTATCACACACATATTTTTGCCACCTTAACCATCACACCACCAGGACGGTTAAAGGTTTATGCACACGCCTACGACTTATTATCCATTCTCGAATACTGGATATTAATCTAATCATGTTCATATTCCCAACCGCACTATGGTAGCCTACTGTTTAAGTGAGAGGAAAGAATATTCATGGGGCACAGATCATATAGACCGGCCTCTCGAAGAAATATCCCTAAACCTACTAATAATATTATTTTTATTAATCTCACCACCACACCCCCAATGAAATTAATTATAGTATATATGATCCACCGGGATTCGAACCCGGGTTATCACACACATATTTTTGCCACCTTAACCATTACACCACCAGGACGGTTTAAAGGTTTATGCACACGCCTACGACTTATTATCCATTCTCGAATACTGGATATTAATCTAATCATGTTCATATTCCCAACCGCACTATGGTAGCCTACTGTTTAAGTGAGAGGAAAGAATATTCATGGGGCACAGATCATATAGACCGGCCTCTCGAAGAAATATCCCTAAACCTACTAATAATATTATTTTTATTAAACTCACCACCACACCCCCAATGAAATTAATTAAAGTATATATGATCCACCGGGATTCGAACCCGGGTTATCACACACATATTCTTGCCACCTTAACCATTACACCACCAGGACGGTTAAAGGTTTATGCACACGCCTACGACTTATTATCCATTCTCGATTACTGGATATTAATCTAATCATGTTCATATTCCCAACCGCACTATGGTAGCCTACTGTTTAAGTGAGAGGAAAGAATATTCATGGGGCACAGATCATATAGACCGGCCTCTCGAAGAAATATCCCTAAACTTACTAATAATATTATTTTTATTAATCTCACCACCACACCCCCAATGAAATTAATTAAAGTATATATGATCCACCGGGTTTCGAACCCGGGTTATCACACACATATTTTTGCCACCTTAACCATTACACCACCAGGACGGTTAAAGGCTTATGCACACGCCTACGACTTATTATCCATTCTCGAATACTGGATATTAATCTAATCATGTTCATATTCCCAACCGCACTATGGTAGCCTACTGTTTAAGTGAGAGGAAAGAATATTCATGGGGCACAGATCATATAGACCGGCCTCTCGAAGAAATATCCCTAAACCTACTAATAATATTATTTTTATTAATCTCACCACCACAACCCCCAATGAAATTAATTAAAGTATACATGATCCACCGGGATTCGAACCCGGGTTATCACACATATTTTTGCCACCTTAACCATTACACCACCAGGACGGTTAAAGGTTTATGCACACGCCTACGACTTATTATCCATTCTCGAATACTGGATATTAATCTAATCATGTTCATATTCCCAACCGCACTATGG
Organism: Paralithodes platypus; assembly: GCA_032716605.1. Lineage (NCBI taxonomy): Eukaryota > Metazoa > Arthropoda > Malacostraca > Decapoda > Lithodidae > Paralithodes > Paralithodes platypus. The sequence goes on from CM064512.1 coordinate 18,393,637, forward strand.
TAGCCTACTGTTTAAGTGAGAGGAAAGAATATTCATGGGGCACAGATCATATAGACCGGCCTCTCGAAGAAATATCCCTAAACCTACTAATAATATTATTTTTATTAATCTCACCACCACACCCCCAATGAAATTAATTAAAGTATATATGATCCACCGGGATTCGAACCCGGGTTATCACACACATATTTTTGCCACCTTAACCATTACACCACCAGGACGGTTAAAGGTTTATGCACACGCCTACGACTTATTATCCATTCTCGAATACTGGATATTAATCTAATCATGTTCATATTCCCAACCGCACTATGGTAGCCTACTGTTTAAGTGAGAGGAAAGAATATTCATGGGGCACAGATCATATAGACCGGCCTCTCGAAGAAATATCCCTAAACCTACTAATAATATTATTTTTATTAATCTCACCACCACACCCCCAATGAAATTAATTAAAGTATATATGAACCACCGGGATTCGAACCCGGGTTATCACACACATATTTTTGCCACCTTAACCATTACACCACCAGGACGGTTAAAGGTTTATGCACACGCCTACGACTTATTATCCATTCTCGAATACTGGATATTAATCTAATCATGTTCATATTCCCAACCGCACTATGGTAGCCTACTGTTTAAGTGAGAGGAAAGAATATTCATGGGGCACAGATCATATAGACCGGCCTCTCGAAGAAATATCCCTAAACCTACTAATAATATTATTTTTATTAATCTCACCACCACACCCCCAATGAAATTAATTAAAGTATATATGATCCACCGGGATTCGATACTGTAATGATGATTACAGTAAGAAGAAAGGCGTCTAGCTAAAAGCCTCTCAAAGATCTTTGAGAGAATAGGCGTTATGGATATAGGACTATACTCAGAAGGGGATGACGAAGCAGTAGCTCCCTTCGGAATTGGAGTGATGCTAGCTTTTCGCCAGCAAAGAGGAAAACTACCAGATTTCAAGAGCAACCTAAATACTATAGCCAATTTAGGTGCTAAGACAACAGCACTCTTCTTAAAGAAGAGAGGGAAAAATCCATCTGAGTCAATCCCACCATAAGTGTCAAGATCCAATAAATATTGTCTCAATTCAGCTGATTTGAATGCTATCAACTTTAGATTAGGACTAGGGAAACATGTCAAGGGCAATTGCAATTCCTGATCACTCTGCTTACCTATGAAAATATTAGAAAGCATATTACCCGTAGTTAATGGATCAAAAGAGATAGAACCATCAGAATCACGAAGTGGAGGCATGGTGGAGTCAATTCCAAATAGTGAGGCCTTAAGTGAGGCCCACCATTTATGTGGCTGAGTAGCACCTGCGAGAACTTCCTGCAAATGGGAATTGTAATCCCTCTCGGCTGTACTCTATACTCTCTGCGTAACTGACCGAAGATGTACATAGTCATCCCAAAGCAACTGGGTTCGATTACGCCTCCAGCGGTGATATGCAGCCTGCTTGTTATTATATGCACGCTTACAGTCGTCATTGAACCAAGCTTTATCTTTAATACGGGATTAGATTAACTTAGAAGGGACTCTTCTTTGCAGGATGTCTAAGAGAGAGTTATTGAGGGATGAAACAGGGTCATCAGATCTTAGTATGTGATTCCAGTGAATATTGGTAACATCATCACATACATTTTCCCAATTAACTCGAGATTTAAGATAGACTTTACGAGATATAGTGATATCTGGCACAGTAAATTCAAGATTGATTTTACAGGTTACGGCATTATGGTCAGAAGTACCTACAGGAGCAAGAACTGCAGTCTCCACAACACCAGGAGCATCTGTTAAGACGAGATTAAGACAGTTTCCAGAAATATGTGTAGGTCCAGCAATCAACTGCTCACACCCAGACAAATTAGCAAAATCCATGGCAGCGTGACCATTTCTATTTGTTGGAGAGACCGAGTTCAGCCACTCTTGATGATATGCATTAACATCTCCTACAAAAACGAAAGATGACTTGACATCAACAGACTGAATAAATGCCAAGGCATTTAAAAGACAGTCATATAGATTGTTATTGGCATCAGGATTTCTATATAGGCTAAAAATGTAGTGGTTATGATATTTACTGGAAACTTTAACCAACAGGATCTCGTGGCAACCACAAAGAAATTTCGTCAAAGGCTGGGCATAATAGCCAGATCGGATGTATAAACTCATTCCACGAGCACGAGGAAGAGAGTCACGGCGAATAAGAAGTGGTTTAGTAATCATCAAGATTGCCAATCGTCGTGAGCGAAACGCTCTAAAATATAATAAAACCACTCGCGGACTCGTCCTTATGATATGGGTACCACTACTAGAAAATAACAGTAAAAAATTAACAAATTAAAGCATTAAACATGATCCAGCATAATGTGCTTCTCAGGCGTCTGCTGTTTATTCTGCGCGTCACCCAGCTCTTATCTGGGCGCATATGTCCTTCTTGTCCTAGGTGCCGTCGGGTCCGGACGTGTTCGGAGGTGTGCCCAGCCTTGCTTCATTCTTCTCCTGCTTCATACTTGTGAGACTATTCTGATATGTACATAATATATGCTGAGGTCAGGGTAGCTTATAGATTAGCTAGGCTGTGTACACCTTTTCCCACTCGCCTTAGGAGACTGTTCTCTGGGTGTTTGGTAAGGTTTTGTCAGGAGTCCTTGTTGGGATAAGGCAAGGCTCCCACGTGTGTGTTTTCTTTCCCCTAGGTTTATTCTATTTTAGCTCTTATAGACATGAGGCTTCTTTTAGAGGATCCGTGGCCCGCTTTTCGGCTACCTATTCGGGTGGGTTATGCGGTATTTCCTTCTCTTCGAGAGGAACATGTGCGTTTCAAGTTGTCTCACTTAGTGAGGGGCTTGGCACTTGTTCATGACGCTTTTCAGCCTACATTCCTGTTTCTATGTGATGGGTGTGGGAGTGCTATGCTGGGCTTCAGGTTTGTGCTTTTTGAGTGTTCTTCTGCCACATGCCCCCGTCTAGTTGGCCTCCTGTAGTTTTTTTAGTTATGGCTAGGATGTGTTATTGATTATTGATTTATTAATGTATAACTATGCCCTAATGTGTGCACATTGTAAAATCTAGTGGCTAGGAAGGCTGGGCCCTTCCAGCGGGATTTGTTAAGTCAGACTTAAGACAACGTGCCTCTAGTCACTTCATGCGGTTTCCCCGCCGGGATCTTTCCGGAAGTGTCTAGAGCTATGTTGATTTCGAGTTGTCTTTGTTTGGCACAAGAGAGGTCGAAATATTTCTCTCTAGTTTTTGCGAAATGTTACTTCAGTTTGTCTATTGGGGTCCCCGGCTTGGCCTTCACCCACAGGACATTTCTGCCTCAAGGTCTAGCAGAAAACGTTTGTAGTTTGGGGCTACTAAGAACGCATACCTGGTTTAAAAGTAGGGAGCCACTTCCGCCGGGTATAGGCTGAGCCGAATATTAATTCACCTCTTCCTATCTTGAGCATCTCAGTTAACTGTGTAGCTAATTTCTGGCGTTGGTCGCTGGAATAGACGGACGCCGGATTCTATTGGCGTTGGGCCCGGGAACCAAGTTCTTGATTAGATGGGATTAGGTCAGTGTTGGTCACTTTGGTAAGAAGTAATTATTCACTTTAGCTTGTCCAGCCTAGCATGTCCCTATGAGCATTGATTCTTGAATTGTTCAACCCTCAGGTGTGGTAGCCACCCGGGACGCCTAGGAGGATTTGCAACCCCCCGGCGGGAGGGAGCGATGGATTTCAGTGGGTATACCTTTCGTACCGGCCCTAACTGTGCTAACCTTTCAGTCATTGGACACAAACAGTGCGTGAGATGTGTGACCTGTCTTGACAGGTCCAGGGGTCGGTGGCTCTCGAAAACATGTTCACAGTGCGCAGTGTTACGTAATGGCTTTCTCACTCACTCTGACAGCAAATGTAAGACAATTTTGCTGACCATTAAATCCATTTTCGTTCTGTACTGTAAAAATATAGCCCATAAATCTCTTCAATTGGATGATCCCTTCTTAGACGATTTGTTAAAAACAGTGCCTTCTTCATACGTAGCCAGTGGTTCTAAAGTGAAAAAGACTGTAACGAAAGTTTCTGATGAATCTAGCAGTCGCGATGCTCCTTCCCGCCTCTCCAAGAGATCCAGGACCTCAGACGGGCCTGTGCCGGGGTCGTCTGCTTCGACTTCCTGACGAGCCAGGTCTCGTTCACCTCTGGAGAAACCCAGGTCTTCCTCGCCTCTTCAGCTACAAGAGGCAAAAAAGCACCGTCCTGATTTCGCTTCCTGTCTAGCAAAAGGTGATGACAAGTCTAAGGACACAAAGAAATCCTTGAAGCAGTCGTCTACGAAGAAGTCCTCGAAGTCTCAGACCTAAGCTACGCCTGATTATGTACCTTCTTCTTCCCGCCGGGATTTCTCTCAAGACTTGGATGCCAGTGTTATAGGCCCTACACCTCAGTTTACGATCCCCCGACGGGTGGCACTACCAGAGCCTCCCGTTATTCCGGTACTTGGGGTAGATCGCGGTAGCAGTGTCCCTTCTAGCAAACAAGATGATGACATCTCCCATACCTCCGAGCAATTTGAAGATTCTATTGCTGAACCTATGGAAACTTCTCCCATACCTGATCTCTACTTGGGCGAGGAAGTTCTGCCCAGTGTTCCTGTATCGCAAACAAGTACACATACCACTGCTGCCCGGGCTGGCGAGTCACGGTCGGAGGCTTTACCAGCCCCCACATCCCGGGCACCAGGCGTCACACCTCTGCAACAATACTTCGCAGACCTGGAGGAGATCCTGTCTGGCCAACGGCAGTCTCCTTCACCATCTGGAACACAGGGCTCAGATATTTCTCGCCCTGCATCAGCGTCTGACCAGCAAGGTGGAATCGTAGTGACTAATGGACAGTTTCATGACTGGCTGGAGTTTCTCAAGTCAGTGAAGGAAGAAAGACAAATTAAGATGCCAACCCCTGTATTCCCGGCGGTGCGACCTCTAGGGCATGTGCAAGTTCTCTCTCAGGTTGATATTAAATCTAACCCTCCTGTAATGCAATCCGGCAGCTTCTACTCCAGTTGCCACTTCTCTTTTACCTTCGAAGATAAATATCTTAGCGGATTTGATTCCACCTCCCCTTGATCGTTCAGTACTTTCTAAGAAGGGCCCTATGCCCCTCTTATATGGCCCTGATACTTTCTGGACAGTCATAAAGCCCACTTGTCCTGAGGTGGCGCAGCCGACGGTCGCAGGTGAGATAAACCACTGGTTTATCAAAATGAGTGAGGCCAAGAAACTACGGGCCAAGAACCAAGCCAGCGATGTGTTAGATGTTGTTATCAAAGCTATCCCAAGTTTGTAAAGTCCTGAGTACTTTGTCTACTCACAGTCCCCGGCTCTCCCTCCAGCATCATCTGTGAAACTTTTCTCTGATTGGTCATAGTTTGATGGTTTGAATGATGTTAAACTTTTGCAGGGTATGACCCCCGAACTTAACACTACCCCGCAGAGGGATGATTCAGGTATTCCGGTCATTCACATTGACAGTGGGGAGTCTGGGCCGTGGGCTGTGTGGGGACAAGAGGTCCAGCTGTTTGCCAGCACTATTACGAACAAAAGCAGTCATCAGCTTCTGCCTGAGGACAATCATTGGTTCTCTATGCCGGTAGGCCAGGCGACAGGAGTACCGCAAAACATGCTTGACTTTTTGAGTGCTCCTAAACTTGTGTTATGCCAACTAGTAGATCCTTTTTGTTCTCCTACCAAGCTATAAATTGATAAAGATTATAAGATGAGGCAGAAAGCCTGGAGGCTTTTATCACAGTACGGTCAGTACCTACTCAGCCGTCAGCTTGTGGCTTCATTAGCCAGGACGACTGAGTTGGTGACTGATACTAGTATTCATAAGGCTCCATCTCTCACCAGGCGCCTCTTACTTCAAAACTTTATCCAGTCCCTTGGGGACATCCGCACAACTATTTTTGAAGCCGTGAGGGTGCATCAAGATCTGAGGGTGTTTCTAGTTAAGAAGCTGCCAGTGGAGATAGGTAGAAGATTATTTTTGTCTGATGTATTAACCAAAGCTCTTGCTTCCACAGATGCTTGGCACACAGCTATACATTGTTTGTTGGAATCTAACAGTGCCATTGCTTCCAAGTCGAAGAGTGAGTCAGCATTTAAACCCAAATTTTCTAAGGGTCTATTTCGTGGCCAGTTTCAGTCACCGCAGTCACCAAACCCCCGGAACCAGTGACACAGCTAGAGGCCGCGGTCAGTCCAGAGGTAGAGGGAGATGGTTCAGGGGACAGTCCAAGAATAGGTCAGGCAGCAATGATAGCAAAGCCTCTCGTCCCCCTAACAGTCAGTCAGAGTCACAATCCTCTCAACCAAAGAACTGAGACACCACGAAGCTCTCTCACTCCCAGTGCCGAGAAATGGCGAGGCGTAAATGAGAGTAGCTCTGCCAGATAACACCAGTCTCGTGACTGGCAGCTTGCGGGCTTGTTACAGGTCATGGCCCCGCAACACATGGGCAAGGACAGTGGTCCGCAAGGGTCTCTCGTGGGGATGGTCCCGGCGACCTCGCTTACGTATCCCCCAAGAATTAACTTGTGTTTCATTTGTTACGAACTGGCACTCGGGTACACAAGGGCTCTCAATCAGGACTCGAATATGGCTCGCTGCCACAACGGAAACACACGATCTCAACCCCTTAGTACTGCCAGCCGAACAAAAAACACCAATACCCTCCAGAGTTCAATCTGCTATAACGGGGTATACAAGAACTCGGTACTAGTGTTCAACAACAGACTAATAAAAAGACAGGAATTATCTAGTCTGGTCAACAATCAAACAATGAAGTAAGAAACAACAACACCAAAGAATAGTGTTGGCCGAAGCCGAAGTAATCCACCCTTGACTATGAACTTAAGAAGTCCTCCACCCTCTACTTCGGATCGGCACTATTACGTTACGTTAATTAATAGTCCTTAAGCATCGAGCAAGGAATCTTCTGAAAAAAGTTAGATGCTTCTCGGATGCTCGTAAGAAGTACGTATCGGATTTTGAACAGTAATTCAATAAGCAAAAAACACTGGCAATTAAATACTATTAAAGGCTTAAATTGGCATAAGAATAATTAAAAGAATATGCAAAAGTAAATGGCAAACATTAAAAGGAAGTACTCCGCAAATGCAACGGCAATAGCCTACTCGGATTGTGCTCGTGGGCCACTAATCACTAAAGTAGCCAAGCTTGCAACACATGAAATCAATAGTGCATAAACAATATCATACATAAGGAAAGCTTCAATACTATTCTGTATCTACTAATCGGGTAAAGTCTAGCTGGGGTACTGTAGCCAAAATGGTAGCAGTGACTGAGCAAAAACGGCTCGTAGCCTAGTGAAGTCCTCACAACTGTTTAAAGTATTACATTAAAACTAACAAGTGCACTTTGAGAAATCCAGATCCCTTGTATCTGGTTTTCTCCCGGCTCCTCGACAAAGTAAAAACAAACTGTTAATAAAATACAGGGTGGTTAGGCTCTTGCCCTCACGCACTGTAAATTATTAACTCAACACAATCAGCCGCGAAGACAACCTAGGCTTCACTGAACCGAAACGAGTATGCAGGTTTATCGCTTAACCACTGCATCAAACAACAACTCGTAACACAGAAAAGCCTTACCCCAGTCTAGCATTACCTAGACTAGCAGAAAACAGGAATAATAATAATAACACACAGGGAAATGCATATACAAGTGCAACAAACATAAATCAATCCTATTCTAAGTCAACCCTTCCAAAATAGGCTATCTAATAGGCAAGTATCTCGTGAGAACTCAAGCGATAATACGTTGGCTGACTAGCTCTGCACCAACGGGACCATGGAAGTTAAACAGGGCAGGGAAAAGAGGAGATAAGAATGTAAGGTAGTAGAGAAAGTTCCCATCAGTCAGAAGAATATATATAGTTAGCAAGGGAAATGAGAAGTCGCTCTGCCTAATGAGTTCTGATGAAAAAATGGCTAGACTTCCCTTTTATACCCGGCCCTCTAGTGAGCCCAACGTGAACTACTAAGGACCGCCCACTGACAACCATTACGTGATTTCTCTCTCTCCTCTGGGATACACAAAGGCTCCCCCTAGCACTGAGGGGAGGGAGGAGTGCTAGTGAGTTAGGCCCACCTCCCGCCTGGCGTATCCACTGACCCCTAACTGTGGCTGTTTCTCTTCCCATCATTACAAATAAGTTTTACACATAATACTTATAACTAATGATATAAAATAGAACTTGTTGACTCAGATGAAAACAAAATACATATTCATAATACTTATAGTACAACGGCTCACATGAACTAAGTTAGGAAACTCTACATAGACTACAGCCAAAGTTCCTGCCCTGACGATCCTAGCGAGAGTGGGGCATGACTAGGCGTTCTGTACAGCATGCTCACACGTGGACATGCGTCACACATTAGAGGTGGGATCAGTCACCTGGGAGATGGCACTCAAGCAGATCATTGTCCCCATATCTTCCATTCAGCCCGTGTTCACATCCCGAATATTCCTGGTGCCAAAAAGGGAGAGTATTCAGATGAGACCATTCATCGACTTGTCTTCTCTGAACCTTTACATTCACAATCAGTCGTTCAGGATGCTGACTGTGAATGAGCCAAGGGAATAAAAAAAAATGTTTTCAAAGGATGCCCTTTGGTCTAAATCTTGCACTCTGTATCTTCACAAAGTTAGTCCGACAGGCTCTTCTACCATTGTTCAAACAAGGGATCATGGTGTTATGGTACCTAGACGATTGGTTAATAGTAGCGAATTCAAAAATTGCTTGCCTTCAACATGTACATCAGGTAATGTCTCATGTCACTGCCCTGGGCTTCAAAGTGAACTTAGCAAAGTCCAACTTGAACCCCACAAGGACCATCCAGTGGGTGGGTCTGCTCTGGGTCACCGAGTTACTTTCTCTGAGTCAGAGTGCGGACAACCGGCAGAGGTTTCGCAAGAAACTCTTTCGGTTTCTCCATTCTCTGACAACCACAAGGAGAATTTGGGAGTCTCTAGTGGGGTCGCTCAACTGGATAAGGTTGACAGTTCCGTTGGGTCGTCTAAAGGTAAAAAAGCATATTTTGGAGGAAAACAAGTGCTTTCCGCTGTTTCCGGCGGAAACACTATGGCGAATCCCGAAATTAATCCACAACCTGCTGGCGGCTTGGGCTAAGCCAGAAGTGTTACACTCCTCTTTGACATGGACAACTCCTCCTCCGATGGTCTGAATCGACACAGACGCTCCAGGTACCCTGGGATGGGGGTATCAGTCGAACCTGGGCCATCAAGGTCAGGGTTTATGGTCCAGGCACAATCACCTTCATATAAATGCCAAAGAGTTACTAGTCCCCCTGTTTTTCTTAAAGGAGCACGGCTCAACCTTGGCTGGAAAGACCTTAGCTTTCCGGATGGACAATCTGACTGCAGTGACATGCATTCAGAAGCAAGGGTCGGTGAGATCTCGAGTGTTACAAGGGTTGTCGGAAAAGATTTTAGGCTAGCTGCAAGGCTAGAAATTTATCTACAAGCAACATATCTTCCCGGCGTAGCAAATGTCTGGGCAGACGCTCTGTCTCGGTGACAGAGCACCCTAGTAGAATGGTCTGTCAAGCAAACCGTCTTTCAAGGGATGATTGCAGAGCCACACCTTCCACAAGTGGACTTGTTCTCATCAGAGGCGACTCACAAGTTGCCTCAGTTCCTCACACGCCGGAGTCAGACTCCGGCAGGAGGACCGGACGCTTTTCTGGTAGACTGGAACACATGGAGCTCCATTTATCTGTTTCCACCTCCAGACGCATCCTTAATGTGCAGAGTAGTTCACAAACTACAGGATTATCGGGGCATGGTCTCGATGATTGCGCCTCTGTAGCCGGCCCAAGTGTGGTACAACCAATTGAAGACGTGGTGCGAGAACCCGGTGTCGCTCCCGATCTCGTACTTCCATTTAGACACAATTGGAAACCTCAAGACCTCGCTGACTTTTGCCTTGTGGACATTCAGAAGGCCAGGTGGTTAACGCCTTTTGGGGAAAGCGTGACTCACAAGTTAATTAATCAGTATACTCCATCAACCCAAAGACAGTACCAATCACATTGGAAAGCTTTTACTACCTGGATCATAGAAACTGACCAACAGCAGTCCTCAGTGGCTTTAGTTTTTAACTATTTGAATTATCTTTTCGAAAAACGTTCATTGTCAGTTGTCACATTAAGGAATCATCTCGATCACGGCTATTAGGATGCCATTTTTTTACTTAACTGGCCTTTCCATACCTGAGGCGGAGGAGAAGGGTTTTATGCGTGCATGCTTCCGGCTTCGTCCCCCACCGCGCCAACTCATGCCCACCTGGTCTCTTGATTTAGCCCTCAACATGCTTCACTTGAATAGGTATTGTCACAAACCTGCTTTCGAGTTAAAGTTAACCCGTTGAGACCCAGCGTCGCACGTGTTGCGTCGGCAGTCTTTGATCACCAACTCCCAGCGACGCATCACGTGCGTCCGACATATAAAAAACACTTATGTGGCTCGTAAGGTAGGAAATGGCGGGAGAATAGGAGGGGGCGGTACCGTAGTGTGTGGGGGAGCCGGGCCAGTAGGTGTGAGCGGGCCGAGACAGCCGCGCGGCTGGTGGTGGTGGGCTTAGTGGGGATAGTTTACACCCCTAGTTTACCGCCACTTTGAACCTTCATTACTCCGGTCGTATGGGAGCTAGAGGCTTGAGATTTATGTGAGATACTCCTTAGGATGTATGCCGTACAATGCCATACTCAGTTTTTACCCTAGTGCTCCCGGGCGGGTGGTCATGCGGGGGAGACGAACTATTGAAACCCCCCCCCCCGCCCCCCAAATGACCGAAATGATTTTTTTTTTATTTGTGTGTTCATTTCTCACCATTCTCTTCCATTTTGGCTCAACACATTTTTTTTGAAGCTCCCCCCCCCCAACCCCCCACCACCGGCCCCCCCCCCCAAAAAAAAATGTCAGAGGTGATTTTTTTTTGTTTTTTTTTCATTTCTCATCCTTGTCTTCCATTTTAGCAAACACAAAAAATAAGTGAAAATGGCTTGGGACTGGGGTGAACAAAATATTATAACTAGCCGGGGCTCAACGGGTTAAAGAAGGCTGTTTTTCTTATGGCCCTGGCCACGGGTAACAGGGTATCTGAGTTGGCTGCGATGAGTTCTGAACCATCTTGCCTTAGGTTCTCTAGGCGTGATATAAGTTTCCATATAGCTCCTACCCCTAATTTTATGGCTAAGAACGAGCAAGCTAATCATGTGTTTACTGGATTTGAGGTACCAGCCCTCAAGCACGGCAACCAGCACCACCTATTATGTCCGGTGAAATCGCTTATTACATATATGCAGGAATCTCGACCAGCTCAGGCCGGGTCCCTCTGGGTCTCCTGGACAGGTACACGCCTCAAGAAGCGGCAGTTGGCAGCTTTATTTGTGGAGGTTATCAGAACGAGTAACCCGGGTGCTCTTGGGCGGGCACAAGTTGTTCGAAAATGGGCAGCATCGCTCCGATTTTTTAAAAATTACTCTCTTGATGACATGCAATGGACAAAATTATGGTCCTCTAATCATATGTTTATCACGCGGTACCTGTCCGTGAATCTCATGAAACCTAATCTACAATTATACATTGTATAGCTCTCAGGCAGAAAGTCTAGTTTTAAGCTATTTTTACTTTTACAAACAAAAAGGAGGGGGGATTGTTTTTGCTAAGACCTCCTATCTGCCTCCTGTGTGATACACTGGTTATGTTAAGATAAGGTTTATGTGATAACCCGTTCCTAGGACTTAAGACAGTCTAGTCAGGAAAACTTGTTATTGTAGTGTTTTAATTTTGGCAATAGAGTACTTATTTTGCACTTATTAATTTTAAGAATATTTGTAAGTACATAGTACAAACTATTTTTGATAATAGAGTACCTGTTATACGAATGGTTATTTAATCATATGTTTGTGTCGTATATGTATGTCGTAAGAGGCGACTAAAAAGGTTGGGTCGGTGGGCTTGTGAGCCCCACCCGGAAAAAAATACGTAGCAACGAGTTGACTAACCCCGACCGACTATGGACAAGCCTACGGACATTCTGAGAATAGGTATATGGAATTTGAGTGGCAAGAATGATGCCACAAAAGAGAGAGAGGTACTGGAAGTGTTAGTGAATGCCAGGCTGGATGTATGTGGAATGACGGAGACCAAATGGAAGTGTACAGATGTGAGAGAGTGGGAGTGTGGAAGGGGTGTGTGTGCTGGAGTGAGTGAGGGAGCAGCGAGAGAAGGTGCATGTTTGTTTGTAAGTAACAAATGGAAGGAGTGTGTAAGAGAATATGGGTCTGTGGGTTCAAGGATTGTGTGGGTGAGAATGAAAGTAGGAATACAAACGTGGGTGATTGTGTGTGTGTATGCTCCGACAGAGGATAAACTTGTAAGAGAGAAAGAGGAGTTCTGGGTGAATGTGGAGGCATGCCTGGATAATTTTGACAAGAACGAAAGAATATTTCTGATTAGGGATATGAAAGGTAAGGTGGGTGATAGGAAAGTTGATGGAGTGGTGGGAGGGTTGGGGTACCGTCAGAGGTGAATGGGAATGGTAGTGCACTTGTGGACATATGTGTGGGAAGGAAGTTGTGGATAGCCAACATCTTCTTCCGACACAGAATGATACACAGGTACACATGGAAAGTGGTGTGGACAATGAAGGATAAGACAGTGGTGGAACGAAAGTCACTGATTGATTATAATATATGTGTGGATGAAAGAATGAAGAAATCTGTGATGGATGCTACGGTGTATAGGGGTATTGGAGGGGGTATGTCTGATAATTATGTAGTAGTAGCTAAGGTTAGGATACAAAAGAAGTGGGAGAGGAGAGCTGGAGGGAGGCGAGAGGAAGGTGGAATGGTGAGGAGGTTGGAGAGGCTACAGGAGGAGGAAATCAGGGAAGAATACAGGAGAGCAGTAGAAAGACGACTAAGTGGGTTCGACCTGGAAGATATGGAGGAAGTGGAGGAGATAAGCAAGGTGTTTAACCCACTGAACCCTAGCTAGTTTAGAATAAATGTACCACCAGGGACCGGCAGGTTTTTGAAAAAAAAAAAATGAAGGAAATGAAGGAAATGAAGGAAAACCCACAAAAAAACGATCCCCTAGGTCAAAAAAGGGGTCCTACGATGCGCCCGAAAGTTGGATTTACAAGGCAAAAATACCCAAAAACAGGTTTTTGCGTGCTCACGCGCACACGGTTGGACTTTGAGAGTTTTCAACCATCGACATGGTTGCGTGGGATACTTATACAGTTCCCATACAAATCTGAGCCCTGTAGGTGCCATAGGACCGGAGTAATTAACAGTGACGCAACGTTATCGTCGCTGGGGTTGGCAGAAAAATACATTGCCGACGACAACGTGTCGTCGCTGGGGTTCAGTGGGTTAAGGAAGAGATCTATGCAGCATGTAAGGAGGTGTGTGGAGGGAGGGGAGTGAAAGGTACAGCATGGTGGACAGAATATGTAAAAATAGCTGTTGAAGACAAAAAGAAAGCATATAGAGAGTGGTTGGGTAGTAGAGGGAATGAAGATTTGGAGAGGCAGAAACAAGCGAGTTACGTGGAGAGAAAGAGCGTGGTGAAGAGAGTAGTGAAGGAAAGTAAGAGAAGAGTAGATGAGGAATTTGGAAGGAATCTGAGTGTAAAATGGAGGGAGTGTAAGATACTGTTCTGGAAAGAAGTCAAGAAAGTTAGGGAAGGTAGCAAGGGAAACAGTAAGGGTGTGAAAGATAAGAATGGGAGAATGCTAGCCGAGAAGCAAGAGAGAGTCGAAAGATGGAGGGAGTACATCAATGAGTTGCTAAATGTAAGGAATGTAGAGCCAGAAAACATAGTTGGATATGGTATGGGAGGGCGAAGAGGAGAAGTAGTGGAGGAGGAGGTGGGGATCAGGAGGTCAGAAGTGTGGGAAGCTATGAAAAGAGTGAAGTTGGGGAAAGCACCAGGAACAAATAGAGTGTGTGGGGACATTTTGAGGTATGGTGGTGAGATAGTGATCGAATGGGTATGGAAAATGTGCAAACTAGCATGAGAAGGGGAATGCACCCGATGACTGGAAGACTGGCATAATAATCCCCCTATATAAGGGCAAAGGGGAAAGAGGAGTGTGTGGTAACCACCGAGGAATATGTCTTTTAAGCGTAGTAGGGAAGGTGTACAATAGGGTATTGACTGAGAGAGTGAGAGTGAGAACGGAGAAATGGATAGGCGACAAGCAGGGATGTTTTGGGAAGGGAAGAGGATGTGTAGATCAGATTTTTACCCTGAATTGTGTTGTGGAGACACAACAAAAGGTGTATGTTGCCTTTATGGACTTGGAGAAGGCCTATGACAGAGTGGATAGAGAAGGCATGTGGAAAGTATTTAGAATATATGGAGTAGATGGCAAGTTGCTGAAAGCAGTGAAGAGCATGTATGAGGGTGCAAAGGCGGCAGTACGTGTGGAGAATGAGTAGAGCGAGTACTTTGACCTGAATGTTGGGTTGAAACAGGGGTGTGTGATGTCCCCGTGGTTGTTTACTGTATATATGGATGGAGTCATGAAAGAAATACTAGGAAGAGGAGTGGATGTTGGTGTATCACTGAAAAGGGAGGGAAATGAGTGGAAGCTGCCTATACTGCTGTTTGCGGATGACACAGTTCTGATGAGCAATAATGAATGGGAGTTGCAGGGTCTGGTAAATGAGTTTGGAACAGTGTGCGAAAAATGGAATTTGAAGGTAAATGCGGGGAAAAGCAAGGTTATGGTCTTCGAAAGGGGTGAAGTCACAGAGTGCGAGGTAACGTTGAATGGTCAGGCTATGGAGATCGTCAGCTCTTTTATGTATCTGGGCAGTGTGTTGAGTAGAGATGGGACTGTGGATGAAGAAGTGCGGGAGAGGGTGCAACAGGGGAAGAGGGTTGTAGGAACGTTGAAAGCAGTAACAAGAAATAGAGTGGTCAGAATGGAAGTGAAGAAGTCCTTGCAAGACAGTGTGGTAATCCCGACACTAACTTACGGAAGCGAAGCATGGACGTTCGTGGAGAGACTCAGACCAAGAGTGAGAGCGGTGGAAATGAGTTACTTGAGAAGTGCGTGCGGAGTTACATGGAGGGATAGACAGACGAATGAGGAAGTAAAAAGGAGGTGTGGTGTGGAAGTAGATGTGCTGGATAGTGTGAAAAGGAACAACTTTAGATGGTTCAGCCATATGTAATGTATGGGAAGCGAGAGAATGACTAAGAAGGTGTACGAGAGCGAGGTGGAAGGACAGAGAGGGAGAGGTAGACCGAAAGAGAGGTGGAAGGATGGAGTGAGGAAGTATATGAATGAAGGCGGTGCTGGTTAGGAGGAGGGGCGTCGACTGACAGGGGACAAAGTTGCATGGGGCGGTTCGTTTGTGGCCACCCCTTCAGGGATCATGGCGTCAGGCAATAGATAGATAGATAGATAGATTTTTCATGCAAAGAATATTGATTAAATTTATCATATGTTAGATGTATAGTGTATGGGTGTGGCAATCTACTGGTCTATCAAACGTAAAGGTTACAACGCCACAGGCTAACCCTTAATAAACGCAGCCTGTACCCCTTTTCTATTTTTCTATTAAACATTGGTCTCATTTTGTGTGTTTTGCTTTGACCTTAGTAATTTGTTAACCGTTCTGATATTCTTGATGAATGTCTCCTTCTAGACTTGTGACATCAGGCGCATCGTCAATGATAGGCTTTGGATCTTATGAGTACCTCCGCCTTCCACCACCAAATCTCTTATGAGGACGCTCGCCTTTCACGGGTTAACTAATCGCCACAGGTCAATGAATATTATGAATGAGGGGCAGGAAATTAATTCTAAGTCATGCCTATCTATCTATCTATCTATCTATCTATTGCCGGACACCTTACTCCGATTTATGCCCCTAATTGGACCCATACCCTGTGAGGAAAACCAATGCCAGTTTACTGAAGGACTTACAGGATTGACCACTCGACTTAGGGTCCATCCGAATCCGAGGCCTTTTAAGTATCTATTTAGCACTATTTTTCTACATTAGTGTGCGGCTAGTCCATCCACTAACCTGATTCTCCCTTAGGTAAGCAGATTATAATTACAGTTTACTTTAGATGTGTGGACGTATAATGTTGGAGTAAGATCATCTGTGTACATGTTAACACAACAATACAATGGGGAAAACATCAGGTGAACTTGAAACTATTCCTTGAAAGTCTCCATTTATTGTTCATTGTCTATTGTTTTAGTATAATAAAGAACTTAAGTATACACAGTTACTATTGTATCAAGATGTTTGTTGGTGGGAAGGGTACGGTAGAGGCATGTGTTGTATCGGAAGATCAGTTGTGATATATTGAAGCTGTATTTTCAATTAGTGATTTCAAGAATAAATTATCATTGTTATGCCACGCTTTCAAGAAGCGAGGTATATTCTGGTCACACTTCCTGCTCTGGGAATTGTGCAGTTATCTTCAATTAGGGTGTTCTCGACTGGGCGAGGACAGACCTTAATTTTATATATACCAAACAAACAACAGGCAATCAAACGAAACACAAGGAAAGAATACAATGGAAAGAAACCAGTGGATAGGTGCATATATTTATTTGTTTTTTTATGTAAATGAGGGAGACAAAAGGCATAACTGCCTGCAGCGAGTGCCTCCCCCAGATTTGAAAGAGTGACAGGGCCAAAATCAAGGGACGTTCGAGCTAATATGCCTGGACACATGGAGTTTGAAGCAATTTAAGTCATAGGAAGAGGGAAAGACTGATTATGGGAGAGAGTTCCAGAGTTCAGCAGTTGAATAGAAGACATTCTGAGAATAGTGTTTCACTCTTGGGATGGAGAGTTGCACAGAGTAGGGGTCGGATTGTGTTTCAAGGCGAGTACTACGTACCCTACGTAGAGGAGGTGGTATACAATGGGAATGCTCCGAGGAACACTGATTATTGTAGTAGCGATAGAATAGCGAGAGAGATGCAACATTGCGGCGAAGAGAGAGAGAATGCAGAGAGTTTGTGAGTGGACGGGAGTTAATGATACGAAAGGCTTTCCTTTCTACTTTGTCCAGGAGTGCGGTGTGAGAGGATCCTCCCCACACATGTGAACAATACTCAATACAAGGATGCACTGTGGCCCTGTACAGAGCAAGAAGCTGCGCAGGGGTAAAGAACCCCTTGAGGCGGTTGAGCACACCCAGCTTCTGGGAGACTGCCTTAGCGAGACTGGTTATATGGTCCTTCCAAGTGAGAGCAGAAGAAAAAGAGACACCGAGAACGTTGAGAGAAGATGAAGGGTTGATTTTTGTATTGTTGAAGAATACGGGATAGTCCTCTGGAGGGTCCTGACTGGTAGTAAGATGGATAAATTGAGTTTTGAAAGCATTAAGTGCAACAAGGTTTTCTCTACCACAATTGGAAATAGTTGCTAGATCAGAAGATATGTATATATTTTATGGCTTCATTACGATTGCATTTGAGGGACTGTTGGCTGGGGCGTTCTGGAAAACTAATTGAGTGGTGTAAGGTTGAGTCGTCTGCATATGAAAGGATGGGACTGCATTTACAGTTGAGAAGATCATTTATGAAAATTAGAAAGAGAATAGGAGATATATCAAATAGCATATTTATTATATAAGTCGTCTCACAAGGCTCGTACATAAGATCGATCTATCTATCTATCTATCTATCAATCTATATGCTCAGGCCCAATCCCCATTTTGGGGGTAGCCGACTCAAAACAGAGGAAGAACAGGGACAACACAAAAACAACATAAAACAACAAATAAACACAGATAAAAAGCACAAACTCACACACATCCAGGTCACCCAGGAAAAGACCCAGAGACCAGGGTCACCAAGGTCGCTCCAGCACTCCCCCGGCCCCCGACCACCCGGAGAGGTTCCGATCTCGGCTGGCAGACATGCAGCGGAGCCAAAGCCACAAGCCCTCCCACCACACTTCCAGGCGCACCCTTCATATTAATCGTCTCCCCGGGCCAGGCGCCTGATGGACTATTGTCTAGTCCAACTTGCGCCCGACCCCTTACTCTTCTTTCTTAAGGAACCGAAGAACTCATCTAACGTCCGGACTGATTCAGACACAGTCCTGGCTTCTTCACGAGCTTGGTTCCAGACTGAAGAGCTACAGCAGGAGTTAGGTGATGCGGCGCTTCCTCCGGGGTCCTCGGCTTCACTTCCTCCTGTAATCCTCAGCTTCGCTCCTGGTCCTCCACACAGTTTCTGGGGAAAAGAGGATGCTTATTCACAACCTTTTGATCGATCTCAGGGGTTGAATGTAAGCTCCTATGATTGACTGGTAAGCCAAGACGCTTTAGACTTTTCTCGTCAGGGACAGACAAGACAGAGGCAGAAGAGTGACTGGTCAGGGAGTTGGGGGTGGTCTTTCTATTGACTTAGTGTTCCCAAGAGTTTCCACACCAACCAAGGGCAACAGATTCTCTCCAACAACACTGGGGGTTACTAAGCCAGACTCTTTCGCCTTGCTTACCTGACAATTACTCAAGATTGACTGGGGTTGCACTGAGTTAAGATTTGGGGAGCAAGCATAGCAGTTTACATCCTCTCGTCCCCAGCTGGTGTCTGAGTCTATGTCTAGTACCTCACTCTCCCGGACAGCATTGTAGGTTACATTGGAGTGCAGTGAGTTAAGATTTGGGTAATAATAATAATAATAATAATAATATTTATTCAGTTAGCATTTTACAATGTTGGTACCTCATAATATGTTACAAATATGACATGTACCATCTTTGCATAATTCCAACTAAGGATAGCCCAATAAGGCCATTAGGCGTATTTCCATTGGGGTCCTTGTGGGATTAGGTTAGCTAGGGAAAAAGGGGAGGATAACCAAAAAGTAGATACTTTAGAGAAAGTATTTCTAGGGGGTTATATTAAGATACCTTACATTCTATAGTTTGACTGGTCAAAATAGTTCAGTAATAATTTCAGTCTGTTTTGCCTATCTCTTATGTCGTATTTAGTAGTAGACATAAGCTTGGTGCTCCCTTCTCGCAGCTGTCCGGTTCAGGTGCTCCTTCAAGCTACGTCTGAAGGAATACAATGTTCTCTTTTCACGGACTGACTGGGTAGGTTGTTCCAGTCTTTGATGGCAGTGAAGAATAATGTTAGCTTACTCTGTCCTTGGATTCTCAGGACCGTAAAATTATACATCGTATTCCTTGTATTGTGTCCAATCCTCTCATTTGCTTTAACAATATTACTCTTTAAATACTCTGGAGCCCTATCATAAAATATCTTGAAGGTATTTGTGAGTCTGATTTGTTTGGCCCTGTCAGAGACATTGAGCATACCAAGTGACTGAAGTTGTTCCTGTCCAATATGCAATCTGGCCCTAGGTTCAGCATGAACCTAACCATTTTATTTTGAGTGACCTGAAGTTTGTGCTTTGCTGATTTAGATGATGCAGAGTACCATGATGACACAGAATAGTCAAAATTACATTGAACAAGCGCTTGGCATAGGGTCTTTTTGGTCGCCGCTGGCAAGCATCCCACCTGTCTATACAGGTATTTAATACGTGCTCTACATTTACTCAGGATCGATTCCAAGCTTGTTTCACCTGACAGAGTCGAGTCCAGTTTTAGTCCGAGATATTTCACTTGTGACGCTGTTGTTATGGGAATATCAATACATTTGACCGAGAAGCCCTCAATGTCTTTCAATTTGAGTTTTGTTCCACATAAGATGGTTTCTGTCTTGCCCAGGTGAAGAGATAGTCTATTGTCCACTAGCCAATCACTACACGATTCTAGTTCTTTGGAAAGTGAGGCGGCAATTCTTATTGGGTCTTTTCCTGAAACCAGAGGCACACTGTCGTCAGCATACAGTAATAATTTACACGATACGCTCAGCTCCATGTCGTTCACACATAACAGAGAAAGAGTAAGGGACAAAGGATGCTTACTTGCGGAACCCCCCATTTAATTGGCATAGGATCAGAAAGATTATCCTCAATTTTGACACTTTGTGTTCTACCACTAAGATAAGATTTAAACCAGTTCACTGACCCAATGCCCATTGCTTGTAGTTTATTACATAGGGTATTATGGTCTACTGTATCAAACGCTTTTTGTAGGTCCAGAAGAACCATACCGGTGTAGTTACCTTTAGACATTTCATTACGAATGTGATCTGTTAAATGGATGAGACAGGAGTCTGTCGAGTACATGCCTCTTAAACCTGATTGAAACTTATAGAATAGATAATTTTCTTTGAGGTAGTGTTCAATTTGGGTGTATACAGCTTTTTCAAGGATTTTTGATACAATACATAATATGCTAACTGGTCTGTAGTTACTAACATCTAATTGATTTCCTTTCTTAAATAGAGAGGTTACAATAGCTTCCTTCAGTTCAGCAGGTACACTGTTGGTGTTAATTGACAGGTTGATGATGTGGGTTAGGGGACCTGCTATACCAATTGCTCCATCTCGTAGAAATTTGACAGGAATATTGTCTGGTCCTGTGCTTGTATGTACATTTAGGTTAGAGAGCTCCTCAAATGTGTATTTTGGTGTAACATTTTGCAATCCAAAAGAGTTGTTGTTGTTGTTGTTGTTCCTCAAGCTGCCTGGCCGAACAGCCCCAAGGCCCCGAATAAGGCCAAGGCCATAATCGAGCGCCCCCAAAGAACCCTCCCTGCCGACCACAATAAAGCCTGGGTGACCGAAGCCACTCCATGGCGGGGAGCTAAGGAGGGTGCGGAAACGCCCGGGAAACCAAAGCCCCACCCAGGGCCCTGTGCCCCTCAGCAATTATGAAGAGAAAGTTGAGGGGCAAAGGAAAAATGTGACGCATTGGCTTCCAATCATGGTAGATTCGGAGGGCAATCCACGGAAGAGACGCCGTCACTTGAGATCTAGAAAATATATAAGTAAAAGGTTTAACCAGAATATTATTTTTATTATTATTATCTATTTTTTCTATAATAATATCCTTATTTTGTATTCTATTCGAAAAATGTTATGTAGCGGAATGGGAGATTTTATCTATTAATTCTAATTCAATTTTAGCAATATTTATTTTCGATTGAATATCTTTAATATTTTTAGGTTTTGTATTATTAATTTCTTCTATAGTAATTTTTTATAGGGGCGACTATATGGCAGGAGATTATAATATAAATCGTTTTATCTACCTAGTTTTGGCTTTCGTATTTTCTATAGCCATGCTAATTATTAGCCCTAATTTAATTAGAATTTTATTAGGTTGGGACGGGTTAGGATTAATTTCTTATGCTTTGGTAATTTATTATCAAAATGAAAAAAGAGCTAACGCTGGGATACTGACTGTACTATCAAATCGTATTGGAGACGTTGCTATTTTACTTAGAATTGGTTTAATATTTAAACTTGGAGGATGAAATTTTATTTTTTATAGTTATTATCTAACAGATTGTGATAGTATATTATTAAAATTATTGATTATAATAGCTGCTATAACAAAAAGTGCTCAAATTCCTTTTTCTGCTTGATTACCAGCAGCCATAGCTGCTCCTACTCCAGTATCTGCATTAGTGCATTCTTCCACGCTAGTTACAGCAGGTGTTTATTTAATAATTCGGTTTAGTCCTTCTTTATTGGGCTCTAAAGTTTCTATCTTGTTATTACTAATCTCTTGTTTAACTATATTTATGTCTGGATTAGGTGCAAATTTTGAATATGACCTTAACAAAATTATTGCGCTATCTACTCTTAGTCAGTTAGGTGTTATATTAAGAATTTTATCTTTAGGTTTTTCTACATTAGCATTTTTTCATTTATTAACACATGCTTTATTTAAAGCATTATTATTTATGTGCGCTGGGGTAGTAATTCATAATGTAAAAGAATTTCAAGATATTCGTTATATGGGAAGACTTTGTAGAAAAATACCACTAACTAGAATGTGTATAAATTTAGCTAATTTAGCTTTATGTGGTACTCCATTTTTAGCTGGTTTTTATTCTAAAGATCTTATTTTAGAAATGGCCTTTATAAGATGAATTAATTTAGTTTGTTTTATTTTATATGTTGTAGCTACAAGGTTGACGGTTTGTTATACATTTCGTTTAGTTTACTATAGTTTAACAGGAGTTTTTAATTTAAGATCTTACAGATCTGTAAGTGATAACTCTATTATTATAACTAGCCCTATAGTTGTTTTAGGGTTTGGTGCTATTTTTGGAGGAGCTATATTATCTTGAATTATTTTTCCTGAGAGTTATATAATTTACATAAGTTTATCTATTAAAATATTAACGTTATTTATTAGAGTTGTTGGCGGAGCCCTGGGTTATTTATTAAATATAATAACTATTGATTATAAATTAAAATCTTTTAGAGTTTATAATTTAGTTGTATTTATAGGTTCTATGTGATTTATACCTTTTATTTCAACTTTAAATTTTTCTAAAAATAGTTTAATAGGGGGCGCAAGATTTTATAAACTATGTGATAAGGGGTGGTCTGAAACTCTAGGTGGCCAAGGTTTATTTAATTCTGTAATTAAATTTTCTCTCTCTAGACAAATTCTTCAGGATAATGGTATTAAAGTTTTTATAAAAATATTTTTAGTACTATCTATTATCTTATTATTATTTATTATTTAAACTTTTATAATTTATTTGCAGAGAATATCGCGCTGAAGATGCGAAAGAGGTAAAACTACCTGAAAGTGTTTTTAAAAGATTTATTCTTTAGCTTTACAGTGAAAATGTAAAATGTTTAAAATTACACTATAAAAACGAGAAATGAATGGAATTAAACCACTCAAGTTAAAAGTTAGAAGCTTTTTCTTCGGCAAAAATCTCTATTATTTGATAGGAATTAATTCTAATTCAATATTATCATTAACAATGACGCACCTCTTTTTGGTTTCTATCAAAATTAGAGGCCTTAATGTCCAAAATTTAGGTCGAAACTAAACGCAATTTTTCGCTTTCTAATCAAATTAATAATAAAATTTTATAATTTATTAACCTCCTCATCAGTAAATAAAAACATAAAGAAAGAGTCAAACAACATCTACAAAATGCCAATATCATGCAGCCGCTTCAAAACCAAAATGGTGTCCAGAAGAAAAATGACACTTATATAAACGAAATAAACAAATTATAAGAAAGGATGTACCAATAATTACATGTAATCCGTGGAAGCCTGTAGCTACAAAAAACGTAGCTCCAAATACTGAGTCTGCAATAGTAAAGGGCGCTTCAACATATTCTAAAGCTTGAAGAGCTGAAAAATATAATCCTAATACTACAGTAATTAAAAGTCTTTGTATAGATTGTTTATGATTTCCTTCTATAATCGCGTGATGAGCTCAAGTTACAGTCGCGCCTGAAGATAAAAGAATAATAGTATTTAATAATGGAATTTGGAATGGATTAAAAGGATCGATACCTTTGGGAGGTCAAGATATTCCAATTTCTGCAGTTGGGGATAATCTTCTATGAAAAAATGCTCAGAAAAATGAAAAAAAGAAAAGAACCTCAGACACAATAAATAAAATTATACCCCAGCGCATTCCATTTTCTACAATTTTAGTATGAAGTCCCTGATAAGTAGCTTCTCGAGTTACATCTCGTCATCATTGAATTATTGTTAAAACTGTTGTTAAGAGGCCTAGAATTAATAGATCTATATTAAATTGATGAAACCATTTAACTAAACCTGTTGTTAGTATTATAGCTCTGATAGAGCCAGTTAAAGGTCAAGGTCTTATATCAACTAAGTGATATGGGTGTATACCATGGGATAATGTCATTAGTTAACTTCACTAGCAAAAAGTGTTCTTAATACTGCAAATACATATGATTGAATTACTGCAACAGCAGATTCTAAAAGTAAAAGTAGAATTTGTGAGAAAATAAGAATAGTTAAGAGGTAAGAATTTAAAGAAGGCCCAGTTCCTCCTGATAGTGTTAATAAAAGATGTCCAGCTATTATATTAGCAGCCAATCGGACTGCTAATGTTCCAGGACGAATAATATTTCTGATTGTTTCAATTAGTACTATAAATGGTATTAAAACTGCTGGAGTACCCTGAGGTACCAAATGAGCGAATATATGTTGGGTGTGATTTACTCAACCAAAAATTATAAATGTTAATCATAGGGGTAGTGAGAGAGCCAAAGTTATTGCTAAATGCCTTGAGCTAGTAAAAATATACGGAAAGAGACCTAAAGAATTATTAAATACAATTAAAGAAAAAAGCGAGATAAAAATAATTGTTCTTCTTTTTTGAGTAGGGCCTAAAATTGTTCTAAATTCTTTATGAAGCGCTAAATTAATTGTATTTCATAATAAAGATCATCGTGAGGGTGAAATTCAAAATAAATAAGGGATAAATAATAATCCTAAAAAAGTTGAAAGCCAGTTTAATGGTAAATTAATTAATCTTGAAGATGGTTCAAAAATAGAAAATAAATTAGTTATCATTTTCAGTGTTTTTCTTCAGATTTAATTGATATTTTATCTGCTCTTATTTTTTCAGGTGATATAACATAATAATTAGAGATAAAGAATAATAAAAAAATTAGCAAGAATATAAATATTAGATTTAATCATATAAGAGGGGCTATTTGAGGAATTAAAAAATATCTTAAGATTATTTAAGTTAAACTTATATTTAAAAATGTATTTTTTAAATAATTATAAATAAAGAGGGAATTATTAAACCAAATATATTTATAAAAATGATAAGGGGG
Source organism: Paralithodes platypus (assembly GCA_032716605.1). NCBI lineage: Eukaryota > Metazoa > Arthropoda > Malacostraca > Decapoda > Lithodidae > Paralithodes > Paralithodes platypus. Next base: position 18,418,482 of record CM064512.1, read on the forward strand.
CTAGATAATAAATTAGTTTTATTTAAATCATAAGTTAAGGAAGATTTAAATCTTGGCGCTGAAAAAGTTAAAAATGGAATAGCGACTCGTAGATAGAAATATAATGTAATTAAAGTGCAAGATAAGAGTACGATAAATAATATAAATATATTAAAATTATTTAATTCTTGAATAATAAATCATTTGGGAATAAATCCTGTAAAAGGTGGAAGTCCCCCTAAAGAAAATAACGCTATAAATATTGGAAAATTTGAAGCTGATGAAGATTCTTTTTTATCAATAAGATTACTAATATAGAAAGCCTGATGATTATGAAAAATTAGAGCGACCGATCTAGAAATACAACAATAAAATAAAAAATATATAAACATTATATTTTCTCTTAGAATAGCAGCCGCTAACATTCATGCTATATGATTAATTGAAGAAAAAGCTATGATTTTTATGCAAAGATGTCTGATTAATTCCTATAATTGATCCAATAATCGCAGATAATACCGCGGATACAATAATTACAGTGTAAGTTTGTTGATATGGTATTAATAATAAAATAAGAGAGAGCGGTGCAATTTTTTGAATTGTTATTAAGATAATTAATCGCGGCCAGGACAATCCTTCTATAATTTGAGGAAACCAAAAATGGAAAGGAGCAGCCCCTAACTTTAATAATAGAGCTGAAAGAATTATAAAAAAAGAAACTTCAGAAGATATTAATATTAAAGATCTTCTAAAAATAATGAATGAAGAGCCTAAAGCTTGAATAAGAAAATATTTAAGAGCAGCTTCAGACGAGTAGCGGTTGTTTATTGTTAAAATAATAGGGATAAAGGACATTAAGTTTAGTTCTAGCCCCACTCATGCTATAAATCAAGAGGGAGCTGAAATAGCTATTACTACTCCTAAAGATAAGGTAGATATAAATATTATATTTGATAAAGATAAAACAAAATAAAATAGAACTCTAAATTCATGGTAGAAGGCTTATTCTATAGCTTATGCTTACATTTAATATATATATAGGTAAATATAATTATAATAAAATATAATAAACTTATTATAGTTTTTTTGAAAATATCTAAATTAGATAATTTAAGTACGACAAACTTATGTTATGTTTTAACTAATTCTCAAATTATAATTTGAATTATTTACTTCATTTAAATTAAAAGAGAGAATATTAGTCTCATAGACGGGGTATGAGCCCGTAAGCTTTATTTAGCTTATCTTTTAAAGTATAAATAGAATAAATCTATATAATTAACAATATCAATGTTACCCTTTAATCAGGCATTATACTTAATTATATTGTTTAAGCTAGCTCTTACAGAACATTTTATGAATGCAAATCATATATTTTAAAATAAATTATAGCTTAATAAACAATTATTCCGCTCACTCTAAAGCACCCTGCCTTCATTCGTAATATAACCCGAATAATAAAATAAATAAAAATATTAAACCTGTAACAGCCCAAGTAAAGATATTAGAGAGGTGGATGATATAAGCTAAGGGTAAAATTAGTGTAATTTCTACATCGAAAATTAAAAAAATTACAGCAATTAAAAAAAATCGTAAAGAAAATGGAAGTCGAGCAGATCCTTTTGGGTCAAATCCACATTCATAGGGTGAATTTTTTTCACGGTCTATAGTTTTTTTTTTTTATAATAAAGATGCAATAATTATTACAGCACATCTAATTAATAAAGTAAGAAAGGTACAGAATAGCAAAAATAAAATTATTTTTTCTAATTAATTTAACCAGAATAAGTAAAAGGAGTAAGCTATGGGTATGGCAGAGATCGCTCAGTTCTCACTCTGATAGACCAGCCCATCACCAGATCCAAAAGAGTTCAGGTGTATGCCTTTATCCCTGTAGAAATTTTGAAAGGTGGCAGTTGTTGTGGTGTATTTGTTGAGAGGTTGCGGTAGGTTCTGTGCTAGTGTGTTTACTATGGAGGTGAAGAAGGAGTTGAAGTAGGTTGAAATATGTCGTTTATCATGGCAAACCATATCATTAATTTTGAGAGCAATATTAGTGTTAGATGAATCCCTTGCCTTGTTGCTGTAGCCCGTTGTTTTTAAGTGCCTCCATAGTTTTTTTGGGGTTACTCTGATATTCCTCTGCCTTATTGTGGAAATAGTTAGATTTCGCTGATTTAATTTTCCTACTTAGTTTATTCCTAGCCCTGTTGAACTCATGTTTCAGTCCTTGACCCTGTCTATGTTTCACTAGCCATATTAACAGATTGTCTCAATGTTCCAGATGGTGTAGTATGTCATTGTTGATCCATGGGTCTGACCTTGCTTTAATTAATATGTCTTTCAGAGGAGCTATTTCGTCTAGGGTGTTTGTGATGATGGTTCTGAAGCCAACCCATGCGTCATTAACGTTTGTATTTCCAAACACTGGAGACCAATCTGTATTCCATAAAATGTCCAAAAATGTGTCTTTGTTGTAGTTTCTGAGTGACCTTGTTCTTATGAACTTGTGATTCTCTAGGGTAATTTTTGGAGTTTTATGTGTACAATATGTGACGAAGTGATCACTATCCCCGTTTGTATAACCCCTGATTGTGATATTTTGTCCTCTCTGCTACAATTTACATGGTCTATTATTGTAGCAGAGGTATCAGAGATACGTGTGGGGGTTGTGATGAGTTGTTTGTAATTGTGCATTGTCAGTATGTGCCTGTCTTCTCGTACAAGCCTATTATTTCGTTGTTTGTAACACAAATTAAAATCCCCTAGTATAATAAATTCATTCCGGGGGTCTAGTAATGACAAATTTCGTTCAATTTTTGTTAAGAATTGTCTGTCGTCTGGTGGCCTATACCACACTCCAATTGTGATGGGTTTTGTCCTAGGGTAGCAAGTATAGTAGATTACTTCCCCTCATCCCTGCTACTGCACCCACAGATCACCTACATCAAGAAACCAAAATCCTCAAAGTCAAAGACCATCTGGACATGAGAGGCACTCAATTCCTGGCAGCAGCCTCCACGAACCAAGACCACCCACTAAACTACATGGCAACACACCCACAGACACCAAGAAATATCAAAACAACACCCAGCACACGGTATCACACACAATTATTGTCCTCTCTTCCTCCCTGCCCACCCCGAACCAACTTCCAGAAGCACATCCATACTCATATATCTCGCTGATCCATCCACTCACTCACAGACAACACGCAGCTGCATGCACGACCTCCAGATATTCATCCTTCCGAATCCTCCCTTCATCGCGAGGGCAGAGTCCACCTGGCCAGGCTGAGATGCGGACACCATCCCACTCTCCTGAGCTATCAGAAGAGACTGGATGACTCCGTTGTCGACGCCTGCCCAGGATGTAACACAGCACCTCATACCATTAAATACATCATATAAGACTGCATTTCACACAACCACTTACGCCAACAACACAATCTACACTCAATGAGAGCTCTGTGGGAAAGCCCGATCATGGCCATGGCCTTCCTCAGGGACTCGGGGCTGTTCGGCCAGGCAGCTTAGGGAACAACATCAACAACTTCCCCTCATCCCCATCTGGTATTTCCCACCTTAGACTTGGTTTTGTCCTTTCCAACTTTTGGACTGTCTGTGTAAGATCCAAAAATACGTCTTAAGCCAGCAGGCTGATTGCTTGACAATGGTCGGGTTAGCTGAGGTAGTGTCTCTTCTGGCTGAGATGTGTGTAGGGCATCTCCGGGCATGAAGGGCACAACTCTGGTTGGTGATTCGTCTATTAAGTTTATCTGATTTATTACATGAGGTTGAACTATCACATTCGCTTTACCCACTATTTCTGCAGGTGCTGAGGTTAGGTTTTCGGATGGGTTGCAAAAGAAACTAGGGTTAAGGAGGGTTGATTGACTTGGCAAATGCAGCGGTTGCGTACACGTGTGTTGGGGCTTCTTTCTCTTGATGGGTATTATTTAGAATTGATGGCTGAGGGAGTATTTGTTGATCTCGGTCGGTGCTGGCACGATAGGCAGTATGAGGGGGTTCAGCACATGGGGTTGAATTAAGGCATACGAAAGTTTTGAAGCGAGCTGGGATCGTCGATTTTGTTGCGCTTAAGTTTGCCTCAATTTCCTTCGCTGGACTCCGTTTCTATCACTGCCTCTGGGGTCATAGAGTCCGAGTTGGAGAAAGTATTTGGAGGGTCACTATGTTGAGGAATAGAGTAGCACATATCACCATCGCCATCCAAAAAAAAATCCCGACCCCGGGGATGGAGCTGGTACTGCTTTTGTTTATAGTCAAGATGGTAGGGATGGAGGTGCTAAAGAAAGTAGTACCACACTCATGCTGAGGTGTTAGGTGGTGCGTTAGGCGTCCGGAAAATGGTAAGCACAATAGGGAGGTCTGAGGCAGAAACAAGGTTAACCAGCTGCCATGGGGATCAAATATCACTCTGAGTCCTGTGGACGGTGGTTGCAAATCGTAATATTTTCATTGTGGGTGTTGATGGTGCGGAGGCCGGAGGTCAAGTGGTGGTGCTATTTTTGACCTGGTTGGTGTTATAGACGTCTGCGGATGCAGATGTACCAGGTGGGGCACTTGGTGATTGGGCAGGAGTAACTGGCGGCCGATCAGTGTTTTTTGGACGATTCATTTTCAGTTGCAGTGGTGTTGTCCTGCAGCATTGAGATATGTTACTAGGTGTCTGGGTAGTGGTAGGGTGTGGTTTCTTGGAGGTAGAAGGTTGGGGCTCCCATTTGTTTGGGCGTCGGACGAGGCGGCCATACCGGGAATGCACAGGCTGTTTAGGAGGTGGTGGAGAGGGCGTTAGTGGTGGTGACGGGCGACAATGGGTTATAGGGATAGGTTGGTGAAGATTAGATGGAGTAGGGATGGCTAGGCTAGGCTTTGAGGTTGAGGGAAGGGAAATAGGAGGGCTTGTAAGGGTGGTAAGGGGGAAGGAAGAAGTTGGAAAAAACACGAAGGGTGGATGGGTCGACGAGGAATGTACTATAGGTGCGAAGGAAGAGGAGGGGACAGGGAAGCTGTGGGAGGAAGTATGAGAAAAAGCAGACGGTGGCTAGGCTGGCGGGGAATGTATGGTAGGTGCGAAGGAAGAGTAAGGGACAGGGAAGGTGTGGGAAGGCGTAGATGATGTTGAACAGGTAACGGAAGATGCGAAGGCAGGTGTGCAAGGATTGGATGTTGCGGGGTCTGTGGAATTGATAGAAGGAGAATACGAGGAATTGTCGGAAGGAGAGGGGTGGACTAGGATAGGTTCGTTGGTACTGATGTTGAGGGGGGAGTTGCGGGGGGAAGTGAGAGGGGCGGAAAAGGGAGACAGTAGTTGGCGGCTATGAGGCGAGTCATAGAGTCCGATTTGGAGGGTGAATACGTTGAGGAATCGTGTGAGGAATGGTAGCAATTTTGATGTGGTTCGTGTCCTGCACTATCGGGGCTGGTAATTTCTCAGCCAGCCGCATATCAATCATATTTTGTTTTCTTTATCACAAGTAATAGGTGAGGTGTGCCTGGCCACAACTGTAGGAATATGGCAGCTATTCGAGAGGTTACCAATATGGACCTGGAGGAGTTGGAGCCTCTGGTAGACTCAAACTCACCTCCACCAACTCCACATAATAAGGTTAGTGAATGTTTTGCCTCAAATTAGGTCCCACACCTAAGTACATTACGAAACATCTCTAGCATACATATAAGAAAATAGGAATTCATAGATCATGTCACTGTCAACTAGCTGATACCATACCTATAGTATAGAGGATCCTGTGACACTTACCCTATGGGGACCTCTCAGAACCACAAGGACGCCAGGCTCTCATTTTCCATACGCCTACAGTAAGTGCCTTTTTTCCACTAAGCATCTACACAACCAATGCCTTCTTCCCAAAACTTAAGACATCCATCAGCTCAGTGATTCCTAACCTTTAAGGCTCACAAGCATCATATCTTATAGATCCCTCAAAGCAAGGTACCTTAGCAGTGTATCGTATATCTACCAAAAGCAGGCTGACACATGAAGTGAAACAGACAAGCAGGTTGACACATGCAGTACAGCAGAAAAATGGGCTCAGACATAGAGTGCTTAATATAAAATAAACACAAATTGCCATACTATGTAACATAAAATGCTTTGGGAAATCCAACCAAGGAAATGTGATGGTATAATGTGAAACGTCCTGTTTTTTAATGTTTGCAATAAAATAGGCACTAATATTTTTGGTGAAAGTCATAAAATTTAGGTCTCATTTGCAGGGTGATGATAAGCAGAATAAACAGCTGCGGTCAAGGTCATCATCAGTGGTTCTGGTGCCTTGTGTGGGGATTCTTATGGCCATGCATCAGCCTTTTTTTTCTCCATCTCTTCTCTCATTATCAAGGTCACTTAATGTAATGAATTTGCTGATCATGTATGAATGCATTAATATTTAATGAATTGAATCATAGTACCATGCTTCAAAAACATTATAGCTACAGCTAAACATATTTCGGCTAAGGAAGGATGACTTAATAATGTTGCTGATCATGTATGAATGCATTAATATTAAATGTCTTGAATCATAGTAGCATGCTTCAAAAACATTATAGCTACAGTTAAACACATTTCGGTTAAGAAAGGATTTTCGGTGTGAGCATCCTAGGTTCGAATCCCCGGACTGCCACATGTGTCTGTTCATTTCATTAATCGATTTTAGGAGTAGAGTTGCTTGGTGGAGAGAACATAATAATTTAGAGGTTAATCCGAGAAAGGCACCAGGACTCTTAACAGGTTTGTTTTACTTGGCAAAGGCGCCGGGACTCTTAAGAGTCGAGGCATAAAAAAAAACTTTCAAAACTCCCAACTGGCACTCAAAACAAAGCAATATGTGATTAAGTGAGATAATTCCCCTCCATACCTACTATCTCTCCTCCACATGTGTTCCTCCCCCCCCCCATTTTTCCCCTTCAATTATCAGTTATTTTCCTTATTATTCCTGATATTTATGAGTATTTTCATGCGAGGACGGCTGGGAGAGAGGGAGGAGGATGGGAAGTCTTTCTTCAACCCTGTAACCAGTCTCAGACCTCCCCTAGTCTCTCAGTACCATGCAAGACACGAGAGAGGGAGGGTGTGTCTCTCACGCCGGCCTGGGTCAGATTACGACCGCGGGGATAAAATATACAATTTACCCAGCCAATTGCTGTTACCATTTATTTTATTGTTTTTCAATGTTCATATGTTCATATTAACCCGTACTGTACCAGTAACGGTGAATCACCGTCAGTAAAAAAGTCACTCGCCTGTACCAGCGATGTAAGATGCCCGTCAGTGGTATGCGGTCCCTGAAACTGCCCTTATTGAGCAGTACCTGGCACCATGAATTGTACGCACTGCTGTTAGACATTGGCAACACTTCTCAGCTTATATCCAAGCTCCTACAGGCTGGCTGGCTCAGTATTTCTCCAACTTTTGAGGAGGAAGGGTGTTCTCTGTCGACGCTAAAGCTATTTTTGCCACATTGCCTGGTACTGGAGGGTACATTTATGGTAATACCCTTTCGTACAGTAGGAGTTGAAAGTAAAATAGACGCATATGGATAAATAATTGTGATATATATGGTAAATATGACAATTTTCGTCAGGAATGAACCAAAATACCTTCGCATGGCGGGATGTTTCAAATACCATAGCTTCTCCTTTTAAAGCTTAATGGGAATATCTTCCTTGACCTGTGTCACGCTAAATACACGACCTGCGAAAACACTCTCTGCGCGCACATACTACTTCCTGTGTGGAGAGAGCAAGAGAGAGATGGATCGTTTGTAGGAGTGTGAATAAATAGATAATGATTTCTATTGGTGAATATAGTTTTTCGTGAGTGATGTGGTCAGGTTTAATGTGTGATAATGGGTGGCTTGAATAATTTAGGAATGGTGTGATATCACACCAGGACTAGCTGGATAGGATAGATTGTGTTTGGTGGAGTTAGGTTCGGTTAGGTTAGACCATGTTAGGCTAAGATAGGCAAAGTTAGGTCAAGATAACCAAAACTGTGAAACACCACGGATTGATCAGTGCTATTTTCCGCAAGAATCCTGGATTTGGCTTGCCCCGGGGGATGAATCACCCTAAAACTGCTGTTGAGTTGAATTTTATCCATGCCAAAATTAAACTGGTGTAACCTGCATACATTGTAGTAGCCCCAGTATACCAGACTGATTGTCGCACCCTTCACTATTATATATTTTTACTATTGACATGTTCAAAGAGTTAGGGAATCTGAGTTCCCCCGGAATCCAGGTGCGCTTGAATACCTGCTTAGAATATGGCACTTTAATGCGCATGGATTGTATTATATATTGAAGTACATTCAGCATCGTTAGTTTTTGTATACCAGTTGATATAATAACATGTATTTATTTCACTCCCAACACCAAGCACCTCTTAATGAAATTAGCGAAAGAATGGGATCCTACAGAAATTCGAACCTGGGTTACCACATACAGATCTTAACCACTCTAATACACCATCAAGACAGTTAAAGGTTAAGTACATGACTATAACTCAATATCCATTTATTGTATTCTGGATATCAATATAATCATGTACTCAAACCCAACTGCACACTGAATAGCTTTATGTTTAAGTGAAAGAAAAGAACATTTTATGGGGCACTGATCTCTAAGGACCGACCTTGCTATGAAATACTCCTGAACCTTTTAGAACAGAATATGACTCAATATTTCACTTGTATTTGAGCTTGCTGCCAGATCCATATGCACATTTGTGAATATGATCTCCATGCCTTATTTAGTCATATAATAGTAAATGGGTTAAGTGTTAAGAGTTCGAGTGAACGTTCAGTGATTGATGTGAGAGTATCAAACTATCATTATATTATTAATCATATATATATAGATGTAATCATGCATTACAGTAAAAATCACTGTATTGATTAAGGGATATTTCCACTAATACAGATATTGTCTATCCACAGGTAATGTTCGATGTGAATGCTGTCCAGGTGACTTTCTTCAGGTATGCAAGTTTGATGGTGCAGACTTTGCTGTTGTTGGTGTGGTCAGGCGAACCAGTCATCCCCAGGGGTTATTGCTGCTTGATGGTCATTAGAGCAGTTATGGGGGTAGCCGCAGGCCTTGTACAGTTTTATGCAATCCAGCACATGCCCCTTGGTGATGCCTCTGTTATCATATTTAGCAGTCCTGTCTTTTGTTCCGTATTTGCCCGATTTTCTCTTGGAGAGCCGTGTGGCATTCTTGAAAGCAGTGTGATTGTGCTGACAGCAGTTGGTATCATCTGCATGGTTCGACCACCATTTTTGTTTGGGTCACTATCAGATGTTTACACTACAGAGTACTGGTTAGGCATGGCGGCTGCCATTATGGGCTCGATATTATCAGCAGTAATTCATGTAATTATGAGAATGGTGAAAATTTTAAATTACTCAGTTGTTATGTTTAATACATATACACTTGCCATTATGCTTATTTCAATCATTGCTTACTTCAATAACTATATATGTGTACCTCAATATGGAAAAACTCGTTACTTGATTGTATTTATGGGTGTTTTGGCATTTCTGGACCAAATCCTATTTACTAAAGCCCTACAACTGGAACAAGCTGGTCCAGTATCCAACACAAGAGCAACAGAAGTAATATTTGCCTTCATCTGGCAGGCAGTGTTCTTCAACCAGTTGCCTGGTGTGTTGACTCTACTAGGAGCTGTCTTGGTTAGTGTTGGGGTACTGCTCTTGGGTCTGTGTAGATGAGTGTGTTACGGCAGTTGTCTTGGTTACTGTTGGGTTACTGCTCTTTGGTCTGTATAGGTCAGTGTGTTAGGGCAGCTGTTTCGGTTACTACTGGGGTACTGCTTTTGGGTTTGTGTAGGTGAGTGTTGTAGGGAAGCTGTCTTGGTTACTGATGGGTTACTGCTCTTGGGTCTGTATATGTGGATGTGGTAGGGCAGCTGTTTTGGTTACTGTTGGACACTGCCCTTGGGTCTGTATAGGTCAGTGTGTTAGGGCAGCTGTCTAGGTTAATACTGAGGTACTGCTTTTGGGTCTGCGCAAGTATGTTAGGGGTGCTGTCTTTTACCTGATGCGTAGCTCACTTAGTGAACCCTGTGCTAGTTTATTTCGTTAATTCCGAACATCCTGGAATTGAAAGAAAATAGTAATTGATACCTACAATCAGGAACAACTTGAAATAAACATAGTAAAAGCTTAAGTATGAGCATGGATACACAGTGAATCTAATTATGATCTTAAAATCTAATTACAGAACAAAATTAATGTCTTCCACTATCTTGTTACATACATTGTTTAGAAGGGTTTTAGTTAGTTATTATATTATATTCAAAACGCCCTTAGAAACTCCTGGTAGCATTAACGAAATACAAGGAGGGCTGCATTATCCAGGTCTCCAGTTACTAATAAATACAATTCATTTTCCACCAACTTCAGCTGTTGTGTAATGTCTTCTATGTTTTCAGCGTGTTTTCCTCTTTTGTTTTTGTTTATATCGGCGCAACTTTCAAGACAAGGGTCTACATGGGTAGCGAGAAGCATGTTTGATATAATACATTTGTGCATCTTTTGGAAAACTGTTCTTTCTCTTCAGCTATGACCTGTGGAGTCCCTCTTTTCCTGGGTATTTTCTGGTCCCTTTTGCTTACCGGTCAGTAGGACTTTCATTCGGCTGAAAGCCTTAGTCTTGGTGAATCTTCACTGCCGGCGGCACTTTACCCTTCTTGGGGGGTATGCTTGATGTCCGTAGGATTTTCTTGTCAGTCACTCATCTTTACACCACATTTTTGTGCTTCGTTATCCAATATATTTTATCTCGGTGGTTGTGGGCAGTGTTATGTCCATAGGGTCTCCGGTGTCATAATCACTTAATGAAGTCATCTGATAACTATTTCAAGATCTCATCCTCACTGTAATCAGGTGTGTATGGTGCAGTTCTGTCTTAGCCTTCAACTCAAGCACTAGGCCTAAAACAGGTAATTTTGTGGTGCTCAGCATGCAAAAATGAAAAACAAATAATAATAATCCTCTCTTTCAAGAAACATTTATACAACAACAAAAATTACAAGAAACATTATAGTAACGAAAACAAAAAAGAAGGCAAGCAGAATCGACAAAATAGAAGGAAGAGGAACCAATATACAATAAAAGGAACATACTGTACATACTATATCAAATGTTGTACCTGAAGATGTTTAGGCGAAATTTACATGTCTGCGTATATAAAACCCAATATGGAGTACTACAGAAGTCGTCTTCAAACACCCTATTGTTATTAGCAAACTCATAGAAATATTGCAATATATATATATATATATATATATATATATATATATATATATATATATATATATAATATATATACATATATATATATATATATATATATATACCGAGGATTACCTCGGTGATGCGTTCATTACTCTCCGGTGGTCCCCGACCATGGAAGCAAAAGTCATTCCTGTATATATATAGACCGGGAAATATATATATATATATATATATATATATATATATATATATATAATATATATATATACTGTATATATATATATATATATATATATATATATATATATATATATATATATATATATATATATATATATATATATATATATATATATTGTTACGACTGGGGTTCAAATATATCAGGGCTCTTATTCATTGGACTAGTAATGGCATAAATGTTACAACGGAAAGCGCTAGCTCCAACCTCTGATGTATATTCCCAGTGAACAAAGAACACAAATACTCTACAGAGTTCTATATGCAATAATAGGCTATCAAACTCTCAATAAATGTGCGTCTACTCTAGGCTTAATGTTATGTGAAAACAGCCTATTACTACCTATAACCGAAGGTGCTTGGTTATGGTATGCAAAGTAAGGTGGTAAGAGAAGTTACAGCTTACGTTACTTTAATCAATAAATGTCAGGCACTCCTGCATGAAAGAAAGTACACTAAAGTCCTTCAACACTAACAAGGAATCTTCTTTAAATGTTAGATGCTATAAAGATGCTCGTATCGGAAATGGAACCCAAAAAGGCAGGCAGCGGAACAATGCTCGTGCAGGCTATGCACACAAAAAGGCAGAATATATATAATGCCGTCGGAGCCAAGAATATCCTAAACACAACAACAATAATAATAACCGCCACGACAATGCAGTATTCCTATCAACAAAAAGAGCCTAAGTCGTTTGTGTCTCAATACATCAAACTAGGCTGCGAAATGCTTGTGTAATAATAAATGGGTATGCATAAAAAGAGTAATTGGTTTAATATACTTAATGTCTACTATGATTGATAAAGTCTAGCTAGAGTCAATGATACGAGATACTGGTGCGCATGGCATGCCGCATAGCCTAGTGCAAATCTCAAGTCTGTGCGTCAAATATTACGTTATAGGGAAGGGTAGCTCTCTTGAGAAACCTTAATACCGAAGTATTAAGCGTTCTCCTGGCGTACCTCAAAGACAAACAATCGAGACTAGAACAGTGCAGAATGGTATAGGCAAAAAGCCCTCATTCGTGCATGCTCTATTCTCAATGGCACACAGACTAGAATTTACTCAATCAACTCCAGTTCTCAGGTATGTCGTGCAGCTTTTAACTAAAGCCAGCACTCATAGGAAACAATACCTTATAATATCAGACTCCTAGTCTAGTATTATCTAATCCAGCAGAACACTAATAATTAAAGGATGCAGTACTTAAACAATATAAATGCCAACCAATGCTTCGTGATCCACTTATCTTAACAACTAACATACATGGGTTATATCAGACCTTAACGCACAATACAACTGGCCAGCATGAAGCTGATTTTGCAGAGTTAACCAGAGGGGATATAATGTTAATAAAAGGTGGTGAAAGATATGGAAAATGAGAGAGATAGGCAGAGGAAAAGATTCTCAGGTACAGAGCAGGTGACAGGTAGCAAGGGAAAAAGATGGGTGCGTTCTAGAAACCAGATCTGAGGGAGAGAGTGGCGAGGAACTGTATATATACTCGCACCAGCTCGAGCCGCGTGGGAAAAAAGCGGTTACAAGTCCTCTAGCCACTACCAAAGTAGCTAGCAAAACATTACGTCACCAAGCATGGTAAACACTATGCGCCCCCTCTCACTCTGTTCTACTCTCTCTCTCTCTCTGATCTTATCATTACTAGTTAAGGATAAAACATATACTTTACAATTAAATATATAAAGCCTTGACATGGGCGAAAACAAAGAGCCTTTCTGGACTGCCCATGACACGAGCTTTCACATGAAATAAAGCACACTCTAATACACAAACTGTAGCCCCATCCACTGCCCTGGCGATCCTAGCGAGTCACTGTAGGACAAGCCATGCGGTTCTAACGGAATGGTTAACGTCACAATATATATATATATATATATATATATATATATATATATATATATATATATATATATATATACGATATATATATATATATATATATATATATATATATATATATATATATATATATATATATATATATATATATATATATATATATATATATATATATATATATATATATATATATATATATATATATATATATATATATATATATATATATATATATATATATATTTCCCGGTCTATATATATACAGGAATGACTTTTGCTTCCATGGTCGGGGACCACCGGAGAGTACTGAACGCATCACCGAGGTAATCCTCTCGGTCATGGAAGCATACATTCCAATTTCTATCTCTCTGTCTAATACAACAAAATCTTGGTTTACTCACACTTGTTATACTGCTGTCCGCAACAAAGAGGAAGCATTCAAATGGTACCAACACTTTTAAGACTCAAGAATCTCATTCTTCCTATGTTTCTGCCCGTAATCAATCCAAATCTGTTTTTCGACTTGCCAAACATTCTTTCATCAATAATAAATGCACTCAACTATCCAACTCTAGCTCTTTCCAAGTTTTCTGGCATCTAGCCAAAAACCTTTCCAACAATTTTTCTTCCCCGTCTCTCCCTCCCATTTTCCACTCTGATGGCACAACCATCACTTCTTCTTCTGACAAAGCTGTTCTCTTCGCTCAAACTTTTGCTAGAAACTCAAACTTGGATGATTCCGGTGCTATTCCACCCTCTCCAACGTATCCCTGATATCCTAATATCTTCTAAAGATGTATGTCTACCCATTCTGGGCTTAATACTAAGAAGGCGTACGGTCCAGATGGTGTTCCTCCTGTTGTACTCAAAAACTGTGCTTCCGTGCTGACTCCCTGCCTAGGCAAACTCTTTCGTCTCTGTCTCTCCTCCAATGTCTTCCCTTCTTGCTGGAAGTTTTTCTCTCATTCAACCCGTCTCAAACAAGGGTGACCACTCTCAACCCTCCAACTATCGTCCAATTGCTCTCATCTCTTGTATCTCTAAAGTTTCTTAAACTATTCCTGCTTCCCAATTTCTTAAGCATTTCTCTTCATATAATCTGCTCTCAGATCGCCAGTATGGCTTCCTTAACCCTTATTTAGCGGGCTAGGTGGTCTATTTGACCGTAGCGCCCAGCGTTTTTTTTTTTTACCCTAAATAGGGTTGTTTACGTGATCATTTTCATGCCTAAATAAGACCCAGAGCGTAAATCAAGTATCTATCCCAGAAAGGGCGTAAATAGAGCTTTCCAATGACACCCGAACCATCCTTGTACGACCACTGGTTCTCTTGCAACGATTGTGCAACACGAGTGCAAAAACCCTATAATTAGGTAATTTCCTTATATAATTCCCTGTGTAGCGAGTGAGGGTGGGGGGAAGAAGGTGGGATACAGTTCAGTTGGTCCACAGTGGTCGTGGGGACCGGTCATAGCGTTGCTACGCTCGTCCCACCGCTCAGCTCTCTCTCTCAGCAACATTACGTGCTGAAAATGGCGGTCGACATAAGTTGTGCACCGCCACATAGTCCATATTTATTTCACTCGACATAAGTTGCGCACCGCCAATAATGGGTTAAAGGTCGCTCTACTGGCAATCTTCTTTCATATCTTACTAACTCTTGGTCATCCTCCTTTCGGGACTTTAGCGAGTCTTTATCTATTGCAATAGGCTTATCGAAGGCCTTCGATAGAGTCTGGCACAAATCTTTAATTTCTAAACTACCCTCCTTCGGGTTCTATCCCTCCATCTGTGCCTTTGTCTCTAATTTCCTTTCCAGCTGTTCCATAGCTGTGGTTGTGAACGGTCATCGTTCACTTCCTCATCCTATCAAATCCGGTTGTTCCTCAGGGTTCTGTCCTATCTCCAATTAATTTTCTAATTTTCATAAATTATCTTCTCAACTGTACCTCTAGTCCTATCCATTCATATGCAGACGACTCTACCTTACACTATTCAATTAGTTTTCCAGAATGCCCCAGCAAACAATCCCTCAAAGACAAACATAACGAAGCCATAGAATACTTATCTTCTGATCTAACTACCATTTCCAAATTGGGCAGAGAAAACCTTGTTGCCTTTAATGCTTCCAAAACTTCTCCATCTATCTACCAGTCATGAGCTACCAGAGGACTATCCCTTATTCTTCAACAATACAAAAATCAACCCTTCATCTACTCTCAGTATTCTCGGAGTCTCTTTCTCTTCTGCTCTTTCTTGGAAGGACCCTATTACCAGCCTAGCTAAGGCGGCCTCCTAGAAGCTGGGAGTGCTCATTCGCCTCAAGGGATTCTTTACCCCTTCACAGATCCTTGCTCTGTACAGGGGTACTGTGCGTTCTTGTATTGAGTATTGTTCACATCTGTGGGAAGGATCCTCTCACACAGCACTTCTAGACAAAGTAAAGAGGAAAGCCTTTCGTATCATTAACGCCCTAAGAGCGGGCCCGTCAGTAACTTCTACTACCCGCCAAGCGGGTAGTTTTACCCTAAACAACCTTGTTTCTGTGCTCTTTTTCATGCATAAACAAGAGCTAGAGCGTAATACAATTATGTATCTCTGAAAGGGCGTAAATCTAGCTTTCCAATGACACCAGAACCATCCTTCTACGACCACGCGTTCTCTTTCAACGATCGTGCAAGACAAGTGCAAAATCCCTAAAATACGGTAATATTCTTACATAATTCACTGTGTAGCGAGGCAGTGAGTGTGGATGTGTGTGGAGGGAACATCAGTAGTCACGCGGGACCCGTGCCGAGCGGTCATGAGCCGACCTACGCTCCTCCCATCGCTCGTCTCTCTCTCAGAGCCATTATTGCTCAAAAATTGCACACAGACTTAAGTCGGGCCCCGCCACTTAGTCCTTGGTTCTCTAGGCCGACTTAAGTAGGGTCCCGCTAAACAAGGGTTAACTCCCGTCCACTCACCGACTCTCTGCAATCTCTCTTTCTTTGCCGGAATGTTGCATCTCTTTCGCTATTCTATTGCTACTACAATAATCAGTGTTCCTCAGAGCTCTCTCAGTTTATACCACCTCCTCTACGCAGGGCACATAGTACACGTCTTACAACACAATCCTACCCCTACTCTGTGCATTTCTCCAACTCAGGAGTGAAACGATACTCCCAATCTTTCTTCTATCTAACAGCTGAACTCTGGAACTCTCCCTTAATCCATCTTTCCCTCTTCCTATGACTTAGATTGATTCAAACTCTGTGTGCCCAGGCATTTTGGCTCGACTGTTCCTTGATTTTGGCCCTGTCACTCTTCAAACTCTGGGTTAGGCAATCGTCACAGGCAATTTTGCCTTGGCTCCCTCATCAACATAAAATAAAATAAAAATTACTCGCACTCGCATCTTCTGCAGGAAGTTGTCGAGATGCCTCTTAACCCGGCAAAGACTAGACTATGATATTTGGAACGTCCCGCCATGCGAAGGTATTTTGGTTCATTCCCAACGAAAATCGTAATTTTACAATAAATGTTGTTATTAAAAACAAATTTATTAACACAGAAGTGTAATACAGAATATTTACAAAATTGCATATATTCATTTCCTTTGTGTCAATGAGGAAACAGATGCCATCAGGCTTATGTGTCCTCATTGGTACTCTTATACATACAAGTAAGATCAACAAAGCAAATGATTTAAAGTTTTGTCACCCTAAATAAAAAATAATCTAAATTAACAAAACCAAAATAAATAAACACAAAAACAAATACTACTGAAACAACATTAATAATCCTAATGACCAAGGGGATCTTATTGCTTATACAATTAAGAATATATATTTTGGACAAAGCTGTTATAACTAATAAATCTATTTGTTTGAAAAAAATGTCATAGATTGTTTGTTTAAATGCTGGAAAACTACACTGCACATCAATTGTCTCAATTGTCTTACTTATTCATATGCGACTATTTAACGTTTAATATGAAGATATTAACATTTAAGAGCAATAAAACCAGTGGGAATAGTATTTAAGGGTATTAAGGCACCCCCCCGGGGGGGGGGGGGGGGGGGGGGGGCCGGGCGAGTGCTGGAGCGACCTTGGTGACCCTGGTCTCTGGGTCTTCTCCTGGGTGACCTGGATGTGTGTGCGTTGGTGCATTTTATCTGTGTTTATTTGTTGTTTTATGTTCTTTTTGTGTTTTCCCTGATCTTGCTCTGTCTTGGGTCGGCTACCCCCAAAATGGTGATTGGGCCTGAGCATATAGATAGATAGATAGATAGGTTTTAACGGGGGTTGTATTGACTATATAAGTAGGTACTTACTTGATTGGAGAAGATGAGAACACACAAGAACACAAACACAATGGTAATAGAGGATAATATAACACAGAGTACAAACATAGATTATTCTTATTCACACAAAGTCATATAATTAGAGGTGCCATAGTACATAAGACAGGGATTGGTTTCAATTAGCAGCACGATCGAGGATCCTCTAGGTGTCTCAAGGGGAAGACACAGGCAGGTTCTGAAGATCTGTGAAGACATTGCTGCCTGGTACTCCCTACGACGATCTGGTCTATGGGGGTGGTCCTGTCGTGTGCCGGTGACAGAAGTTAGGGGAAGAATTCTTGAAGATCTCTGAAGACTGTAGAGGTGACGGTCTTACATGAAAACAAGCCGTTCCACCAGTGTTTTACGCTCTCGTATCATGGGCTTAAAGTAAGGAGCCGTTTCACGAGTGTCTTGCACTCTCTCTTACAATTCAGACCTAGACTTCAGTAGATGATTGAAGACTTCTTTGAAGATCTCTGAAGACTGTAGAGGTGAGGGTCTTACGTGAAAACAAGCCATTCCACCAGTGTCTTACGCTCTCGTATCATGGGATTAAAGTAAGGAGCCGTTTCACCAGTGTCTTACGCTCTCTCTTACAATCCAGACCTAGACTTCTATGTGAGTTTCTGCAGGAACTTCTGTAATGGAATCTTGGGATTTTTACGAAGACGAGCCATTCCACCAGTGTCTTACGCTCTCGTATCGTAAGGACAAAGTAGGGAATTGTTTCACCAGTGTCTTACACCCTCCACTACAAATCCTGACTGAGAAGGAAGCCGTTGCATCAGTGTCTTACACACTTCCAACCAGCCTTCCTATAATTTTGGGTTTACTAGAACTATAGCACGCACTACGTGTGGCAAACTATAATTTTAGTAAAGACCCGTACCAAGGCAAAAATAAATATTTTTGTAGGCCGTCAGTGTGGTCTAACAATTATACAAAGTAAATATCCAAGGTACCTTCGAGAAACTGTGTTGAGTAGTTCCACCATTGTCTTACTCCCTCAAGGCAATTTCTCGGTATAGATAATCCCAAATCTTCCAGATATCCTCAGCCAGTGCCTTTAGATATCTTTCCAACTGTACCACTTCTGGATTTGGCTGGGGATGTCTTACCAATTCCGTTGTTCCTTCCGGCTGCACATCTCGGGTCTATAAGGGCGGTTGTGCGCAGAGGAGTATGTGTGTCGACGATGGTAGCCCCTCTCAGAATCAGCGCCAAGGCAGTGGTGAATCTCCGGGCAAGATGGGCGCGTAGTGTTTTTAGGTTTATGGAAGGTTTTCTGCCTTGGGTGCTGTGGTTGGTGGTCTTGGGGTTTATTTTGGTGGTGTTGGAGGTTGGTCTTCTTATTAAATCTTTTCCTGGGGTCGGGGGACATGGCGAGGTGATGGTGGCGACCCGATCCTGCCAGGGTGAGGAAGCTCTTGTGTCCTCATGTCTCGGCGGCTTGGTGACATTTGTTTCTATACTGGTGCTTTCATCTCCTCTTTTGTTTTTCTCCCCTATCTCAATTTTGCCTTTATACTACATTATACTATCCTCCCTAGTATAGGAATTGTTAGTTTAGGATTATATTATATTCACAATACTTATATTGTTGTCATATAATGCCACTTTCACAAGTTGATGAATTATGCATTGTAACACTGTTAATTAATTAATTGAAATATTTTGCTACACTGTTGTTTTTTTCCATATTGCCTCTGCTCCTCGCCTCCTTAGTCATTCCCAGACAGTGATGCTACTCCTGGTTTTTCAACCTAGATCTGGACCCGGATTCACTAACGGTCGTAGCGTGCGATGTCGTACAGCAACCTACGATTGTTCCTAAGGGAGTGCGGAAGGTGTATTCACGAACGCATCGTTGAGGTCCCTTACGGCTCCCTTTCGGCTATTTTCACCAAGGCTTCTCTTGACCAATCAGGCATTTGGCCTTTGTAAATAAACAATATGTCACCCACATGACCGAAGCGCCAAGAGAAACCTAATATAATTTTATTTATGACCTTTTCATTGTTTAGCATGGCTAATTCGATCCACCACAGCTAACAGGAAGAAGAATCTATCTTGTGAATTGATGATAAGAAATTATCCTAGCTAGGCTACAGGGAAGCCTGTTAGTGGCCCAAGTTAAAGAATTTCCGACGGATTGATCATTGATAATCATCTGTTAGGCTAGTTGGGAAATTAGTGTATTATTTACACCTTAACCACAGTATATTGTTCTACTTTACCATGTTTACACCTAGACAGGGCGAGCCAAACCAAAATGCCAGACTTTACTATGTCTATGCCTACACAGGCAGTTCTAGCCAAGCCAAAATGCCAGACTTAGCCTAGGCCTAATTTTTCAAAATAGGCTTTGGGTAATATTTTTGTATTCACAACAGCTCAAGGCCTATCTACCTTTTCAAAATAGGCCTAGCATAGGCCGAGGCTATATAAAAAAAAAAAAAAAAATGTGTTTTGGCTATAGCTGAGGCTAGTCTAGGGTAATATATTTTTGTATTCATAACACCTCCATTTTTGTTGAGGGGGCAAAGCCCCCCTCAACCCATTATTGTATCCCACGGTTGGTAGCATAACAATTTACCCAACATCTGGCCATGGGATACAATAATGGGGTGAGGGGGGCTTAGACCCCCCCTACCCCTCATGACATTGTCATCATCATATATTTTACCAGCAGGGGCAAATAAGAGCAGTCAAATTAGATGCGAATATAACAGAGTGTTCAACTATGTAAACAAAGCGGACGGTACATCACCCGCTAACACAACTCTTACCTTGGTAAGGGTGGTGTTAGCGGGCATACTGTCCTCCTTGTTTAGATGAAGTTGCAGGCTCGGTTATGTTCGCGTCTAATTTGACTGCATTTAATTACATAATTATCTCACGGCCAGCTGTTATTTGCCCCCCTGCTGGAAATATATATGGTGATGACAATAAGTCATGGGGGATGAGGGGGGTAAAGCACCCCTCAACCTATTGCCCAACAGTTGGCAATGGGATATAACGATAGGTTGAGGGGGGCTTTGTCCCCCTCACCTCCCATGACTTATTGCCATCATCAAATATATTACCAGCATGGGACTAATAACAGCTAGGCTAGTTAACAAGGAGGACGGCACACCTGCAAACACCATCTTTACCTTCTAGGCTTCTACTTTACTATGCTTAGGCTACACCAAGCTAAGCATTGCTAGCCTAACCAAAACACCATATGTAGGCCTAACTTTTCTAGCCTAAATAGCCCTAACTTTTTCAAAATAAACCTAGGTTATAGCCTAGGCTAGGCTAAACAAAAATATTCACACCATACTAGGCTAGCCTATTATTATTTTTTGTTAAATTTCTATAATTACACCTATACGAGCTAAAACAAATATTATTGTATTTAACAGGAAGGTACGACGAGGTAAATTATGTGGTATAGGTGGCAATATGCAGAAATAGATTATAAGGGCATTCTGCCCCCTCTGACAAAAGTCTATCAATCTAGATGTGACACGGATTTTACAATGGTTCAGAGACATTAGCCTAACCTAACAACCTTACCTAACCTATCCTAGTATTATGGGTGGGGGCTGCTGCCCCCACACCCCCGCTGGTTGGGTAAAACGGTAGAAATACAGTTGGGGTGGAGTGAGTAACCGTAGATTTTCGTAAGGTGGTCAGAGGGGGCGGAATGCCCTTATAATCCATTTCCACATATTGCCACCTATACCACATCACTTACCTCGTCGTACCTTCCTGTTAAATACAATAATAATTTGTTTAGCTCGTATAGGTGCAATTATAGAATAATTCCTTACTTTTTTTTTTTAGGCTAGGCCTAGGGTAATTCTTTTCATAATTTTTTTCCTGTGATACTTTCAAATTTGTTGAGGAAATAGGCTACCCTAATCTAACCCAGCTAGGCATTGCTAGTCTAACCAAAATACCATACATAGGCCTAACTTTTCTAGCCTAAATAGCCCTAACTTTTTCAAAATAAACCTAGGTTATAGCCTAGCCTAGGCCTAGGCTAGGCTAAACAAAATTATTCATAACACCATTTATTTGTTTATTTTTTAGGCTAGGCCTAGGGTAATTCTTTTCATAAATTTGTTCCTGTGACACTTTCAACTTTGTTGAGGAATAGGCTACCCTAATCTAACTCAGAGGTGGTGGGGAGTTGGAATAAAACATTTCCACAATAAATGAGGGTTAAAATTTACTAATGGTAGGCTACGTGTTGTAGCAGCACATGAATTTGTGCATCAATTAACTTTGACTAGGTCTAGGCTGGCATATGTAGGTTATTCATTGCTTAATTCTGCCTGTCATAAGACATTAAGGATACAAATATATTCATACTTTGTATTAAATGCCTTAATGGTGTTGTAAACACAAGTTAACAATCATATTGCGCTATTATTGCCTCAATAATGACTTAGTGTGTCATAATGAGGTATACTGCAGACGAATTTGTTATGGTCGCGGGTTGTGTTATCGATATTTGTGTACCTATATCCGGGTCAAATTCATGTAAGGGTGGTCTGGACCACCCTTTGCGAAAGGGGCTTCCTACGATCAAAGATGGCCGCTACGACGCTTCGTGAATACCAGCGTTGAGTCGTAAGGGAACGGTAAGGGAGTTTTCGGATCGTACGACCGTTAGTGAATCCACCTCCTGGGCTTTTTGGGTATGAACTGGGTTTCTGGGGGTTATATAAATATATTTCAATAATCTGGGTTTATGAGGGAAGTTAGCGTAATAATTTATTCAAAGCTCTCACATTACCCATTTAGTTATCATGAAATTCCGCTGTGACATGAAAAAATAAAAACACTCATACAATTTGATTTTTCCCACACTTGTGTGACTGCCACTACATCTCTGAGCTGCAACATCACAACCAATTAGTGAGTGTTTTGATTCTACGGATCCAACTCAGCTCACAAAGCTTGTTTTTCATTGGCTTGCACCACCATCACCGAGTAAAATTATTAAAGCGCTGATCTCACTTCTCCGTTTTTGCTTCCATTCCGCAACGCGTGTGTCGACAATGACGTCACTCTAAAGTCTCTCCGCTACCCTTCCGAGACCACAAAAGGAGTTAAAATTTCACGTCCGTGAGGAAGACAAAATACAGTAAAGCCACACTCGTTCTTAACTCGCCAAGTTGAGCTACTTTCAATATAAAGGGCAAGTGATTAATGTTCGTGTAGCTGTTTTACACAAAATAAGTTAATTTGCACAAAATATACCCCTGGGAGTAAGGGAATAGAATATGCCCCATGTGCCTTCTGCGTGTCGTAAAAGGCGACTAAAGAGGTTGGGTCGATGGGCTTGCGACCCCCCACCCTCAAAAAATACTTATTTGACGAACTCCGACCTACCATGGACAGTCTAAGGATTGCGAATTGGAACGTAAGAGCCTTGAATGATGACACAAAAGAGAGAGAGGTTCTTGAAGTGTTAGTGAATGCCATGCTGGATGTATGTGGAATAACGGAGACCAAATGGAGGGGTACATGTGTGAGAGAGTGGAAGTGTGGAATGGGTGTGTGTGCAGGAGTGAGTAAGGTTGTTTTTGGCTGAATACATTTCATTTCATTCAGACACTTGCCTTATCAATCAGGAGTGCCTCAATGAGCCCGAATATGGTGGAAATAGGCTGTAATATGCCCGCAGCCAAAGTATTAACCCTTAAAAAGCGGCCCACCACTTAAGTCGAGTTAAATAAAGCTGGACTATGTGGCGGCGCTCGACATAACTCGAGTGGCAATTTCAGCACGTAATGTGGCTGAGAGAGAGAGACAAGTGGTGGCAGGAGACTAGCGAGCGTATGACTGCTCCAGACCACCGCGGCGAACCTACTGACACAAATCTCAGCTCCCTCCTCCCTCTCTCACTCGCTACATACTCAATTATGTACCGAAAGTACCGAATTACCTGCTTTTTGCACTCGCGTTGCACGGTTATTGCAAGAAAACTATCCATCATACAAGGATCGTTATGGTGTCATTCGAAAGCTCTGTTTATGCCCTTTCAGGGATAGGTACTTGTTTTACGTTCTGGGTCTTATTTAGGCATGAAAATGATCACGTAAACAGCCCTATTTTGGCTAAAAACACCCCGCTGTGCGGTACATATAAATAAACCGCATAGGCCGCTCGTAAGGTGTTAAACTGACAAGCATGACCATAATAAATGCTACAAGTTTTAAGCATAATTTTGTTAATATAAGAAAAAAAATTGTACTCTATTTATAGGGTACAGTTATTTGTGAAGCTGAAGTTATCCCCGGAATATTTGAGGAAATGAGTCCTATATCCATAAGTAATGTTAATATGAAAGCCTTCACACCCATCATTTTCTGATGAACGAATGAAAGAAATATTAAGTCGACTTAACCCAGTAGATTATCCCGAGGCAAACGCTCCTTTACACGAATTGTTAAATTAATTTCACTCCACTGTACACCTTAAAACTTAATCTATGGGATTTACAGATATCCTGGATCACCGTATAATTTTGAAAGATGTTAATCAAACACCTGTTTATCTGCCAATGTACCGTCTCTCTCATTCACAAAGAGAATTAATACGCATGTGAAAGAATTATTGGAACAAGATGTAATACAGCCATCTCTGTCTTTATGGCGTAGTCCCCTATTTTTGGTTCCTAAGAAAAATAAGGGCGAATATAGAGTTGTCGTAGATTACAGGAAACTTAATTCTCTCACAGAAACTGAACATTTTCATATGCCTGCAATCCCTGAAATCTTAAATTCGTTAGGTACTGATAATAAAGTGTTTAGTACTATGGATTTGTCGAGTGGTTTCCATCAGATTAATTTAGATGAAGATTCCCGTCAATACACCGCATTTAATTCCCCCTCTGGAACATATGAGTTCAAACGCTTACCACAGGGCCTTAACAATTCACCGGCAGTATTTCAACCTCTCATGTCTAATATATTGGCAGGATTATTAGGTGATAACGTTTATGTATATGTAGACGATATCATATTTTTTCTAAAAAATATATCGGACCATGTTGAAGCACTGAGGAAAGTTTTATCTAGGCTTAACGAAGCTGGTTTAAAGATTAAACTTAGTAAATGTAACTTTTTCAAGAAGAAACTAAAATGTTTAGGACATGAACTAACCCCAGATGGTGTTAATACCACTCCTGATCTCACGAACGCTATCACAAATTTCCCAACACCCACTAACGTAAAACAATTGCGACAATTCCTTGGTATCAGTGGTTAGTATAGGAGTTTCATTAGAAATTATGCAATCATGGCGAAACCCCATTACGAACTGTTAACCTCTCCGCGGCGCACAGGGGGTTTTCTACAGGGTAAGACTGTGCGCACCTATGATGATTTTGGGACCTATTGCCAATTTCGATAAAAAGTACATCATCGTGTAGGGAATGTTTGCGTGCATCGGCCCATATATATTTGACCCCCCAAAAAATGTCTGGGGGGGGTAGGGGAACGGTCCGTAGTTGAAAAATGTGGAGCGAATGGCACCGCGCGGCTAGATTGTCATCGAGCGGCGAGATTTCCCTGCCGAATATTTACGCGCGCAGGGGATAGAAGGAGAGGGAGGAGGGGGTGGGTTACCGCGTATTATCACGTATATCTCCTTTTTCGAGCCCTTTTAGGCTATTTAGAGTATGTATACATGTGTAGGGCACCCATATAACAATGAATATGCCTCATAGTGACCAAAAATTGCAATATATAAGGGAATTATAAGAGAATATTTTGGCGGGAATGAAGATGTGTTGGAGGTTTGGCGGCAATTTATGAGCTGAGAGTGTGGTTTACGCCATACATATCACGTATATCTTGTACGTAGAGCACTGTCACGCTATAATACAGACTTGTACGTATGTATACGTGCCATATATCAAAATATATACCGCATATAAACCAATTCATGCGATATTTACGCACATTATCAATGAGTTTCTATGCGTGAACCAAGGTGTGAGTGAGTTGTGGTGGGAATGAAAGGGGGAGAGAGGGTGTGTTACGCCATAAATATCACGTCAATCTTGTATTTAGAGCACTCTCATGCTATAATAAAGACGTGTACATATGTAGGCGTCCCATATAACAAGGAATATACCGCATATAGCCCAATTGATGCGATATTTACGCAAATTGTGAATGTGTTTCTAGCAGACGGAAGCCTGAAAGGGGGGGTTGGGGGTGGGTGGGTGGGAGGGAGGCATGCAAGGGTGCAGTGAGTGAGTGAGTCGTGGAGAGATGGAAGTCAGGCAGATCTCTAGATAGATAACCAGCTTAGTGATAATTGTGGAGGCGCCCCAGGCGTATTGATGTTTGGTATTTTGACCCTTATGTCTACCAGATGGCTGGTGTTCGTTGCCATCAACAGGTCTACAATAACATGAGTCAGGAATGGAGAGAGAGAGAGAGAGAGAGAGAGAGAGAAACTGAGACATGCGTATGTCGTACATATAAATGGACTTCAGAATTGCATTTTTATGCAAGCAGACATTGCATTTTAGACACATGTGAAGTACCACAGAAACATGTAGGCCATTGACTGTAAATAAAGTACTATATTTATAGACCACCAGCGACGGTGCTGAGTCAACACAGGCAGATTGCCTGTTGTGATAGAGGGCTAAATATAGACTGGTGTCACCTTACACCTGCGAAAGGGTAGATTGCCACCAGAGAAACGTTTACTTATTTATTTCGAAGTAATATGCAATCTAAATGTATATTCGAGACCTACTGCAATTATTTGTATGACAGTCATGACTATGTATAATCCAATATACGCGCGTAGGCGAGACATAAGAAAGCTGGTTGAGCAATTTTCGACACCCACACAGTTATTATTCATTTTTATTTACAATATTATACAATACAAATGTATTTGTGAAGAGTATTTTATCCATTATTGTATTTATACCAATTTTGTTCCCAGACAGAGCTGCTGTAGCTGGAGAATCAAGGAGCGGCAAGGGTCACCTCGTGACCGCCTGACCGTGTGAAAATGAGTGGAGTCACACTGAGAGGGGCAATTTTGCTGAGTGTTTGGGCAATTTTTGACAGAATAAAGTTATATAATTACTAATTCTTGACAGAGACAAACTATTATAAACCTTGGCATGATATAATTGATAATCCCATCAATTTACAAACGTAAATTGGTGGGATAATTCATTTTTTTTGTATATTGTCATTTCGATTGTAGACACGAAGTTTTGAGTGATATTTGGTATGAGCTCCTGTGGCATGGTTGGTAAGGTCGCGGACTGGAAAACTCAAAGTGTCGTAGGGTAGTGGGATCGAATCCAGGAGGGGGTTATGAGGAAGGTTTTATATTGTCTAGAAAAAAATTTATAAATTTTTTTTTTTACAAGATCATGCCATTGTATTCAAACAATATGAAATATTCATAGAATATATCATATTGTAAGAATACAATGACATGACCTTGTTTTCTTTTTTTCTTTTTTTATTGTTTTATTTTATTATCATAGTAGGTTTGACATGATTTATTGAAACATATTTATTTTTGTACAATTCATTTGAGGTAAGAAAATAATTATATACACATTACTTAGGCTAATAACAAACATATATTGATATACTAAAAAAATAAGGCATATTACATGTAAATCTTTGAAACTTATAAACTAAATAATGAAACATACAATTATATAATGTAAAAGCTATATCACAGGGACATCTTTGGAACTTATACATTATATAATATATATGTTACATTATGAGGTAGCGTGATCAATTAGGTCAGGTCAGGTAAGGTAGGGCGCGAGTCCAGGGCAGGGCAGGGCAGGAGGCGAGTCCAGGGCAGGGCACGGGGCGAGTCCAGGGCAGGGCAGGGCAGGGGCCGACACTCAGTAGTTCTTGAAGGTGTGGTAGTCCCTGAAGCAGTCACCCAGGCAGAGTGCAACTTTGCACTCGGCGCACATTGAGGTGACTCTTTTGGTTACATGGGGTTTCCTCACACTGGAGCTGCAGACGGTGCACTGCACCTGCCTGTGACGAGTGCCAATCAGCTCGGTGTTGGTTGTGTAGGGTCTTTCGACACCCAGCTGGATGCGGTCAGGAACGTGATCCCCACGCCATGCCGTACGTCTGTGAGTGGTGGTGCCATACTTCTCCAGGAGTTGGTAGGAGACGTTGTACACGAACTCCCGGAATTTCAGCTTCTGGTTTGGGGCCATATCCTTCTTCAACAACCACAAGTTGTAGGCGTTCAGCATCGTTATGTCAACTAGGTGGAGGAAGAGCTTGTGAAACCACTTCACAGTCTTCCTCAGACACTCAACACCTGACAGCTGACAGTCAGACTTGTCCACCAGGCGCATGTTTTTGGTGTAGTCCACTACCATGTCGGGCTTGTAGATTGTCTTCCTGGTTCGGTAGTGGATTTTGCCAGAATCCACCTGGGCACCTGTGTGGACGGTGGAAAGCAGGTGGACGTCTCGCTTATCCTTCCACTTCAGGGCTATCAGTTTCCCACACTTCTCGAGCTGCTTGTATTTCTGCCCCTTTCGTCGCCTTCTTCGCACATGCCTCTCGCGGTGTTCCTGGGCCAGGTCGTCTTCTGAAGGTGTGTCACTGGAGGAGGCATCTGTGAGAGGAATGACATCACCTGTGAACTTTGGCATAAACTTTCTTGTCTTTCTGACAGTCCCACATGACCCCGTTTGGTTGTCATAAAGAAACTGGCAGAGAGCAGGAGAAGTATACCAGTTGTCAGTGTAGATGATGTGGCCTTTGCCCAGGTAAGGTGCCAACATTTTCCTGACGATGGCACCTGACATGCCCATGGGGTCATTGGCAGCGGCTTTCGGTACGTCAATGTCAGTTCCTGTATACACGATCATGTCAAGCACTATTCCAGTTTCACAGTCGCACAACACGAAGAGCTTGATTCCGAACCTATGCCTCTTCAAGGGGATATACTGCTTGAAAACAAGACGTCCTTTGAAGAGCACGAGCGACTCATCAATCACCAAATTGAGGAAGGGGTAAAAGTATTTCCTATACCTCTCCAACAACATGGTGAACACATCCCGAACTTTCCATATCCTGTCAATCCTGTTAGGATTTTCGTTGTCTGCAAAGTGCATAAATCTTAGCAGCAACAAAAATCTGTCACGAGTCATGAACTTATTGAAAGTTGGGGTGGCGATGAGAGGGTCGTGCTTCCAGTAGTGTTGCAACACATGCTTCTTGATCAGAGGCATGAGGAACAACAAGGCAAAGAACGTCAGAAATTCTGCCACAGTCGTATCCACCCAGCCTCGTATTCTCGCTTTTGGAGAAAGGACGTCCAATCTGCCAAACACCCACCTGTAGTAGGCGTTTGTTTGGGCAACGATGTACGTCATTACCTCCATGTCGAAAAAAGCGAGGAAAAAGTCGCTTTCGTTCGCTTGATCATCACAGGGCCAGTCGTCAGTTGTTCCTGACGTCCCAGGATTGAACTGGGGCACGTCAGGTACAAAATTGACCCCGTCAGACCAATCGAACGAAGGCATGCCAGTGATCGGAATGTCGTCTGCGTCTGCTTCTGCGTCTGAAATATCGCTTCCATGGTCGTGATACAGCACTTCATCATTACCCTCCTCTTCACTTGACAGACGATGCCCTTCCTCGTTTTCGTCACCGACGTCGGACTCACTCCCACTGTCCAACCCAAATCCCCCCACCCTTGGTCCCGTGCTAGGGCTTCGTCGTCGAAACCCGGGCTGCCAATGTCCTGCGAATCACCATCAAACAGCAGGGCGGCATACTTAGATGGTGTAAGAGTTTTCCGGGTCACTTTGGCACGTGCGGGAGTCTTATGGACAGGGACAGCAGAGGTGGTGGCAGGGGCGGCGGCAGGGGCGGCGGCGGCAGGGGCAGCAGTGGTGCGTGGCCTTGATGGCAAGATGATGGTGGTGCCTGTCGCCCTTCTCTCTGTTCCTTGGGCAGGGGCGGCAGGGGCGGCAGGGGCGGCAGGGGCAGCAGGGCAGGCAGGGACACCAGGGCCAGCAGTCGATTTCCCTCTCCCTTTCCCCTTCCCCTTCCCTGTTCCTTGGGCAGGGGCGGCAGGGGCGGCAGGGGCGGCAGGGGCAGCAGGGGCGGCAGGGGCAGCAGGGACACCAGGGCCAGCAGTCGCTTTCCCAGTCGCTTTCCCTCTCCCTTTCCCCTTCCCCTTCCCTGTTCCTTGGGCAGGGGCGGCAGGGGCGGCAGGGGCAGCAGGGGCAGCAGGGGCGGCAGGGGCGGCAGGGGCAGCCGGGCCAGGGGCGGCTGGTGGTGTTGGTGGTGGTAGGGGCACTGTGGCTGGCGTACGGGTTCTTTTCCCTACGCCCGTGCCTTTCATTTTTCCTGCCCCCGCAGGTAATGCAGCCCTAGGGCGGCCTCCTGCGTCGCTGGTACCGGTGGCAGGGGTGGCAGGGGTGGCAGTGGTGGCAGTGGTGGTGGTAGTGGTTGTTGCAGTGGCCTGGGTCGTGGTGGCAGTGTCCCGAAAGACCAATGACCTCTGTGCCATTGCCCTGCTTGCACGTGTTTTACGTGCTTTTGGTGCTGGTGATTCGTCCTCTGAGCTGTAGGGCGTGTCGTACTGGTAGCTAGGGTCTTTGGCAGCCACCCTCTGCCTTCCACGGCGGCTAACACCACCAGAAGGAGGGCTGGTTGTGTCATCAGGGAGCGAGCGTGAGGGACGTGTAGGCTCCATGACTAGTGCGTGGTTACTGGCGCGGTGGTGCTTGCACGAGTGCGGGGCGAGCGTTTGGCGGGGTGGTATCGAGAGTTGACATGTAGTACTATACCCACACCAATTTTCAGCCGCCTGGCTATAAACGCGCGGTTTTGGTACGTGTTCAAAGTCTCTGCTCTTAAGAGTCTCCCCGCAGTGCGCCGGGGGAACTCTTAAGAGTCTCCCCGCAGCTCCCGGGTTAAAGAAAGGTGTGGAATTTAATTGGAGTTATGAATAAGAGCACAGTTTTAATAAATTAAAGAATAGCTTAACCACGAGACCAACACTTGCCTTCCCCTATACGGCCTAGCCTCCATCACAGATTTCTTCATTCGTGCATCGACACATACATAATCAATCAATGACTTTCTTTCCACCACGGTCTTAACCTTCTTGAATTTGAAAATAATTTTTGTTTTGTGTTTGTGTATTTAGGGAATTATTGTGTACTAATAAATAAATCATGTTACAATTAACTTTATATATGCATTACAAAAAAAAATTATGTATATTTGTTTGCCCACAATTTGCAGGTGACAGTCAACTAATGTACCCTTGGATGATGGGACTCGGTCAGTTCCAGGACAGTGGATCTCGGCCATGGATGAGCAAGGGCCTTCTTCGCCAGTTACACCAACCATCATAAAAGTGAAGGATCACAATCGAATATTGAGGTGAACCAAGCAGCCCTGGAGGGGTCAATCAGTGAAGCATCGACAAGTTCCATCGTCAAGAAGAAGTTTAAAATTGATTGATCATGTATCTAAGTAACATTTAAAAAATGCAATCTATCTATCTCTCTTTAGGCTGACGCCGCGATCCCCGAAGGGGTGGCCACTTCCATACTGACCACCCTATTTCTTGTTACTGCTTTCAGCATTCCTATAACCCTCTTCCCCTGTTATACCCTCTTCCGCACTTCTTCATCCATAGTCCCATCTTTACTCAGCACACTGCCCAGATACTTAAAAGAGTTGACGATCTCCATAGCCTGACCGTTCAGCTTCACCTCACACTCTGTGACTTCACCCCTTTCGAAGACCATAACCTTGCTCTTCCCCGCATTTACCTTCAAATTCCATTTTTCGCACACTGTTCCAAACTCATTTACCGGACCCTCCAATTCATTATCACTCATCAGAACTGTATCATCCGCAATCAGCAGTATAAGTAACTTCCACTCAATTCCCTCCCTTTTCAGCGATACACCAACATCCACTGCTCTTGATATTATTTCTTTCATGACTCCTTCCATATATACAGTGAACAACCACGGGGACATCACACAGCCCTGTTTCAAACCAACATTCAGGTCAAAGAACTCGCTCTGCTCACTCTCCACACGTACTGCCGCCTTTGCACCCTCATACATGCTTTCAGCAACTTGCCATCTACTCCGTTTAATCTAAGTTCTGTCCAAAAACCTTCTCTATCCACTCTGTCATAGGCCTTCTCCAAGTCCATAAAGGCAACATACACCTTTTGTTTCTTCTCCACAACACAATTCAGGGTAAAAATCTGATCTACACATCCTCTTCCCTTCCTGAAACCTCCCTGCTCGTCGCCTATCCATTTCTCCGTTCGCACTCTCACTCTCTCAATCACTACCCTACTGTATACCTACCTTACTTTTTATTTTTCATAAAATGTTTGTAACAACTGGATTTAAAAATTTGTAGATTGTAAGTTTGTGGAAAGCAATTCGAGGGAAGTGAATTCCAAAGAGTAGTAGTTCTAGGGATAAATGAATTTTGATAAGCAGAAGTTCTGCATTGTGGAGGAGAAAGTGTAAATTCATGGGCGCTCTCAGCTGCCCTAGTTCTACGCGGAAAGATGTGGAGAGGCGGCACAATTGAAGCAAGTTCCTCGGAACAATTGCTGTGAAAATATCTGTAGAATAATGCAAGGGATGCAACGTTTCTTCGTATGGATAATGTAGGAAGGTCCTGTGTGATGGCAGGGTTATTGATTAATCTAATACCTTTATTTTGAATTTTGTCCAATTGCCTCAATTCAACCACTCCACTTCCACTCCACAGAGGTGAACAGTAATCCATCTGAGAACGCACATGACTTTTATATATTACGGCCAACTGCTCGTCAGTGAAGAATTCTCGAACTCTGTACAGGAGTCCCAGTTTTTTAGAGGCATTCTTAGTAATGCTTCTAACATAATGTGTCCAGCTCAAGTTTGTAGTTAATGTTACACCGAGAATGTCAATACTAGGGGAAGTGGGAATATTTACATCATTAACAAATATATGGGAGTCAGTGACATTCTGTCGGTTAGAAAATTGAATGTACTTGGTTTTCTGTGCATTAAAGGAAACTAGATTTTTTTGTCCCCATTCATTAATTTTAGAAAGGTCCTGGTTCAGAAAAATTGCAGTGTTTATTTTTGAATTTATAAGATCGGGTTGGGTGAAAGAATTGGTAAATGTGAAGGAACTGTGGAGTGTTGAGTCATCTGCGTAGGAATGTATTGGATTATGAGTGGTAGATAAGAGATCATTGATATGAATGAGGAACAGAGTTGGGGCCAAAACTGATCCCTGGGGAACACCAGCATGTATTGAGTGAAATTGAGAATAAAGGCCATCTACCATTACACATATTTTTCTGTTATGAAGATAAGAAGAAATTAGTGGAACTAATGATGCAAGGCCGTAGTGTGACATCTTCGACAATAAGGATTGATGCCAGACTCTATCAAATGCCTTTGATATATCCAGTGCTATTGTATGTGTTTCACCATGTTGGTCTGTAGCTTGGTTGATTTGATGCGTAAGAAGGCAAAGAATGTCTGCAGTTGATCGACATCGTCTAAAACCATATTGCCTATCACTGATTAATTTATTATTCTCAAGATGCTTAATTATGTGATTATTTAATATAATTTCAAAGACTTTACCAAGAGTGGAAGTTATAGCTATTGGTCTGTAGTTTGATGGATCTGAAGAGGCACCTTTTTTAGGAACTGGATGGATGTTTGCTTCTTTCCAGGGCACTGGGAAGCATGAGGTATGAGTACACAGACGGACAAATTTTGCCAATACAGGAGCGCTCGCTCCTGTATTGGCAAGGAGCAATTCTTAAGTACTATTGGAGGAATTTCATCTGGACCAGGAGCCTTATCTACTGAGAGATTCTGCAAAATAGTTTTGACATGTCTGGTGTGGATCTTAAGTGAGGAAATTTCAGGCGAATTAAAATTAAGTACAGGGACATCTTGATTTATTTCATCTAAGGTTGAGTTGGTGGAGAAAATATCCGCAAGAAGGTTAGCTTTACCTCGTGGGTCACTTACAAGATTGCCAGTCGGAGATTTGAATGGTGGAATGGATGAAGCAGTAGTGAAGTTGGATTTGAATGAGTTAAGAGTAGACCAAAATATTTTGTTATTATTTGCATTATTTAGAAGTTTATTTGCCTGCTTGTGGAGACATTTTGATTTAGTTAGGTTTAACACAGTTTTGGCATGATTTCTGGGGTTTCTAAAGTAATTAAAGGCTTCATGTGTTTTTGATCTTGTGTATGCATTGTAGGCTATTGCTTTTTGTTCAGTTACTCTAGCACAATTATGGTCAAACCATTTAGGTGAATTAGATCTTTTACTGTACTTTTGATGAGGAATAAAAGTTTCCATTCCAATTTTTACAAAATCTTGTATGTGGGTCAAGGTGGAGTGTGCTTCATTAGAAAAGAAAGAGGTCCAGGGAATATCAAGAATGAAACTTTGAAGACCATCCCAGTCTGCCCTATCGTAATGCGATTTAGTCACCAAAACAGGTTCAGAGTGGGAAGGTGTGGTAGGTGATAGACAGGTGGCCTGTATCAGACAGTGATCAGAAGACCCAAGCGGGGACCTCACTGTAACATCATAATTTTCTGAATTGGTTGTTAAAAATATGTCCAGTAGGTGGGAATTATGATTAGGATTTTCTGGTACACGGGTAGGTTGGTTGACTAGTTGAGTGAGATTAAATGAGTCTGCAAATAGCTCACATTCAAGACCAGCATCATCAGTCCTGGCTGAATGAGTGAGCCATTTAACATTATGGACATTAAAATCACCCAACACAGTGATTTCAGAAGAAGCATTTAAGTTGAGGACACTAATATGTGAGGACAGAGAATCAAAAAGACTTTGCTCTGGAGGAGTATTTGGGGAACGGTAGATGCAACATATGTATTTAAATTTACCAGCAGAAATTAATTTGTATATAGAATAATCAAAATAGGGACAATTGAAACTAGTAACCTCCTCCAGGGCAATTTCAGATTTTGCGAAGCAACATACACCTCCTTTAGGTCTGAAATTTTGGAGCAGTTGATAACCTGGAAAATTATTTCTAGACGTGTCAGATGTGGATGTTACTTGAGTCTCTGTAAAAAAAAAGGGGAGTAGGGGATTCTGCTTGAAGAAATTGGTGTACATAATTGATCTTAGAGTGAAGTCCCCTTATATTGCTAAAGAAAAAGCTGCACCACTAGCAGCTTTGGGATGTTGCAATGCTCTTGACACAGTCGCATGATGACGACCGGGAGGGCCCTGTGTCAATGACCCAACCCTGCCGGGGGTGGATATCCGAGGGACCACCTGGTTTGCTCTTAACAATTGTACTGCCATATTTATTAGGTAAAGGTGTAAGGTGTTACATGTATGATATGTAGTGGGAAGAGCAGTGTTTTATGGATAGAGGACAGCGATGTAGGGCAATGTCGTGAAGTTGGATGTGTATGTTATATAAAGAGTGTTTTCCTGATACCCCTGATGTGTGAGGCAAGAAGATATGTATCCAGATACCAAGGCCTGGGAGAGAACATGGAATTCAGGCTATCCCATGAGTCTCCCGAAACCTTGGCGGTAGTACTTCCCTGGGCGGGGCTGCCTACCCCTACTACGCTTAGAAGACATATTCCTCGGTGGTTACCACATATTCCTCTTTCCCCTTTGCCCTTATATATAGGGGGACTATTATGCCAATCGTCCAGTCATCGGGTGCACTCCCCTTCTTCCATGCTAGTTTGCACATTATCCATACCCCTTCGATCACTATCTCACCAACGTAACTCAACATTTCCCCACACACTACATCTGTTCCTGGGGCTTTCCCCAACTTCACTCTTGGCATGGCTTCTCACACTTCTGACCTCCTGATCACCACCTCCTCCTCCCCTACTTGTCTTCTTCTCCTTCCCATACCATATCCCACTATGTTTGCTGGCTCTTCATTCCTTACATGTAGCAACTCATTGAAGTACTCCCTCCATCTTTCGACTCTCTCTTGCTTCTCGGCTAGCGTTCTCTCTTTCTTATCTTTCACACCCTTACTGTTTCCCTTGCTACCTTCCCTAACTTGCTTGACTTCTGGTGATGGGCTGGTCTATCAGAGTGAGAGTTGAGCGTTCTCTGCCATACCCATAGCTTACTCTGATATTCATTTTACTTAGATATTTTCTAGATCTCAAGTGACGGCGTCCCTTCCGTGGATTGACCCCTCAATCTACCAAGATTGGAAGCCAAAGCGTCACATTTTTCCCTTGCCCCTCCTTTCTCTTCATAATTACTGAGGGGCACAAGGCCCTGGGTTGGGCTTTGATTTCCCGGGCGTTTCTGCACCGTCCTCAGCTCCCAGCCCTTAAACACCTTGCTCATCTCCTCCACTTCCTCTATAACTTCCAGGTCGAACCCACCCAGTCGTCTTTCTACTGCTCGCCTGTACTCTTCCCTGATTTCCTCCACCTGTAACCTCTCCTCCCTCCTCACCATTCCACCTTCCTCTCGCCTCCCTCCAGCTCTCCTCACCCACTTCTTTTGTATCCTAACCTTAGCTACTACTACATAATGATCAGACAGACCCCCTCCAATACCCCTATACACCCTAGCAATCATTGGCGATTCAATAAAATCCCACTATATATGATGATGCGAGGCATTTATCGGGTGTCTTCCCCCGAAAAGATACAGGGGGACGGGTTATTGATCGGATTGTAATGAAACTCTACCTAACAAGGAAGAAATCGGTTTATGGTAAATGCACAATGGCTGAAATACAACGACAGTACTAATCAAGTCGGGAGGATAACAAAAATATACAAAACAATTAAATTTGGCGTTGGAACCCAGCAAACCAAACACAAATATTAGTATTTAATGGGGTAGCGGGCAAATTGTTTGAGGTAAGGTTGGAATTTGAATGCAATAACATTTTTCACCTCTCCGACCCTATTTCAATTAATTATTTGTACATTTTGCCAAAGAAGAATAATACAAATAATAATACAATTGTACTACACGATTCTTTGTTATTGTAACTTTGCACATAGATGTATTTATTTATAGGAAAAACCACATCCTATCCAGTATTTCACTTGCCGGAGTTGAAGTCTTTATGCACAATGTTCCTTAAGTGATTGAGGCTGGGTTACATGTGTATATTTGAGTATAATATGCATATTACATGCCCCTGTTAAAAAATGTTGTTCCACCAACATCCTAATCAATAGTAAAGACGAAAATATATATTCAAATGGTTCCTTTATAAGAGATTATTTATAAGGATTAGAGTAAATAATTATTAATAATTGAAAAAGAATGAAACTAAATTCAGATAGAGAACAAGAATTGCATACGATGTGTAAGTGAGTTGTATTTGTAATAGGGACATCTTATATCTATATTTCCCCTCCAATGAATCGCGGGAGCCCGGATTCGAGGAATTATTTATATAGATTCCCAGTGTAGGACAGGTTTATTTTGTTTCCAACAAATAGGATATCATAGGGCAAATTAAAGAAAAGAAAGTCAAACACTTTCTGGAGTTACGTTAATATAGGGATTCTTGCTATCTGAGTATAGATTCTTCAAATTACTCTGATGTAATTCATGTGATTGAGAAACGTGAGTCGTGCATGTAATCTCCTGATAGAGAACACGCTTGGTATCAGAGACTCAGAGTAAAGAGTAAAAGAGTTTATAACATGGGTATATATGGATAAAAATAATACATAATACAGCCATAACTTGGTGTATTTTTGTCTTTATTTTTATTCTCCTCTTTTCTCCTTCGACTCGTTTTCTCCGCTGATTGACTCTGAAGGTTCAGCGATCACGTCCTTCTGCATCAAGCTTTTCAGATTTGCTCACAGCTTGTACCAGGCACCAAGTTTGAGGGCGGTAGTAGGACAGGTCAGCTGGGAGGTGTCCAACAGTCTTCCTGTGAACATCAAATTCTTGGCAGTATGATGTGTGTAAAAAAGTGTTGGTGTCTGTAGTTAAAAGTTTGGTGTCGTGTAGTTAGCTAACAAATATCCAAGTAATATAATTAAATTTACTTTGGATGGTGTACCGGTAGTATATATTTACCTAGCTAAAATGGACAGTAATAAATTTTAGACTGTAAATAATAAAGTTCAATAAAATTATCCATATATGAATATTGGCAAACATAATGATTAATATTATTGAGTGTATAGGCCTACGGCTATCAGATATATTCGTTTGGCACTTATGAATATCTGCGGAGTTGCCGTTAATATTTGAGTAAGCGATCGCATGTGTCACAATTATAGCTACTATACATCGCAATGTAAGGGGTAGGCTTAATAATTGTCGTTAAGCTACTAAACTTGTATATCTGTATGAGTTGAACATACATAGAATAATTAAACACTCGTCACGTATAACTAAATGAATACATATAACGGATATCAAATTTTGGATCCAAGACATACATTATACACACTCATAAGTAATTGTGAGTTTGAGAGTTCCAGTTTAGAGAAAAAATAGGGAGTTAGATGCAAAAATGGTCTGAAGTTAACTTCTGAACATCTGTGTAACCAATATTTAATCCACATCACTATTATTGAAACCTCTAGCATTGACATTTTATTGGTGGGTCCTATTTTTATAGGAACTTATTGGTGCGTCATTTTTCACAACCTGTCTAAGTCCCTAAAAAAATAAAGTCGTGCCAGTTTCCATCTAAATCTGACAGAGGCGTCACCGTGCCAGTTTCCGAAAATGTGACACGGATTTTTAGTGACGGATGTAAGAGGTATATGCCGTCCGGTGGGACCGCCGAAATGGGGATCACATCAGAGGCTGAAGAGGATGAATGGATTGAAGGCACATAATCAAGAAGAATAGCCAATTGTCTAGACTGTTAGAGTTATGTTCCCTGATAGTCTGGGACGAGGTGGTGATGGCCAACAAAAATATGCTGCTGGCCGTTGACGTCACCCTTCGGGATCTCCTTGACAGTGACATGTTAATGGGAGGGGTCCCCTTTGTGTGCGTTGGTGATTTCAGGCAGATTCTTCCGGTTGTGAGAGGTGGAGGGTACAACCAGGAAATTGCAGCTACCATCAAGAAGACTTACTTCTGGCCCCAGTTACGGAAATATGCACTGTCCGAGAATATCCGCCTAAGGGGGCCCTTATCCGACACGAAAAACGCGACCTTTGCCAACCAGCTATTAGAGATAGGTCAGAGTAACTCTTCACTCTTCGTTATCCCTCCCAACTTTGGGGTTCACTACCATAACGAAAAAGAGTTCATTGAGAGTGTTTACCCCGATATCGCCGATCACATTGGGGATCATCGCTATTTTTCCGGTCGTACCATCGTATCGCCTCTCAACGTGGATGTTTCTGACGTCAACGTTACGATCTTAGACATGTTGCCCAGGGACGAGAAGATCTATCTGAGTGAAGACAAACTTGATTCGGAAGACGATATGGAGTATCAGGTTTCCACACTCAACGAACTGAACCCTTCTTTGTTACCCGAACACCAGCTCAAACTGAAAGTGGGTGCTGTGGTCATGATAATAAGGAATCTTGCTCCACCCAGACTCTGTAACGGCACCCGAATTATCGTCGATAACCTGAAAAAGACCATCATTGTGGGTAGGATTCTGGGTGGCACGTACGACGGGGAGCAAGTATGCATTCCCCGGATAAAGCTGGTGGCCAGTGACTCCCCGGTGGCGTTTTCCCGGTTCCAATTCCCTGTAAAGTTAAGTTTTGCAATAACTATAAATAAAGCACAAGGTCAAACTATCCAACATTGCGGTCTGTATCTGTATCACACCCGTGTGTTCTCTCATGGGCAGCTGTACATTGCCTGCTCTCGCGTTACAAGTTGGGATGCACTGAGTATTTTCACCCAGGAGAAGGAAAAGGGTTCATGTGCGTTAGACAACGTTGTGTACCCTGAGGTGTTTTTGGAGCAAGAGTCTTTAGCGGAGGAGTGTACGAGGTTAGTAGACACCAATATCATCATTCGATTAGAAGACACTGAGGCCGACCGTGAGCTCCAGCGAAAGTATATAGATTTGGGACAGTGTCACTCTGACGTTGAGGCTCTATTCGCTCCCGAAGAGATGACGGCAGTACTCAAGATATCGGTTGAAGACTTTGATATGGCGGTGGAGAAACTGGACGTGCAACTAGAAGAGACTGAGCAGTTACGAATCAAAATCGATGAGAGTTGTGAAGCCAATCGAAGGGAGCAAGAGAAGAGAGAAGAAGCCAATCGAAGGGAGCAAGAGAAGAATCGTGAAATCCTTCTGAAGGAAATGGAGAACCAGCGGGAAAGACAGCGGAAAGAAAACGAAAACCTGCTGCAAGAAATTGCAATAATGCTGGGAGCTTCCCCAAGGAAAAAAGCCAAACTGTCAGATTAACTTACTGAATAAAACAATAATGCTGATATCACCCTTTTATTTCCTTTCTCTTTAAATTTTGAGCAGCGCCGAAGGCCAAGCCCGCCGCAAAGCGGCGGAGGGCGAAGCCCGTGCTTGTGTGTATGAATTTCTTTTCATTTGGTTAATTAAACACGGTTAAACACAAATGGATCCGTAGTTATACATTCTTATACATCGCAATGTATGGTTCTATCTATCTATCTATCTATTGCCTGATGCCGCGATCCCCGAAGGGGTGGCCACGAACGAACTGCCCCCATGCACCTCTGTCCCCAGTCAGTCGACGCCCCTCCCCCCAACCAGCACCGCCTTCGTTCATGTAGTTCCTCACTCCATCCTTCCACCTCATATTCGGTCTACCTCTCCCCCTCTGTCCCTCCACCTCGCTCTCGTACACCCACTTAGTCATTCTCTCGCTTTCCATACGTTCCATATGGCCGAACCATCTCAAGTTGTTCCTTTTCACACTTTCCAGCACATCTACCTCCACACCACACCTCCTTCTTACTTCCTCATTAGTCTGTCTATCCCTCCATGTAACTCCGCACGCACTCCTTAAGTAATTCATTTCCACTGCTCTCACTCTTGGTCTGAGTCTCTCAACCAACGTCCATGCTTCGCTTCCGTAAGTCAGTGTCGGGATTACCACACTGTCATGCAAGGACTTCTTCACTTCCATACTGACCACCCTATTTCTTGTTACTGCTTTTAGCGTTCCTACAACCCTCTTCCCCTGTTGTACCCTCTCCCGCACCTCTTCATCCATAGTCCCATCTTTACTCAACACACTGCCCAGATACTTAAAAGAGTTGACAATCTCCATAGCCTGACCGTTCAGCTTCACCTCACACTCTGTGACTTCACACCTTTCGAAGACCATAACCTGTATGGTTCAGGTTTTATAATTAATTAAGTGGTGAGTTCCTAATGAATATTACCTTTGTAATATCAAAAGGGTGTACAACCGTGTAGGCCCTACACATCCAATTTCACATTTTGGGTAAATGAGAAATTGTTCATTTGATTACATGTATGAGAGGGTTAAAATTTGGTTGTCAAATACAGTTAAACACAAATGAAGGTATAGTTATAATAATTGATTGGGATCAATAGTTTCAAAAATTACCATCAATACACATTGAACACATGTTCACATGTTCGGTGAATGTAGTCAATTATTCAAAAACTAATCCCTTGGGTTTAGATGAATTTGAGTAATTAAAATACTGGTGTTAAATAGTTTATAAATCAAGAGTAATTTTTAAGAGTTTGAGTAAAGAGTTAGACGTGTTTCGAGTATAGAATTGACTGTTGGAATGTTAATCTAATTATATATATTTATTCTAGCAGATGTGTAGTGAATGTCTGTGTGTGTGAATTGGAGAGATTAGATATCCAAAACAATATGGATAGAAGAGGTTGGATTAATGTAGTATTAATTACTCAAAACACCTAGGGTGAGGTGAGGAAGGTTACATTTTAATTTCCCTCACTGCGTAGTGTCATGATTGGGCGTTGGAGTGAGTTTGGAGTTAATTTGAATTCTGTCCTACGTTTGTGGTATTTAACCTGGTGTATAGAACTGTTTTCCTGGGTACTCAGTACACATTCCACATTGTCTCCTTGTAAACCCCCAATGAGAACTTGATCCATGTGTGGTAGGATAATAAGTTTCACTTTTGACATAGCTTCTAAACCTAGAAGCATGTCGGTGTTTGTTGGGAGTTTCGAAATGACATAGAAAGGCAGATTAGCTGTGTGCACTTCTGTAAATTCTACTGAAAGGGTAACCTTAGCTAAGGTTTCTAGGTGGTTTCCACTCACAGACATAATCTCGATATCTGGGTAAGATTCTTCGAGGTTCAAGTCCTTCAAGCTTTTAAATTTAGCAAGGCTTATGAGGTTTACTGGAGAGTCTGTGTCAAGGGATAGTTCTGTATCATGAGTACCACACCTAGCAGGTAACATGAGTGTGTTTTCATTAACACTGTAAATTATGACAGTTTTACGTTTGGGTGTTTGGCAGGATGCATGTTTTAGATCAGGCAAAGCAAAGGCCATTTACTCACCAACAGTAATAATTGTGGGAGTTTGTGGATGTGGG
The DNA here is from genome assembly GCA_032716605.1 of Paralithodes platypus. Classification (NCBI taxonomy): domain Eukaryota; kingdom Metazoa; phylum Arthropoda; class Malacostraca; order Decapoda; family Lithodidae; genus Paralithodes; species Paralithodes platypus. The sequence goes on from CM064512.1 coordinate 18,460,768, forward strand.
AGGAGTGGGCGTGCTAGTGTGCTGGCTATGTAGTGATATGAAAGAGAAAGTCAGCTGGTGTTGTCTGACGTTCGTTTCGTTAGGGGGATGCATGTAGGGGAGGAGGGGTATAGTGTGCGGAAGGCCAATGTAGTAAGAGGATGAGGGGGTGTGTTGCGGTATGAGATTTTGGTAGTGAGATAGCGTGTATGTGTGTGTTCACTTATTTTCACTGTGGTGTGTTTTTAAATTAATGATAATACATCATGCATATCTGTTGTATTTTGCTACATCAAATGAAGCGTCGATATGTGCAGAGATGTGGTGTGTAGTGATGTGTCGTCGTACGTCAGGCAGGCCAGGGCGTTGCTGTGTCTGCGGGCTGTTGAAGGCGTCTTGATGTCTGGCAGGTTCTATTCACTTTGACTGGGTGTTTTCTTGTTTGCTTGTTAGTTTGCAGGTAGCTTGGAGTGGTGAGTAGTGATGATGATGGGGTAGAGATGGTAGGCGGGCTGATGTAGCTTACATGAACTTGCTGTAGACTTGTAGTGATGAAACAGGCAGAACGACGGTCGGATGTAGGTTGAAAACAGGAAGTGATGTGTTGAGGTAGGCAGGAAGCTGGTTGGGGTGATGAGTAGACAAGGTAGTGCTGAAGATTGGGTGAAGATTTGCTTGATTGTAGGTCGATTGTTTGAGTATTGGAGTCAGGTAGGGCCAAGTGTTAGTTATGATTTCAAGTGTATGTTCTTTTAATGCAAGGTCGCCATGTAGAAGACCATGAATCGTATGGTATTCTCGTGCAATATTACATTAAATATTATATATAAAGGGGGTAAAGATAACTCGATTGTGTTATAAATTATATTGAGTTATAGAGTACAGTTTTATAATACTTAGTTGTTAAGGTATTAGTATTGAGCTTAGGGTAAAAGGGGTTTGATCTAAGTCTCTTGGTGATGCTTAGCAAGTGTGGCAATATGTGGCAATAAGTGCTTAAGTGGCGTATGGCAGTGTCTAGCTGTAGCCAAGATGAGAGACGGGAGTAGCTGGGATGTGTGTTCTTCTCTGATTGAGATTCCAAGGTAGATTGAGTTCTCTGTGTCAGTGCGTATAGAAGAGTAAGCCCTTAAACTACCGTTTCCGGTATATATAAGGCATTTTTGCTGACACAGCTTTCACTAGGTGGGTCAATTGCTGATTCGAGTTGTGTATTGTTTACATCCTGTGTTGTCATTTGTATTGCTTACTGTGAAAAAAGGCGAAAGTATTGAGTCATTTGAACAAAAAGATGGAGCTTGTTGCAGGGACTTCAGGTGTAGAAAGTGGGCAGTCCGCAGATGCACCAGCGGTTGTGTTGTCTGCAGATTCCCTACTGGCACTCAGCTACCACGATAAGCAACTGGCTGCTCAAAAACGTATTACCGTTGAAACTAAGAAGCACAGACGACTGGAAAGAAGGCAAAATAAATTGAATGAAGTTGCCACAAAAAGACAAGAGAGACTACACAAAAAGGATCAGAAATTACGGTTAACCCGTCCAGCACCAGCGACGCGTCTGGCGCGTCGGCGATGTATGTAACGCACAGCCCCAGCGACGCGTCTGACTAGTCACCCTAATTGCTCCGACCGTAACCTCAGGTGTAGCCACTCGAGAGGGCTCAGATTTGTATGGGAACTGTGTACGTATCCCACGCAACCGTGCCGATGGTTGAAAACTCTCAAAGTCCACGTGCGTGCGCGTGAGTGCGCAATAACTTGGTTTTTGGGGTAATTGCCTTCAATTTTTTACTCTTGTAAAATACGTTTTCGGGGGCTCTGTAGGACCATTCTTTAAGCTTTTTGAGCGGTTTTTCGTGGTTTTTCCTTCATTCCTAACCCATTCGCTATTGTTTCTGGAATAAAACCATTTTTTGAAAACCGGCCGGGTTCTGGTGAACAAACAATACAAAACTAGCCGGGGCTCCACGGGTTAAAGCTCGAGGCCGCCAATGTTCGTAAAAGGAAACGGCAGGCAAAGGTAGCAGCAAATGAATCTACCGTAAAAACCCAAAGAACTCAAGAATTGAGAATCCTGACGAGCTCAAAGCAGTGCCTACCACCAATAATGAACACTTTGGGTGGCATAACCGATGAAGAAAGGATACCCCAGACTTCTGAAGGAAATCGAGAAGCGAGACGAAAACCAACGGAAGGAACAAGGGAAGCGGGACGAAAACTTGCTGAAAGAATTTGCGGGAGCGCCAACTAGAAAAAAAGCAAAACTATTAGAATAAATACTAATAAGACAAACAGTTCTTTTATTTCACCGTTTTATCTGCAAATACACCGCCGGAGGCGTCCCACCGGAGGCCAAGCCCCGGAGGGCGAAGCCCGGGCTTGTTATAATACACATATATATAGAGAGATATATATCAGTCATCTTCTAGAATATTGATGGAACATAGAGTGACATAATAAGTGATTGAGGCTGGGTTGCATGTGTATATTTGAGTATAATATGCATATGTTACACAGGTTAGTAAGGCACGTAAGGCACTATATGAATAGCCTATTCTCTTACTAAGAAATTCAGGTTAGTAAGGCACTATATGGATAGCCTATTCTCTTACTAAGAACGAAGTGGCTACGGGACACCTCCGCCCTTCTGCCTCATGTGTCCTGCCCAGATACGAGTCACAGCCATCGCCGCGCTATACGATTACGGGACACCACAGTGAGGCTGGGCTACGGGACACCACTGGTCATAGGAGCACCCTGCACCGTCTAGAGCTCCGCTTCTCCTGTGTGCTCCGCCCTTCTGCCTCGTGTGTCCTGCCCAGATACGAGTCACAGCCATCGCCGCGCTATACGATTACGGGACACCACAGTGAGGCTGGGCTACGGGACACCACTGGTCATAGGAGCACCCTGCACCGTCTAGAGCTCCGCTTCTCCTGTGTGCTCCGCCCTTCTGCCTCGTGTGTCCTGCCCAGATACGAGTCACAGCCATCGCCGCGCTATACGATTACGGGACACCACAGTGAGGCTGGGCTACGGGACACCACTGGTCATAGGAGCACCCTGCACCGTCTAGAGCTCCGCTTGTCCTGTGTGCTCCGCCCTTCTGCCTCGTGTGTCCTGCCCAGATACGAGTCACAGCCATCGCTGTGTTATACGACGCATTATACGAAGCATGACCTAGGCTATACGACGCATTATACGAAGCATGACACAGAGACAGAGAGAGAGAGAGAGAGAGAGAGAGTTACACACTCAATCTCTCTGAGTCAAAGATTTTTTAGCTAACATCTTGCCATAATCATCAGCAATGAATGCGCTCACTCTGTCCTGTTAAAGAAATCGAATTGTCAATTATTTGTCCACGACATCTTTCACCCACAAAAATTAGGAGAGAAACTACCTGGCCGGGCTGCTCTACCTAGAGAGAGACTACCTGGCCGGGCTGCTCCACCCAGAGAGAGCGACTACACGGCCGGGTTGCTGCGGCGTCGCCTCTGTACGGGTCCCTGTCGTGATTTTCAAACACAAAGCTTTAGGCGATCTTCTGCTGTCCAACGTGAGTTGATGGAACTTGAGTTGGTGGTGAACCTTTTTTCAGAAGGGTCTAAATTTTTGTGGGTGAAAGATGTCATAGGGAAAATTACAAGCCATCTTTTTTTCGAGAAAGCTACTTAAAATAATATGAGGGCGGTGTACAAATAAAAACTGTTTAGAATTTATATTTTATTATTATATCCTTTTTGGGGGTTATATATTGGTTGTTTGCTATGTAGTCACCTATATCTCCCACTTTCTTAACTTTAGGATCGAGTGACCTAAATCTTACTAAAAAAATCAGGTTAGTAAGGCACGTAAGGCACTATATGAATAGCCTATTCTCTTACTAAGAAATTCAGGTTAGTAAGGCATTATATGGATAGCCTATTCTCTTACTAAGAACGAAGTGGCTACGGGACTACGAAGCATGACAGAGAGAGAGAGAGAGAGAGTGTGTAACTCTCTCTCTCTCTCACACACACACACACACACACTGTGTCTGTCTGTCTCTCTCTCTCTCTCTCTCGGCCTGCTTCTCTTGTTCCTTCCGTTGGTTTTCGTCACGCTTCTCGATTTCCTTCAGAAGGAATTCGTCTCTCTTCTCTTGTTCCCTTCGATGGGTTTCGCATCTTTCTTCAAATGACTTCCGTAACTGCTCACACTCTTTGAGTTGCTCGTCCATCTTCTCTACCGCCATATCGAAATCCTCGACGGATATCTTCAGTACGGCCTTCATGTCTTCTAGAGCGAATTGGGCCTCAACTTCAGCGTCACACTCTCCTAAATCTATATACTTTCGCTGGAGCTCAATGTCAGCCTCAATGTCTTCTTCTTGAATTATGATTCCGGTGTCTATCAACCTCGAATATTCGTCAGCTAACGACTCTTGTTCCAAAAACACGTCAGAGTATACGACGTTATCTAACACACATGGTCCCTTTTCCTTCTTCTGGATAAAAATACTCAGCGCATGCCAACTTGTGACCCGAGAGCAGGCAACATATAATTGCCCATGAGAGAAGCACCGTGTGTGGTAGAGGTAAAGGCCGCAATGTTGGATGGTCTGGCCCTGCGCCTTATTAATTGTCATTGCAAAACTTAGCTTTACAGAGAATTGGAACCTGGAAAATGCCACCGGGGAATCGTTGGCCACCAACTTTACCCTGGGAATGCAAACCTGCTCGCCACCGTAAGTGCCACCCAGAACCCTACCAACAATGATGGTCTTCTTCAGGTTGTCAACGATAATTCGTGTACCGTTACAGAGTCTGGGTGCGGATAGATTCCGTATTACCATTACCACGGCACCCACTTTCAGCTTGAGTTGGTGTTCTGGTAACGAAGAAGGGTTTAGTTCATTGAGCGTGGACACCTGATACTCCACATTGTCTTCCGAATTCAGTTTGTCTTCACTCAGATGAATCTTCTCCTCCTCTGGCAGCATATCTAAGATCATAATGTTGATTTCGGAAACGTTAACGTTGAGAGGCGATATGATGGTACGACCGGCAAAATAGCGATGATCCCCAATGTGATCGGCGATATCAGGGTAAACACACTCGATGAACTCTGTCTGGGTATGATAGAGAACGCCAAAGTTTTTGGGGATAACGAAATGTGGAGAGCTGCTCTGACCTATCTGTAGTAGCCGGCTGGCAATGGTCGTGTCTTTCTAGTATGCCCATCCTGTGATAAATTTGCCCCTTGATCTTGTAACACATTGCGGATTCTGACATATTCTCGAGGTTTCCCTGATGTGGCAAAATACGTGAAGCAGAAGGTTAAAGAAATCGTGTTGTCAATTATTTGTCCACGACATCTTTCACCCACAAAAATTTAGGAGAGAACTACCTGGCCGGGCTGCTCCACCCAGAGAGAGACTACCTGGTCGGGCTACTCCACCCAGAGAGAGCGACTATCTGGCCGGGTTGCTCTACCCAGAGAGAGACTACCTGGTCGGGCTGCTCCACCTAGAGAGAGCGACTACCTGGCCAGGCTGCTCCACCTAGAGAGAGCGACTATACCTGGTCGGCCTGCTCCACCCAGAGAGAGCGACTACCTGGCCGGGCTGCTCCACCTAGAGAGAGCGACTACCTGGTCGGGCTGCTCCACCCAGAGAGAGCGACTACCTAGTCGGGCTGCTCCACCCAGAGAGAGCGACTACCTGGCCGGGTTGCTGCGGCGTCGCCGCTGTACGGGTCCCTGTCGTGATTTTCACACACAAAGCTTTAGGCGATCTTCTGCTGTCCAACGTGAGTTGATGGAGCTTGAGTTGGTGGTGAACCTTTTTTCAGGAGGGTCTAAATTGTTTTGGGTGAAAGATGTAGTGGAAAAATTACAAGCCATCTTTTTTTCGAGAAAGCTACTTAAAATAATATGAGGGCGGTGTACAAATAAAGAAACTGTTTAGAATATATATTTTATTATTATATCCTTTTTGGGGGTTATATATTGGTTGTTTGCTATGTAGTCACCTACTGTATATCTCCCACTTTCTTAACTTTAGGATCGAGTGACCTAAATCTTACTAAAAAATTCAGGTTAGTAAGGCACGTAAGGCACTATATGATAGCCTATTCTCTTACTAAGTAATTCAGGTTAGTAAGGCATTAAATGGATAGTAGGGTGGCGCTTATTTTCGAAAGTAAGAAATCCTAACCTTTGTTCCATTCCTAATGAGACATATTGTGATCAAATTTTGTGACGATTGGAGCATATTTATTGGTAGTCCAGCAAAGTCTGTTTGGCTGTTTTTGTGATGGTTGGCGGAACTTACCTGGCACGCACCAAAACCCAGACACAGCAACAAGACTCCTTCAAGACTATCTCGACACATTACATGAATGGTGCACTACAAACAGACTCAATTTAGCCCCAGCTAAATCCACTGCAACCCTCCTCACAAGCTGGACAGGAGATCACGATTATGCCCCAGGACCCAACATAAACAACACACCCCTAACTCACACACACACACACACAAAATCCTAGGAGTAACATACGACACCCAAATGACATTCAAACAGCACACCACAAACACGAAAAAAAAAAATGACACCCAGACTTAACGCCCTCAGATCACTTGCCCACACGAAATTTGGACACAACAAAGAAACCACCACCACAGTCTACAAACAATACATAAGATCAGTTATGGAATACGCAAGCCCGGCCTGGGCTTCTAACCTAGCTGAAACACATCATAAGACCTTACAGACTATTCAAAATAAAGCCCTGAAAATCATCACAGGATGCATAGCTACTACACCCACAGATCACCTACATCAAGAAACCAAAGTCCTCAAAGTCAAAGATCATCTAGACATGAGAGGCACTCAATTCCTAGCAGGAGCCTCCACGAATCAACACCACCCACTACACTACATGGCAACACACCCACAGAAACCAAGAAATATCAAAACAACACCCAGCACACGCTATCACACACAAATACTGTCTTCTCTCCCTCCCTGCCCGCCCCAAACCAACTTCTGGAAGCACATCCATACTCATATCACTCGCCGTTCCATCCACTCACTCATAGACAACACGCAGCTGCAAGCACGACCTCCCGAAATCCATCCTTCTGAATCCACCCTTCCTCACGAGGACAGAGTCCACCTGGCCAGGCTGAGATGCGGACACCATCCAGCTCTTCTGAGCTATCAGAAGAGACTGGATGAATCCGTCGTTGACACCTGCCCAGGCTGTAACACAGCACCCCATACCATTAAACACATCATAGAAGACTGCATTTCGCACAACCACTTATGCCAACAACACAATTTACACTCTTTGAGAGCTCTGTGGGAAAGCCCGACCGTGGCCATGACCCCCATATGGGTCGGAAAGGCCAGGATTCCCATTAGGGGGGAGCAACACATCATCAAAAAGCTGGAAGGTCTATTCCAAATCTGGAAAGACCTAAAACGCTTGAGGGATCGAAGGACACCAGGGCAGGTGAAGAAGGAGGAACCTTTCCGGGACTCAATGGACGACCTCTTTGATATCGCTCACGCGGACGCCCTGTCTCTCATTGTCCTTCAAGAGGACAAGGATTTTTTCCTTGCTCAGCGAGAGAAGGGCCGTAGAGCCTTCATGGGGTCCGCGGACAATTCCCTGGCCTCCAAAGAACGGAGAGCTGCGGAGAAGAAAGTGGCTGAGGAAAGGCGTCAGGAGAAGGCCCGTGAAGAAATGAAGGCATCCACCTCAGCGGCTGTCTTTGCTTCTTCAAGCAGCAGTGCTGAAGGAGAGGACAGCAGCAGTGCTGAGGGAGAGGACAGCAGCCGTGCTCAGGAGGCAAAATCCTGCTCTCCACCCAAGCAGCCACGAAGAGCTACAAAAAACATAGTTTCACCATCTCTCGCAGCTGAACTGGTTTGTACTCAGCTTTCCGACCGAAAAGCCACCATCGTGCTGACAGAAGCTGCAAAAAGCCTCGGCCATGACACTATGGACCTGGCCATCAAAAAGGACTTCCAAGCGGATGTCCCATTCACTGTCCATTGGGATGGAAAACTCCTTCAAGCCCTGACAACCAAGGAGCATGTGGATCGTCTGTTTATCTTGATATCCAGAGTAGGAGTCAGCCAGCTCCTCGGCGTCTTTAACCCTTCCTACCCGGGCTGTTTTACCCAATGACGGTCGCCCCTACCCGGACGAAATGGCTGAAAAACGTCTAGGCCTAGGCTACCGTATTTATGTTTATTTTCACTGCTAGAACATTCCCACTCATCTATAATCGTAGTGCGGGTTTCAATCTGTATTTTGGCGTTGAGTAGAGCTCTGTAAGTCAACTGGTTCAGTTGTGATGACGATTTCAGTGGAGCCAATATTGCAGAGATGTTGCCAATATGGGGGCTTTTCAGACACTAATTTCGTCTGACGTCAGAACAATAACATTGCAGAGTCTTCTCCTTCTTGTTTTCGGAGGTGCGGTGACGCAACGCTTGGGTTTGTTGACATACGTTGTACGCTCGGCGTTCACACCAAGCTTAATTAGGCTATTAAGCTGCTGCCTTAGGTAAGGCATACCGGGTAGCGGCCCTTCTTTCGAGCTGTCCTTACCTAAGGCAGACCGGGTAGGAAGGGTTAAACTCCCTTCGGGGACCGGTGAAGCACAAGCTCAAGCTGTTTTCCATGCTTTGGAGGAGTGGGGAGTGACCGAGAAAGTGGTCGCCATGTCTTTTGAAATGGCCGCTGCACACACGGGACATCGGACCGGCGCATGCGTCCTTCTGGAACAGAAGATCGGAAGGGATCTTCTTTACTTGGCCTGCCGCCACCATATCATGGAAGTCATCTTGGCTGATGCTTTCGGAGCTGTGCTGGGAGGAGGGACTTCCGGGCCCAAAGCGCTCCTATTCAAGAGGTTTCAAAGCCAGTGGGATTTAATCGACATGGAAGCATTTTGTGACACCTCTCGGCATTAACAGAATGGTTGCGTGGGGCATTGCAGCTCGCTAGCGCTCGCCAGGATGGGGGGATGGGCTACAGTTATCCTAGAATGATCTGCTTTATTTTATTAGTGTCGTGTTGCCACAGACAGTCTAGAAATGGTCTTTGTTTTGGTCTGTGACCGCGCCTTATATTTTATATTCGCTATAATATAAATGTTGCTTGTGTGGGAGGCGAGCGAGAGAGGGTGAGGGGGTACACCTGGCAGCGGGGTGAGCTATGACGCGGCTCGCTTGGGCGCTGACGGCGTTGGCGGCCGGGTGGTCAACTAGTCCCTGCCCATCGCAGCCTCGTGTTTTTTACCAGCTCAGAGCTTGCCTGACACGCGTATCGCCTACATCCTTTGCAATTCTGTCCCCCATACTCGCCACTTTGCATACTATTTCTCTCTCTCGACTTCTCCTTTCTCATTCTCTAATCTTTATTAAACTCAACATCCCTTCTGGTTTCAGCATAGACGTTCACCGTCGACCAGTCGTATTGTACGCGAAGCTCTCAGATATTTCTATGTATGAGGTTTGGAGAGACGGACTTTTCCGTGTGTGTCCTCTCTTGGGAAGGTTGTAGACCAGTATATGTCTCCCTGGCAAGGTGTTGAGTGATTCTGCTTGGTTATTTAAAGCTAGACTAGGGGTAAGGTTACTTTGTCGTTGTCTCCGATGTGTGCAGTGTTAGCTAAGCCCTGCACGACATCGACAGGTACTGTGGGAGCCAAAGTTGTCTTCGGGTGGGTTTACTTTGCGAGCACAGCGCTGTGGTGTGAGAGGGCCATAGCCTATCCCTCACAACATAGTGCTGCCTCTTTGTGTTGACTTCTGAGGGATCGCCAGGATAGAACTAGGTACTAGAGACCTAGATTTATCAAGAGAGCATCCCCGTCATATAACGTAATCTTCATTATACCACCTTCGGACAACGTTAGGCTACGAGCCGCATGCTCGCCCATTGTTGCCCTGCCTTGATACCCCAGCTAGACTTTATTAACTGAGCAGACACTGATTAGAGATAAGCCCCCATTATTATATATATATGCAACATTATTATTCACTGCACTTTTGAGCCGAGGTTGTTGTTGAGTTGCACAACCCTAGTAGGCTGTTGCGTTGTGTCACGAAGCATTTCTTTAGTTGTCGAGCATTACTACCTTTGCGCAGTCTTTATTATTCGCCTGCCTATTATTACTATATGTCCTAGTATTTATTGTGACCCGTATTCTGCATTATAATTGTTCAAGATTCTTTACGAACATCTTCCCAGCATCAGACTTATTTCAGAAGTTTCCAGTTGATGTTGCAGGACTAGCATTGCACTTTCTTTAATACAGGAGTGCCAGTTATTTGAGTATCTACCATAACGTTAATTAATCACATTAACTATCTTTTCTTTGTGTAACCTAATCGAGTAATCTTTTACTGTTTGAGAATAGGCTGTTTCATCGAGCGTCAGCCTAGTGTGTGTGCACCAGTTACCGAGTCATAGGATACCTCGTTGTCCAGGCACGACTCAGGGCGATAATGGTGTTTTGTTTTCCAGTGTTTAAGGCAGGGGTTGGATCTAGTGTTACCGTTGTTGCATTTTGCCATTATCTAGCCCAATGTTGAAGAGCCCTGTGTCTTTGAGAACCTGGATCGTAACAATTTCAACCTGGGACTACGGATGATGCGGTGAACGCGGCGATAACTCCAACTCATCGAGGTCCTCAGGCATATACCTCCTCGTGGAGTTCGATTCCGAGCTCCTGGTCCCATGCACCATGCACGATGGATGAGCAAGATCATTTACGCTTTCAAGGTTTGGATGTTCAAGAACCAATTCCGACTGACAAACCGTGAGGAGAAGGCTTTGAGGGATCTCTGCATCTTCGGAGCTCTTCTCTACATCGAGGCATGGATCACCTCTCCTTCTTCAAGCTCCTAGGAGGGACTTGCACCTCATCAAGGCTCTCGTCGACTTCCCTAACCAAGAGATAAGCAAGGCTACATCAGAGAAGATTAAAAGGCACCTTTGGTACCTTGGAGAAGAAACTACAGTCCTGGGCCTTTTTGATGATGCCGTATCCGTTCGAACGAAGAAGGATATGGTCAAGGCAATGTCGGGAGAAATGGCAGAGAGAGACTATACCCGGCCGGGCTGCTCCACCTAGAGAGAGACTACATGGTCGGGCTGCTCCACCCAGAGAGAGCGACTACCTGGCCGGGTTGCTCTACCCAGAGAGAGACTACCTGGTCGGGCTGCTCCACCTAGAGAGAGCGAATACCTGGTCGGGCTGCTCCACCTAGAGAGACCTAAAATTAATGGGAGTAACTGGTACTGTGGTGCTTCATATAATTCGTCGTATAACTAGGTCATTCTTCGTATAGTGTAAATCGGAAAATAAAATGGAATTTTTCATGTTTTTCTTTTATTTGTCCTAGTTTTTTACAATTGTATCGAAAAATTTAGTGTTTGTACAAATAAAAACTGTTTAGAATCAGTGCAATACCACCAAGTGTAATACACTTTTGTATATTGCTCTGCTTCGTTCCCCTTCTACACCCTATATATCGGTGTCGACTTTACATTTGTAGTTACTTAGAAATATCGCATATTTAATTTAGTCTGCCATACAAAAATCGTTTTCTCTAACAACTGTGACGTTAACCACTCCGTTAGAACCGCATGGCTTGTCCTACAGTGACTTGCTAGGATCGCCAGGGTAGTGGATGTGGCTACAGTTGATGTATTGTTGTGTGCTTTATTTCATATGAAAGCTCGTGTCATGGGCAGTCCAGAAAGGCTCTTTGTTTTCACCCATGTCAAGGCTTTATATATTTAATTTCAAAGTATATGTTTTATCATTAAGTAGTAATGATAGGATTTGAGAGAGAGAGAGAGAGAGAGAGAGAGAGAGAGAGAGAGAGAGAGAGAGAGAGAGAGAGAGAGATAGAGAGAGAGTAGAACAGAGTGTGGGGAGGCACGCAGTGTTTTGCTATACTCGATGATGTCATAGCTGGCTGGCCTCGTGGGGATTCGTTGGAGGAGTTTTTACCATGCTTGGTGATGTCATGTTTAGCTAGCTTCTTTAGCATTGGCTAGAGGACTTGTTACCGCTTTTCCTACGCAGTTCGAACTAGTGCTAGTATATATACTGCTCTTTGGCCACTCTCTCCCTCAGATCTGGTTTCTAGAACGCATCCCTCTTATCCCTTTGATACCTGTCTCCCTCCCTGCACCTGAGAACCTTTTCCTCTGCCTATCTCTCTCATTTTCCATATCTTTCACCACCTTTTATTAATATTATACCCCCTCTGGTTAATTCTGCATAATCAGCTTCATGCTGGCCAGTTGTATTGTGCATTAAGGTTTTATATAACCCATGTATGTTAGTTGTTAAGATAAGTTGATCACGAAGCATTGGTTGGCATTCATATTGTTCAGTACCGCTTCCTATAATTATTAGTGTTCTGCTAGATTAGATAATGCTAGACTAGGAGTCTGATATTATAAGGTATTGTTTCCGATGAGTGCTGGCTTTAGCTAAAAGCTGCACGACATACCTTGAACTGGAGTTGATTGGGTAAATTCTAGTTTGTGTGCCATTGAGAGTAGAGCATGCACGAATGAGGGCCTTTTGCCTATACCATTCTGCACTGTTCTAGGCTCGGTTGCTTGTCTTTGAGGTACGCCAGGAGAACGCTTAATACTTCGGTATTAAGGTTTCTCAAGAGAGCTACCCTTCCCTATAACGTAATATTTGACGCACAGACTTGAGATTTGCACTAGGCTATGCGGCATGCTATGCGCACCAGTATCTCCTATCATTGACTCTAGCTAGACTTTATCAGTCATAGTAGACATTAAATATATTAAACCAATTACTCTTATTATGCATACCCGTTTATGATTACACAAGCATTTCGCAGCCTAGTTTGATGTATTGAGACACAAACGACTTAGGCTCTTTTTGTTGATAGGAATACTGCATTGTCGTGGCGATTATTATTATTGTTGTGGCGTTTAGGATATTCTTGGCTCCGACGGCATTATATCTCCTGCCTTTTTGTGTGCATAGCCTGCACGAGCATTGTTCCGCTGCCTGCCTTTTTGGGTTCCATTTCCGATTCGAGCATCTTTATAGCATCTAACATTTAAATAAGATTCCTTGTTGGTGTTGAGGGACTTTAGTGCACTTTCTTTCATGCAGGAGTGCCTGACAATTATTGATTAAAGTAACGTAAGCTGTAACTTCTCTTACCACGTTACTTTGCATACCATAACCAAGCACCTTCGGTTATAGGTAGTAATAGGCTGTTTTCACATAACATTAAGCCTAGAGTAGACGCACATTTATTGAGAGTTTGATAACCTATTATTGCATATAGAACTCTGGAGAGTATTTGTGTTCTTTGTTCACTGGGAATATACATCAGAGGTTGGATCTAGCACTTTCCGTTGTAGCATATATGCCATTACTAGTCCAATGAATAAGAGTCCTGATATATTTAAACCTCAGTCGTAACAAATGGCGACCTTACCTAGGATTTGGTGAACCTACATTTATTAGCAGGGAACATTTGTTGTTTTGGGGAATATTTTGCGGGGATCAGCAAGAATAATTTTTGTTTGCAACATAGTATAGCCCTTGAGTATTTCCGAGAATTTTTGTGTGTATATTGAGGTATAAGAGTTTGGGGTGCTTCTTTTCTGAATATTGAGGTGGGAGATTTTGTGAGCATCATGTCTTATACCGGATCAGAGGAGAATGGAGACACAGTACGTAATGTCGAAACTGAGGAACAGCAGTATGATGAAAGGGTTAATCAGGTGAACTGTGAGGAGGATGCTAGGATATTTTTGCAATGTAACTGCCGAGCGGTTGGAGGGTATGGATCAGTACGGTCTTCAATGCCCGGCCACAGCTATCGGTCATGCGGGTACTAGCAGCATGACCAGGGATAACTTGATAACGTGTGTACTGGGCAGGGTGACTGGTGAGCGAGAAGGGTTGAGTGCTCAGAGCCCTTCGGCCATGCTTCCCCTACACTCGACTCCCAGCCATCCCAGTAGTTTGCCGACCCCGGGTACGCTTCCACAGTTGGGTGGTGACTGGCAGGGGGGGTTGCCCCTGGGGGGACCACCGGTAATTTCAAACATTGTAGCACCTTCACCTCCTCAAGGGTTATCTCCAGAATTATTGTTTCGGCTCGAATTAGCTAAGATCGAAGAGAGAAAATGTCAGATTCAGCAGCAACAAAGGGCATGTGAGCTTCAGCAGCAATTAGAATTAGCCAAGATAGAAGAGAGAAAACTATCAGTCAAGCAAAAATCCAAGCTGAGTCGACTAGGTACTGTGCCAACAGGGACGTAGAGAAGTCGCGAGTAGAGAAAACGGGACAGCGCCTTGGGGCTGGTAACCCTGCTCCTGATCAATCTCTCTCGCACTTATTGAAACTGGTTCCGGTGTTTGATGAGAGTGGGGCAACAGAATTTTTCGCACGCTTTGAGAAGAAGTGCCAGGAACACCAGTGGCCAGAGAATAAATGGGCAGCACTTGTATCCTTTAGATTAATAGGCAAGGGTCTTAAAGCCTACGATGCGTTACCTTTGGAGTCATCTATTGTGTATGAGGACCTCAAGGAGGCTGTCCTGAGGGCTTACGAACTGCAACCAGAAATGAACCGTTTGAAGTTCCGAGGTGTAACTAAGGGAAGAGATAGCACCTTTTTGGAACACGCCCGGGACTTGTCCGATGCTATGGGGAACTGGCTCCACTGAGAAGGTAACAACGTTTGATGGAGTTAAGCAGTTGATGATGTTGGAGCAGTTCTTTAAGAGCACGGGCGGTGATCTAACTTTGAACTTAAAGGAGAAAAACCCAAGAACTCTAGTCGAAGCAGCAGAAATGGCTGATCGACGGCTGTCGTTGATTCGGGGTTGCGGGTCCTCACAGAAGTACGATGCAAGTGCTAGGGACCGTTATCCTCCCCCTCCCCGTAGCATGGCACATTTAAACAAAAGAGCAATGAAACTAAAACTGAATCCAAACCTAACACCACGCCGTATGAGAAAAGTCAGGGGCTTTTTACATCACAGTATAAGCCGAAACCGAAATTTATGTGTTTTAAGTGCCACCAGGAGGGTCATAAGGCAAATGAGTGCCCTAGTCGACCTCCTCCAGCAGCCGTGTCTTTTGCTCACGGCATTGGAGTGTTCAAGAGGACATCGGAGTTTGTTAGAGGCAATTCTTCCGAGGTAAATACACTGCCAGTGCAGAAGGATCCGGAAGGCTTATTCCCTGTCCGTGATGCTTTTAGTAACCACAGGGGACTCGGTTGTGTGGAGTGGGGGGGGTAGAAGACTTGAGGTGAGAATTTTGCGTGACACTGGGGCATCGCACACATTGTTGAGGAATTTCACTGGTAACCCTGTAAATACGGCGCGGGTGGTTGTGGTTCAGGGGGTTAATGCAACAAGGTCATACCCGCTTGTAAGAATGAAGATGGAAGTTGATGGTGTGACTCGTGACCTGGATGTAGGAATTGTGGAGAAGTTACCTGTTGGGGTCGTCGACCTCCTTCTCGGCAACGACTTTGCGGGGCCTACTTCTGAGGCTCCACCCTTAGTCGTTGCCGAGAAGCCGGCCGACGTGAGTAGGGAGGAGCAGGAGTGGGTTGAGAAGTGTCCGGTGCAACCTATGGCGTGTGTTGTCACCAGAGATCTTGCGTCCAGGGAGTCACATTCTGGTCAACAGTCTTTAGACAAGCGGAGGAAAGGTACCGAGAAGGGGTTGGAAGTTGATGCGGTTGAGAGTTTAGTATCAACGGACATTCTCGGGGACTCAATATTAGGACCAATTTTCGAGTCTGGAGAAGACCCATTAACTGTTAGTAAGAAGGCAGAGGATGGGCTTAAAAAGACGAAAAGACAGCAACGATACACAGAGAGAGAGCAACGGGAGGCTAAATTCAGTGTAGGAGGGGGGCATGAGTTGTTTCGCAAACACTTAGATAAGCTTGCTCCTTCTGACATTCGTAAATTGCAATTAGAAGACCCGGAGGTTCCTGAATGTGGTACCGGTGCTGTCGAGTTGAAGGAGGACAGTGATGCACAGTCTGGAGATTTTTCCAAGTATCCCCTGACCATCATGGAGGTAGCAACAAGGTACCCTGACGCGTACCCTATGAGAAATGGGTCAGCGAAGGCGGTGGTCCGAAACTTGCTAGTGTATTTTTCCCGGTATGGTTACCCGCAGGTAATTCGGTCAGACCAAGGATCCAACTTTACTTCTAGCCTCTTTGTTCAAGCAATGCCGCAGCATGGGATTGTTACGGTTGTGTCATCTGCGTATCATCCGGAGAGCCAGGGTGTGGTAGAGCGATGGCACTCAGCCTTGGAATCTGTGCTTCGTTGTTGTTGCTTTGAGGGTGGGAATGGTTGGGAGCTTGGCCTGCCATGTGTTTTATTTGCTGCACGGGAGGTACCTGGGGAAAGTTTGGGATTCAGCCCTAATGAGCTCGTCTTTGGACACCGTGTCAGAGGGCCTCTCCATATGGTTGAAGATATATGGGAGGGTGCAGAAAAACCTTGTCCTATGCTCAAGTATGTCCTCGACAGTCGAGAACGGATGTTGCGCAGTCTGGAGTTGGCTGGCTGTAATTTGTCTAGCTCTCAGGCCCTCATGAAGGACAGGTACGACCTCAAGGTTAAACTCGGGGAGTTTCGCGTGGGTCAGGAGGTGTTGATTCTACTGCCCTTTGTAGGTCACCCCTTATCCGCGAAGTACACTGGTCCTTATTGGGTGGTGGAGAGGCTATCGGACCTGGATTGCTTGGTGGCCGCTCCAGACAGACGTATGCGCAATCAGTTATGTCACGTTAATCTCATGAAGGAGTATGTGAGGCACCCCCCTGAGCCTCTCACTGTGCCTATGATGACGTTTAGCAGTCAAGGTGGAGAAGGAGAACGGGACAGTCAAGCTCAGGTGGAGGATAACTGGAAGGATAAGAAATTCAAATGGGCGCCTGAGCGTGAGAAGGCGTTTGGAGTAGTAAAACACCTGTTGTGCACTCACCTGATCCTCAGGGCCCCTGACTTTAGCCTACCTTTCCAACTAGCAACGGATGCTAGTGGTGTGGGGGCTGGTGCCGTCCTTATGCAAGAGGACGATGATGGGCTGGAGCATCCTGTTAGTTTCTGCTCGGAGAAGTTCAATTCAGCACAGGGAAGCTGCTCTGTTGTCGACAGGGAGCTGCTGGCAGTTGTGCTTGCACTGAGGCATTTTGAGGTCTATGTTCCAGCCTATGGTCCGGTCATTGTAGTTTACACAGATCATCACCCTCTCAGGTTCTTGGACCAGTTTCACAATCGGAATATGAGGCTGACCAGGTGGTCACTAAGGTTACTGGTATATACCCTGGACATACGCCATATTGCCGGTTGTGACAACGTGGTTGCAGATTGTCTTTCAAGGGTATATAATCCTGGGTAGATTGACACACGGGTAGCCGCCTGCTTTAGTTTGAATAGTATTTTGCGCTTGGTGCTTGTTGGCTCGCGGTTGTAGCCCAGCGTATTGGGTCGTAAAGCAGGAGTTGAGCGTTTGGTATAGAAGAAAAAACTAGGCTTGCCCCTATAGTGCAGCCGAAATAAACAAATAAAAAACATAAAAATAAAATAAAAAACCCTTTCTTTGATAGTTGAATTTTGTTCAGTAAGTTATAGCAGTAATTCTGAGTTGCATTCCTCTCAGATTGCTGGGCTAGAGAAGCTCGCTCTTGAGGAGCATAACTACATAATTATGATTTAACCTATTGTGTTGGGGAGGGTTATAATTTTGTAAAATGTTTTGTTGAGAACTGTGCCAGATATTTTACTGCCGCTGGGTGATGGGAAGTAGAGATATAGCATGGGTTCTAACAATCAGATTTTTGTGAGCCTTGGGCCTCTGAGAAAAATCTTGGGGGGGGGGGGAGGTGACGTTAATCACTCCGTTAGAACCGCATGGCTTGTCCTACAGTGACTCGCTAGGATCGCCAGGGCAGTGGATGTGGCTACAGTTGATGTATTGTTGTGTGCTTTATTTCATATGAAAGCTCGTGTAATGGGCAGTCCAGAAAGGCTCTTTGTTTTCACCCATGTCAAGGCTTTATATATTTAATTGCAAAGTATATGATTAATCATTAAGTAGTAATGATAGGATTTGAGAGAGAGAGAGAGTAGAACAGAGTATGGGGAGGCGCGCAGTGTTTTGCTATACTCGATGATGTCAAAGCATGCTGGCCTCACGGGGATACGTTGGAGGAGTTTTTACCATGCTTGGTGACGTCATGTTTAGCTAGCTTCTTTAGCATTGGATAGAGGACTTGTTACCGCTTTTCCTACGCGGTTCGAACTAGTGCTAGTATATATACTGCTCTCTGGCCACTCTCTCTCTCAGATCTGGTTTCTAGAATGCATCCCTCTTATCCCTTGGATACCTGGCCCCCTACTGCACCTGAGAACCTTTTCCTCTGCCTATCTCTCTCATTTTCCATATCTTTCACCACCTTTTATTAATATTATACCCCCTCTGGTTAACTCTGCATAATCAGCTTCATGCTGGCCAGTTGTATTGTGCGTTAAGGTCTTATATAACCCATGTATGTTAGTTGTTAAGATAAGTTGATCACGAAGTATTGGTTGGCATTCATATTGTTTAGTACCGCTTCCTATAATTATTAGTGTTCTGCTAGATTAGATAATGCTAGACTAGGAGTCTGATATTATAAGGTATTGTTTCCGATGAGTGCTGGCTTTAGCTAAAAGCTGCACGACATACCTGAGAACTGGAGTTGATTGGGTAAATTCTAGTCTGTGTGCCATTGAGAGTAGAGCATGCACGAATGAGGGCTTTTTACCTATACCATTCTGCACTGTTCTAGGCTCGGTTGCTTGTCTTTGAGGTACGCCAGGAGAACGCTTAATACTTCGGTATTAAGGTTTCTCAAGAGAGCTACCCTTCCCTATAACGTAATATTTGACGCACAGACTTGAGATTTGCACTAGGCTATGCGGCATGCCATGCGCACCAGTATCTCGTATCATTGACTCTAGCTAGACTTTATCAGTCATAGTAGACATTAAGTACATTAAACCAATTACTCTTATTATGCATACCCGTTTATGATTACACAAGCATTTCGCAGCCTAGTTTGATGTATTGAGACACAAACGACTTAGGCTCTTTTTGTTGATAGGAATACTGCATTGTCGTGGCGATTATTATTGTTGTGGCGTTTAGGATATTCTTGGCTCCGACGGCATTATATATCCTGCCTTTTTGTGTGCATAGCCTGCACGAGCATTGTTCCGCTGCCTGCCTTTTTGGGTTCCATTTCCGATTCGAGCATCTTGATAGCATCTACCATTTAAAGAAGATTCCTTGTTGGTGTTGAGGGACTTTAGTGCACTTTCTTTCATGCAGGAGTGCCTGACATTTATTGATTAAAGTAACGTAAGCTGTAACTTCTCTTACCACCTTACTTTGCATACCATAACCAAGCACCTTCGGTTATAGGTAGTAATAGGCTGTTTTCACATAACATTAAGCCTAGAGTAGACGCACATTTATTGAGAGTTTGATAATCTATTATTGCATATAGAACTCTGGAGAGTATTTGTGTTCTTTGTTCACTGGGAATATACATCAGAGGTTGGATCTAGCGCTTTCCGTTGTAGCATTTATGCCATTACTAGTCCAATGAATAAGAGCCCTGATATATTTAAACCTCAGTCGTAACACAACGCAATATAGAAAACGACATTGCAGGAGTCTGGGCTACATAATTATATAAGCACTATGGACCACCCTGCGACGTCTAGAGCTCCGCTTCTCCTGTGTGCTCCGCCCTTTTGCCTTGTGTTTTTTATAAATAAAAACTGTCTAGAATATAAATTTTATTATATCCTTTTTGGGGGTTATATATTGGTTGTTTGCTATCTAGTCACCTACACTATATCCTCCACTTTCTTAACTTTAGGATCGAGTGACCTAAATATTACTAAAAAATTCAGGTTAGTAAGGCACATAAGGCACTATATGAATAGCCTATTCTCTTACTATGAAATTCAGGTTAGTAAGGCACTCTTATAATTACCTCTCCATAATTAGTTTTCTGCCCACAGCTAACTCAAAGACAACTGCAGAGGTACTCTTAAAAGGTAATTTTAATGTATCTGTGACACAAATACACCATTTGATAGCTTTAGTGTCAATCTGGAAAAAACCTGGCCTGCTTTAGGTCTATAGGACATTGTGAATAGAGACTTCTTAGGGAACGTTATCTTCCAACAGGCCTGTCCGAGATACTAATGTTAGGGAACATTGTGATGACTAGTACATATTTCAGTTATCTGAAGATATAGCAGCTTGAGATTGTACGTAGTTTCTACAAAGGGCATTTTGCAATGGTTAACCTAAAAATATGTTTGGAATAATCATTAGAAAGTGGGGTTCTTGGTGGGGTGTGAGGTTAGGTTAGGTTCAAACACGTCACAGGAAGATAATTTTTGTTTGGCTGTGTCAGTGTTCACCAACATAATTATACTTAGGTTAACTAAATTGAATAGGTTACTAATAAATGATATCACACAAATATTCTCACAAAAGTTTTGGCCAAAAATCAAAACTAGCCAAGTATTTGAGTTCAATATGAGAAAATACCCTTGTATACCCAAAATAGTTATATTTAACAGAGAAATACAGTTGTGAAGGGTCAAAACATGATTTCCCAAACAGGCCAGTTCCCTACGAATATTAAAATATTCCATTAGATGTCCATTTCCAGACATAGTGTTTTTACGACTATGCAGTTGAAAAGAACTCTGAAAGTAGCTTATACCATGTTATTTTCGTGAAGCTAAGAGTATAAACAGTACCGGAATAAAGCCAGCAAAAGTCACCCATGACAAATGTGCTGTCCCGGTTCCGGAGTGGATAAGTCTATTATAACTAGATACAAGCTACGGACAGAACCCCGCTCATTGTTGCCTATGGCGTCTGAAAAAAAGTGAGCGGGCATGATTGCATGGAAGCTTTTGATTTATTATGGAATGTTATTACAGAAATGAATTTTGCAGTTCATTTTACCCCTTGTATCAGATTTGCAGGTTCGAACACTATCAGAAAATGGAGTTATATGGGATTGTTCATTTTCTTCCCTATGCAGTGGTGACTTTCAGTGGCCGCTCAGTTTGTGTTGAATCACTATTTGTACCATAAAAACACATTTATAATGAAACTGCCTCAAGGAAACTTGGGGGAAATGTAGTATATGGATCGACACACAACATATCCTATAATCAAGTTAAAAAGACCAATTTGAAGATGTTTTATGACTTCCCCAATATTTGGTGACTTGAGGCAATATCTGGGGGGGCAGACGGTCTTGTTGACCTAGTATACCCTTCATACATCCCGAGCTCCCCGGGTCCCTGTTTACGCTAGAGATGATTGCTAGCGCAGCTGATAGAGCCAGGGTAGGGTGTCCACATATTCACCCCTGTTTTTGGTATCCTACGACATCGGAAAGTGGGTTAAAAAATGGACGCAAGTTGGGCTCAGTAAGCAATCTGGCACTACAATGTTCCCTAAGAATTTTCAAACCCCCATATGAACCCCTAGGAGGTGTCGAAACAGGGAATGGAATTGTTCGGACCACCTGAGTAGGCAAAGATCTATACCCATGCAAAAGCTGAACAAGCCAGCTCAATTATTCGCCTAAGACGAATTGGCCTGTCTTGTAGAAGGGTGACCGCTCTCAACCCTCCAACTATCGTCCAATTGCTCTCATCTCTTGTATTTCTAAAGTTTTTGAAACTATTCTTGCTACCAAATTTCTTAAGCGTATCTCTTCACATAATCTGCACTCAGATCGCAGTATGGCTTCCTTAAGGGTCGCTCTACTGGTGATCGTCTTTCATATATTACTAACTCTTGGTCATCCAACTTTCGGGACTTCGGTGAGACTTTTTCTGTTGCACTAGACATATCGAAGGCCTTCGATAGAGTCTGGCACAAATCTTTGATTTCCAAACTGCTCTCCTTCGGTTTCTGTCCCTCCATCTGTGCCTTTGTCTCTAATTTCCTTTCCGGCCGTTCCATAGCTGAGGTTGTGGACGGCCATCGCTCATTTCCTTATCCTATTAACTCTGGTGTTCCTCAGGGTTCAGTCCTATCTCCTATTCTCTTTCTAATTGTCATAAATTTTCTTCTCAACTGAACATAGGACCAATAATAGGATAAATAAATCCAGTTGTAACAAACATTTTATGAATGGAGGATGCCTTTAGGCATGTGGACCTTTTTGTTTTATCTGTGTTTTTCCTTCCTCCGTTCATTGTCTCTTTAAAAAAAAAAAAAATCCAGTTTGATCCATTCATATGCAGACGACTCTACCTTACACCACTCATTTAGTTTTCCAGAACGCCCCAGCCAGCAATCCTTCATAAGGAAATTTAATGAAGCCATAAAACACTGATCTGGCTACTATTTCCAATTGGGGTAGAGAAAACTTTGTTGCATTTAATGCTTCCAAGACTCAATTTATCCATCTTGCTACTCGTCAGGAACCTCCAGTGGACTATTCCTTATTCTTCTACAATACAAAAATCAATCCTTCATCTTCTATCAATGTTATCGGTGTCTCTTTTTTTTTCTGCTCTCACTTGGAAGGACCATATTACCAGTCTCGCTAAAGCAGCCTCCCAGAAGCTGGGTGTGCGCAACCGCCTCAAGGGGTTCTTTACCCCTGTGCAGCTTCTTGCTCTGTACAGGGGCACAGTGCATCCTTGTATTGAGTATTGTTCACATGTGTGGGGAGGATCCTCTCACACCGCACTCCTAGACAAAGTAGAAAGGAAAGCCTTTCGTATCATTAACTCCCGTCTACTCACCAACTCTCTGCAATCTCTCTCTCTTCACCGCAATGTTGCATCTCTCTCACTATTCTATTGCTACTACAATAATCAGTTTTCCTTGTAGCTTTCCCAGTGTATATACCACCTCCTCTATGTAGGGTATGTAGTACCCGCCTTGCAACACAACCCCACTTCTACTCTGTGCAACTCTCTAACCCAAGAGTGAAACACTATTCTCAGACTTTCTTCTATTCAACTGCTGAGCTCTGGAACTCTCTCCCAGAATCAGTCTCCCTATTCCTATGACTTAAATTGCTTCAAACTATGTGTGTCCCGGCATTTTGGCTCGAACGTTCCTTGATTTTGGCCCTGTCACTCTTTCAACTTTGGGGAGGCATTCGCTTCAGGCAGCTATGCCTTTTGTGTCCGTCATTCACATAGAAGAAAAAAAAAAAATAATATATACAGGTATATATATACTGTATATATATATATTAAACTCCAAGCCATATTTATTTTTTTACTAAATTTTTACTTTTTTTTTTTTCAATATTTCTCACTGTATGTCTGATTTCATCATTCAAATTATATATTAAGTTTCCAAATTTCATGATTATATATTTTCAATTAGGTGTTGAATAATACGTCAACTTTAATTTTATTGGTCCTAATATTTATTCACTAAACGTGTCGTGCTTTCTTAGCACATCTTTAGTAGATTTATATCTGTAAAAGTTAAAACAATAAATTAATATAGGTTATAATTATGTTTAGTGAATAAATAATAGGACAAATAAAATGAAAGTTGAGGTATTATTCAACACATAATTGCAAATATATAATCATGAACTTTGGAAACTTAATATATCATTTGAATGATGAAACCAGACATAGGGTGAGAAATATTGAAAAAACAAGTAAAAAGTTAGAAAAGAACAAATATGCCTTGGTCTTTAATAATTGTTGCCTACATAAAAACATAATGCCTACTTATACATATACATATATATATATATATATATATATATATATATATATATATATATATATATATATATACATATATATATATATATCAGTAGTAGAAATTACAAAGGTACAGGGCACAGTAATACTAGTGCTTGGCATAACTTATTTATTTGGTGTAGTTTCGCCATTTTGTGCTGCATTACCAGATAACATGTAGACATGTATATATATGTAACATTTCACAAAACTCTCTACAATTTAGTTACATTTAGCATCTCAATTGGAATTATAATTACAGTAATAAGCTCTCAGGAAAAATGATATATGGTTAAAGTCAAAGTACAGTATAATTATACAGTATACTGTATATATATATATATATATATATATATATATATATATATATATATATATATATATATATATATATATATATAATGTGTGCTGATGGGACTATAAATACTCATAATGTAAGTGGATGTATTGAAGTGGTGTGTATTGAGTTAAATAAGGGTAAACCTGAGTATATTAAAGGAGCTTGAACGTAGTTTGGTTAGGAATAGTTGAGGGGTTTGAGTGTAGTTTGGATAGGAATAGAAGAGGGGTTTGAGCGTTGTTTGGGCAGCAATAGTAGAGGGGTTTGAGCGTTGTTTGGGCAGTAATAGTAGAGGGGTTTGAGCGTTGTTTGGGCAGCAATAGTAGAGGGGTTTGAGTGTTGTTTGGGCAGCAATAGTAGAGGGGTTTGAGTGTTGTTTGGGCAGCAATAGTAGAGGGGTTTGAGTGTTGTTTGGGCAGCAATAGTAGAGGGGTTTGAGCGTTGTTTGGGCAGCAATAGTAGAGGGGTTTGAGCGTTGTTTGGGCAGCAATATTAGAGGGGTTTGAGCGTTGTTTGGGCAGTAATAGTAGAGGGGTTTGAGCGTTGTTTGGGCAGCAATAGTAGAGGGGTTTGAGCGTTGTTTGGGCAGCAATAGTAGAGGGGTTTGAGCGTTGTTTGGGCAGCAATAGTAGAGGGGTTTGAGTGTTGTTTGGGCAGCAATAGTAGAGGGGTTTGAGTGTTGTTTGGGCAGCAATAGTAGAGGGGTTTGAGTGTTGTTTGGGCAGCAATAATAGAGGGGTTTGAGCGTTGTTTGGGCAGCAATAGTAGAGGGGTTTGAGTGTTGTTTGGGCAGCAATAGTAGAGGGGTTTGAGTGTTGTTTGGGCAGCAATAGTAGAGGGGTTTGAGCATTGTTTGGGCAGCAATAGTAGAGGGGTTTGAGTGTTGTTTGGGCAGCAATAGTAGAAGGGTTTGAGCGTTGTTTGGGCAGCAATAGTAGAGGGGTTTGAGCGTTGTTTGGGCAGCAATAGTTGAGGGGTTTGAGCGTTGTTTGGGCAGCAATAGTTGAGGGGTTTGAGCGTTGTTTGGGCAGCAATAGTAGAGGGGTTTGAGCGTTGTTTGGGCAGCAATAGTAGAGGGGTTTGAGCGTTGTTTGGGCAGTAATAGTAGAGGGGTTTGAGCGTTGTTTGGGCAGTAATAGTAGAGGGGTTTGAGCGTTGTTTGGGCAGCAATAGTAGAGGGGTTTGAGCCTTGTTTGGGCAGTAATAGTAGAGGGGTTTGAGCGTTGTTTGGGCAGCAATAGTAGAGGGGTTTGAGCGTTGTTTGGGCAGCAATAGTAGAGGGGTTTGAGCGTTGTTTGGGCAGCATAGTAGAGGGTTTGAGCGTTGTTTGGGCAGGAATAGTAGAGGGGTTTGAGCGTTGTTTGGGCAGCAATAGTAGAGGGGTTTGAGCGTTGTTTGGGCAGCAATAGTAGAGGGGTTTGAGCGTTGTTTGGGCAGCAATAGTAGAGGGGTTTGCGTGTAGTTTGAATAGGAATAGTAGAGGGGTTTGAGCGTAGTTTGAATAGGAATAGTAGAGGGGTTTGCGTGTAGTTTGAATAGGAATAGTAGAGGGGTTTGAGCGTAGTTTGGATAGGAATAGTAGAGGGGTTTGAGCGTAGTTTGAATAGGAATAGTAGAGGGGTTTGAGCGTAGTTTGGATAGGAATAGTAGAGGGGTTTGAGCGTAGTTTGAATAGGAATAGTAGAGGGGTTTGCGTGTAGTTTGAATAGGAATAGTAGAGGGGTTTGAGCGTAGTTTGGACACGAATAGTAGAGGGGTTTGAGCGTAGTTTGGATAGGAATAGTAGAGGGGTTTGAGCGTAGTTTGGATAGTAATAGTAGAGGGGTTTGAGTGTAGTTTGGACAGGAATAGTAGAGGGGTTTGACCGTAGTTTGGATAGGAATAGTAGAGGGGTTTGAGCGTAGTTTGGATAGGAATAGTAGAGGGGTTTGAGTGTAGTTTGGATATGAATAGTAGAGGGGTTTGACCGTAGTTTGGATAGGAATAGTAGAGGGGTTTGAGCGTAGTTTGGATAGTAATAGTAGAGGGGTTTGAGCGTAGTTTGGATAGTAATAGTAGAGGGGTTTGAGCGTAGTTTGGATAGTAATAGTAGAGGGGTTTGAGCGTAGTTTGGATAGTAATAGTAGAGGGGTTTGAGCGTAGTTTGGACAGGAATCAAATGACCCTAGTCTAAATCATGGAGTCAGCGTTTCTGTTCACCTTATCATATGTGTGTTTTACTATACTCTATTCCAAATAATTATGCCAAATGTCTTGAACATTAACCTATACAACTCATAAACAACTAGTAGAATTGAGCTAAAATATCTACCGTTTGGGAAGGGTAAGCCAGGGAATAGGGTGGTAATACACAGCCTATTTGCCGTAGCATATATATATAGGTTAACGCTTTTTGGCCTACCTATATGGAACAGGGTATAGTGTAGTAGTAGTATACGTAGTCGTTCCCTAGGCTGCCTGGCCAAACAGCCCTTGGTATAGTGTAAATCATGGAGATAGCTTTTCTTTTTCCGTTATCAAATGTGTGTATTTACTAGGAATACACAGTATGATGTTCATATGTAATATAAGTAGTACACTTAACCCGTGGAGCCCCGGCTAGTTTTGTAATGTTTGCGCACCAGAACCCGGCCGGTTTTCAAAAAATGGTTTTATTCCAGAAACAATAGCGAATGGGTTAGGAATGAAGGAAAAACCACGAAAAACCGCTCAAAAAGCTTAAAAAATGGTCCTACAGAGCCCCCGAAAACGGATTTTATAAGAGTAAAAAATTGAAGGCAATTATCCCAAAAAACCAGGTTATTGCGTGCTCGCGCGCACGCACGTGGACTTTGAGAGTTTTCAACCATCGGCACGGGTGCGTGGGATACGTACACAGTTCCCATACAAATCTGAGCCCTCTTGAGTGGCTACACCTGAGGTCACGGTCGGCGCAATTGGGGCGACGCGCCAGGCGCGTCTCTGGGGCTGTGCGTTACATACATCGCCGACGCGTCAGGCGCGTCGCTGGGGCTGTACGGGTTAAAGGGGATTTTGTCATTGAATTTGTTTTTTCTGGACCCCCATCACGCTCATGTTTAGTCACATTAGTTTTGAGATATTAAGACATTCATCCCATTAGTTTCACGACTGTAAGACCATTCGCCCCATTTCTGTCAATTTCAAAACCCATTGGGCCATTTAGGTGTCGATTTTGTGTCTAGCGAGTGATAGCGAGCTTGTAATTTATGAAGAACCAGCCTTCATCCGGGACACTTCTCTACCCACAATGTTACACATAATACAGTACAGTATATCGAAGGGGGGAGTCTTGGGTGTGTTTTTCATGGATTGTGAAAGTCTAGGAAGCAAACTAAGAACCTCCATTTAATAAGTGTATTTTCGAGAATTTGAACAGATTATCCAATCATTATTAGTTTAAGTATATCATTTTGCATTATGTTTTATCACACAATTGTTTACAATTTATGATATTATCATTCAAACTGAAACTTATGTCTTGAGGGGGGAGGGGGGGTTATTATATTATATTATTTATTTTGTTCATATATATACAGTGTATATAGATTTTGTACATTATTCGGTAAACAAATGTTTCTACTGAAGGCCGATTCCTACTTAATGACATTCTTGCTGTCTCTCTCCTGGAAATATTCTACACTTAAAAGTCTTAATATTGACATCGGAATAGGGCGAAAGGTCTTGACATATATCTGTTAATATATTTCATTCATATGATGAGTGAAACACAGATTGAGGGATAAAGTTTGGAAGCTTGCTTGCTAAGTAGAAGAAAGACTGGGAAAATGTGTTTAGTCTTGAGTTTGAGAGTAGGACGGAATAGGGGTGGGTGGGTGTTGAAAGGCGGGTGGTCCTACTCTCCGTAAGAGAGAAGGTATACACTGATAGAGCTCTGAAGAACATTGCTTATTATAATAGCGGTAGAAGAGTGAGAGAGATGCAACATTGCGGTGTGTAGGCTAGAGAAAGATTAAGGGGAGATTTCCACTTGAGGGATTATTTTCTGGACCGCTTTCTCCCTCATGTTTAGATTAATTGCTTCTGAGATTTTAAGACATTCGTCCCATTACTTAAGCGAGTTTAAGAACTGTTGCCCCATTCCTGTCAATTCTAAGACCTTTCGTGCCACTTAGGTATCTATTTTATGCTGGCGAGCGATAGCGAGCCTGTAATTTAAATGAAACTGACTTTTGGCCGGGAAATTTTTCTACAGAAAAATTTACAAGTTTATATTGAAAGGGGGTCTAGGAGGTGTAATTACAAGATTGATGGAGGTCTAGGGAACAAACTAAAACCCACCCCTTAACCCTCACACTCACAAAACTCCTTCCTAAGCTGAATAAAATCACCGGGAAAAGCTAAGGCAACAAACAATAGAATCAGAACACTTTTTGAGGATTGGAAGTGTTACCAATTTAGATACTTTCCCGCTAGATCTAGAGGCATATCATTCGATCTAGCGACAACTATTTACTTTTAGCGACATTATATATAACGACATTCTGAAAATGTGAGCCATTTTAAGCGATACTCTATAGATTGTAGCATTATCATAGTGATGTTTGTCATATATTTACTATCTAGCGCCCTTCTAATGAGTGTTGAGAAAGAATCTAGAGATATTTTGTGTTTTGCTTTGGTAACACTGAGAATAGTGTCAAGAAAGATATTTGTTTCCATCAATGTTGTGCACAATTGTAGTCTGGCTGCTATAACATTGAATTTCCGTTAGCATTAAACTGTCTAACGCCATTTAACTTCGATCTAGTTTCTGATTCCAATGCTAAATTCTCAAAATTATACGAGACAATTGGCGGACATTACGCTCGTGTGACACCACCTTAAGGACTGGAGACCAAGGATTGAAGCCCGCCAAATTGTATGCACCTCCCGCCAAACACGACCTCCACCACAAAAGTCACCACAGCCAGAATTGAACCTGCGAAAAAATAAGAACTTACGTTATATATACGTATATATATATATATATATATATATATATATATATATATATATATATATATATATATATATATATATATTTGTTTTTGTTTTGTTTTTCTTTATTCCAACTACTCCCTCTCGGGCATAGGCTGAGAGCCTGCGCATCCAACCGCTCAACACGGTAAAGCCCATGAGGTCTTCTTCCAGTCTAGGGTGTGAGACACGTGAAGCGCCAGAGTTCAACTCACGGCTCAAAGCAGCCCATCTCTGAGGCTGCCTCGCCTTAGTGCTTCAATGTCTCACCACCTAAACTCGGACCCTCACTTTCAGAACGCCACCTATTGAGCAATTAACTAAATAGGCATTGCCCCCTGTAGTATATTTTGAATATTGGAATATTCATACAGTGCTATTTAATCAGGGAACAATGAGGGTTTTTCTTTGGCGTTTCGGTGGGCTTTGGGGTAATGCAATGATACAAGGTACAGCACAAATTACATCCCAATAATATCTTCCCATTGATATATCGGGATTCGAACCCGAGACCATTGGATTACCAGGCCAGTGGCAAGACCACTCCACCATATATATATATATATATATATATATATATATATATATATATATATATGCTAAATATCCACAAGGAAGGAAGGAATATTCCTTCCTTCCCTGTGGATATTTAGCATAATATAAGTTCACGTGTTGCTGTGACTTTCTTGCATATATATATATATATATATATATATATATATATATAATTTTGCAGCTCGAATTGACGTTTATTTCAGAGTTTTCCAGCATTAAGTTTGACAATTTGACATATTGCATATGTGTTCGACAAGATACCATTTTAAATCGACTGATACAATATCTAAAAGGCAATGCATTGGTCCAATATAGACATATAGCAATAGATCGAAATTTTGCATAAAGAAATGACATTTCATCTAAATTTCGACTTGTTGCATCCAGACATACTTATCAATATCCTACATCGACATATCACTGTTTAAAACCGTTAATGCAAGCCAACAAATGACAATCAAGCATCTAAATTAAAATGTTGAATATTTTGAAATTACGTTTATCATATATTTTCGACAATGGTTGACGCTCATCAGCATCGTCTATATATGAACCAATAAACAGATTGTAAAAGCTGGCATGTTATTTAACTTTACATTATATTTATATAATATATATATAATGTGTTAATATACTTATAACAAAGGCTTATAACTATGCATGCAAGTTATATAAGCAAAGGTTATCATGGTGTTCTTTATTGTTTAGCCTACAGCTTGAGTCATCTCAATATTTCCCGACCCTCACATTTATGGAGGTACCCCATGGATCACCTATAGAAAGCCACTACATCCTCCTGGGTGACAGATTGTACACACATCTATGTTACCTGCTGGAGGTGATATTCCCTCCAAGCCTTCATGCTATAACCTTCCTCATTGGCTGCCCTCTCATTATGTACAAGTTGTTGAATTAGACTTAACCTTTGTTTTACCTCACATTTAACGTTTGAAAAAACATTTCATATAAGGTTAAGTAAAGGAATGTAAGGAGGGAGCTTCCAGACAGGGCAGTGCTCAACATAGTTCAGGTTGCTGTGTACTCTAGCATTATCCATGATTAGGATCGCCCTCTCCTCATCTTGTATATATGCAGTTCCGAAATTTAGTGTTTCATTAAATGTGTCATAATAATATAAGAATGTATAAACTACTTTTGAATAATACAGTGGTGTAATGCCTGTAATGTACAATTAAGTAATAACATATCAAATGTAGCATTGTCGAATTTGGTGTAAATTCTATTTGCAAATGTCGAAATGTACACACAAAATATCCATTTGGTGGGTTAAAACTGCCGAATTTGATAGCTGCATGACTATCCTGACTTCAGTCTGTCGAAGTCAGGCTTCGAAATGACTTTGGGATTTGCCGGTTTCAACTGCATTACGTCGAAACAAATGAATCATTTTCATTTCAAAATTATATCTTGCCTCTTGTTAGTGAAGATTGTCGACACCCAATGGAAATGTGTCGAATAAATATGATTAACATTAAAACTAACAGCTGTAGTGTCATTTCATACTAAGAAATGGCAATTTCGAGCTGCACAATGGTGTATATATATATATATAATAAGGTATATACACCAAGGTTATCATGGTGTTCTTTATTGTTTAGCCTACAGTTTCAGTTATCCCAAATGTCCAGCTGATTCACACATGTATGGAGGTAACCCTTGGATCGCCCATAGAAGGCTACTACATCGTTCTGGGTGACATATTGTACACTCATCTCTGTTTCCTGCTGGAGGTGATGTTCCCTCCAAGCCTTCATGCTATAACCTTCCTTACTGGCTGCCCTCTCATTATCCAAACGTTGATGAATTAGACTTAACCTTTGTTTTACTTCGCATTTTACATTTGAGAAACCATTTTCTATAGGGTTAAGGAAAGGATTTTAAGGAGGGAGCTTCCGGACAGGGCAGTGCTTAACATAGTTCAGGTTGCTGTGTACTCTAACATTATCCAGGATTAGGATGACCAATTCACCATTTCCTCATACGGTATATAATCGGCTCCGAAATTGAGTGCTTCATTAACTTTAATAATAATAAAATAATGTATAACCTACCTTTGGATAATACAGTGGTATTATGCCCGTAATGTATAATTAAGTAATAACATTTCAAATGTAGCATTGTCGAATTTGGTGCAGATTCTATTTGCAAATGTCGAAATGTAGATAAAAAATATCCGTTTGTTAGGCTAAAACTGACGAATTTGATAGCTGTGTGACTATCCTGACTTCACTATGTCGAAGTCAGGCTTCGAAATGACGAATTGTATGGGATTTGCCGGTTTCAACTGCATTACGTCGAAACAAATGAACCATTTTCATTTCAAAATTGTATTTTGCCTCTTTTTAGAGCAGATTGTCGAAATCCAATGGAAATTTATCAAATATATATGATTAACATTCAAACTACCAGCTATACTGTCATTTCATACTGAGAAATGGCAATTTCGAGGTGCAAAATGGTATATATACTATATATATATATATATATATATATATATATATATATATAGCCTACATATGTAAATATGAATATATACAGTATATATATATATATATATATATATATGTGTGAAGTAACGAGGTTAATAGTAAAAGACTCCAGTGACATCATCAAGATTGCTAGTCTGCAAGTAAGCAGAAAGAAGAAACGAAGACAGCAAGAAAGGAGAAAACCACATTTACCCGAGCACCCCCTAACCTCAGGAATTTCCCAGACTCTATGGGACATGGCACAACCAGGTCATCTAAGACAGTCACCCCAGGTAAAGGGTAATCAGGAGAACCTATCACAACCCTGGTTTTAAACTGTGCCTGCCATTCACCAGCCATCATTTTCCCAGCCCCCTGATCTACAGTATAATGAAGAACTATTTATGCAAGTAGAACACCAAAGGCCAGAATACTACAGGAACAAGTGGACCAAATCAGGAGTGCAAATTATGATGAGCTTTGAGATCTACCAAACATCGCAGAAGAATAACTGATAGGAGAGCTGATACAAAGTTTGCTCATGAACTCCAAATATGGAGTAATCCATATAATTAAGATTTCGTACTTATTAAGCTAAGTACCTAGTACCTAATTAATAAAAAAAATAACTATTACCCCTATGTACCCATAAATAATAATTATTTATGTCTAATGTAAGCATTAACTGTCACAGCTATATCACAACATATTCACAATATCCTGTTACATTGAACTCCTATAAGTGAGAGGCAAGAATTAAGTCCAACATAGCCTCAACGAAATTATAGGAAAAGTAAGCAAAACATGCACTGGGGTAATGTCCTTAATTCTGAAAAGTCCGAGACATCTAACAGCAGTGGATAATTGTCTTGCCCTTCCCCCTGCCCTGAGAGTATGCTGAACCTGCTGTGTACCTGCTGAAGTCTGGACCCTGCAGTCCTGATTGTGAGATGCAGTTCCTCCTGAAGTGCTGCCCTGCGGATCTACGTTCCACGTCGGCCAGACTTGCTCTCTACCCTCCCATATTACCCTAAGTGTCTCTGAGTATCTTCCATTGTGATTATTGTTGTGAAGGTAAAGATAAAATATGTGAATATTACAGTGCTACTATTATCTATAGATCTGTGTCCAAGATCCTTATTCATTGCGTATGTCTAAATCCTTCTGAAACTTATATTAATTCCTATAATTATGTGCCTAAGATCTAGTGTTCATCTTTGATCTATAAATCTCCTAAAACGTTTTATGCATACGTTACATACTCGTGTTAACTAATTCACCTAGCCAAATACTCACAGATTTTCCTTGTATATGTCTATCCTGTTATGTATGTTACAAGTTGAGGTCGAAGTGTATTTCGTGTAATTATTCCCTTCTTAAAATAATAACCTGTCGCCTAGAACCTACGCTCAATTTCACATTTTGTTTATCTCAGTTCCCCCTCGTTGAGAAGACTTGATATTAATTATTATATATACTTTCTTCCCGAGATTCTAAGGTTACGCTCGTTTATCTAAGCGTTATTGTAATTATTATATGAACCGTATTTATGTTCATTTGATTACTGATGTAGATAATTCTGATTCTTCTCGTCTAGGAATTCTAGTCTTGCATAGATTCTGTTATCTAATTATTCATCATTCGAATACACCGCTTATTGTGTGAATTCTTCATAAGACTCTGTTAACCAGTTCAGATATCTTGATTATACTATTTTGAGTATTTCATAAGTAAAACTTCGTCGTGTACGTTCTTCACTTATAATTAATATTGTGTTTAATTATTTGTTACGCTAATTCTATTTAAGCGTCCCTCAGAAGTAGTTGACTACGTTAGTTTTGTTAACCATACTTTTCTTTCATTGACGATCAATAGATATTAATCTATGGTTCACTCATGATCGCATAGTAAACATTAAATCTGAATTCCTCGACCCGAGTTATTATTGTTGCATATAATCGATTGAAGAAGATATGTTCAGATCATAATTTACTCGAATTAAGTTAAGTAGAGTTTGAATTGTAAATATAATTCAACATATCATTCCCGTTAATTTCATTTCATTCTCCCAAATACTAAGTTTATAGTCGCACAAACAATAAACATAATTTCCAAGACTGCAGTAAATAGTATGACCTGAGCCCAGCTACCTGGTCAAAGTCAATCTACAGGTGATACCTTACCTGTCACGCGTGCGCGCCCCTCACCTCCTGTGAGCGTTACTCGAACCAGCCACCCGTGTACAGTAATTGTCTTTTATTCTCAATTCATTCATTCTCTCATATTCAGGGAGTCTTCTAATAATATATATATTATAGAATAAAGACACATTAGACACTCGACTCGCATCAATATTATTATTAAGGGTTGATTCTATAGGTCACGTGTTCATTCTTATAATTGCATATTTCCTGTATTATATAATTACCACAATAGGTTTCTACTTTGTATTATTAACTAGAGATCGATTATCCATGATCCAATGCATTACATGTGTTACTTACTGTTTCTCATAATAGTTAAGTAATAATTCAAAGCTGTATATAATTATAAACCCTATGCCATTGAATAGACTATATGTGTATAATTTACATGTGTGTTGTCCTTGACTTCTGTAGCACCTGATTGAATACCTATTTTGTGATTAATAACGTGTTCGACGTGTTCCTCTTGAGGATATTATTTTACAGTCTATGAGTCCATAATTGGATTTTAGTAAATATTATATAGCGAGTTATAAATATTATAGCCCGACATAACAATATGTATATATATATATATTGTGATGGAAACGTTAACTAGTTTGCATATCGTTCAGTTTGTTACATATTGTTCACTTAGTTGCATATTGTTTCGGCTCTGCACTTGTTGGGGCTCATTTGTTTATATGCATTTAGTTGTTAAGTGTTCTTATGCATGTAATCTTGTCTAATACTGATTTTAGCTTTCCCTTAAATTTATGAAGTAAGTTTAAAATAACATTTCGGTATGTTATTGAAGTATTTGATAATCTATTTAATGATCAGTTGGTAACCTCAGGCTACAGCTTGAGTCGAGGATAGGAGCTGTTATCTTTTGATTGTTACTCCTTGTCTGACCTTTGTGGTGTAAACAGCTCCTGCCTACTTCGCTCTCGCCTGTATTTTGTTGGTTCTGAGGTTTTCTGTTACCAATGGTCACCTTACAACTAAGTTGTTTTATATTATGAACTCTAGTATTATTATCATAGTTTGTGTAGCCAGGTTTAGGCCTATCTATTAATCATTCTATGAATTGAGCAAGTTACCATTTTGTACTTGTATCTTCTGTAAATTAATTGGATTCACTGAGACTAATTATTATTCTATATATTGTAATATACTCAAGGCTTTTAGTTGTATTTTATCTTCCTCTAACATAGTTTAATTTGAATATAGTGCCATATGGCCTTGGTCGCCTGGCACGCCGGAGTTATTATGTTATACTGATATAACTGATTATGTTATACTGATATATAACATAGTGTGTCATGTTACCATTCCAGTAATATAATATCATTAACCCCTAGACATAACGGAACGTAACATATGGGGGCCTGTCCACTGTTTTTGATTTATTTATTTGGGTGTACAAGTACTTGTAATATATCCTGGATATTGTTTCATTAATGAAAGTTTATATTGACTATTTAGTTTTGAGTATATTACAAACGATATTATTACCTCGGGTGTGTTCTCATGTTTCGAAAGTGCAACTCTTATTTCGAGAGAGTGTCCATGTAGTTAGTGAGCTGACTATGCGGGCAATTAGTCCAGTCAATGTACACCAGGACCCACCACTAATTGCAACAGAAACGAAACTAGTGTTATTTGTCTTGGAAAAAGGTTCCTTATAACATACTAAAAGTCCCAAAGAATCGTCGGAGTGGAACATGGTGAAATAACAGAATGAAAAAGCATCACTATTTTGCCACTTTTTTAACTTGGCACAACTTCAAATGGTCATAACTTCTTAAATAATCAAGATAATAAAAACAAAAAACACATCTTTACCTATGTTTTCATGGTTAATCTTTCCAATAAAACTGTTAAAAATTAGTTACCCCCCCCCCCCTAAAGTTAAAAATTAGTTACCCCCCTACCCCCACCCCCTTCCGCACACACATAGCATATAATAGAACTCCTAATCCCAGTTACCTTTTCAGTCAGATTTCGCTGTCATCTCCATCCTCAGCACTGTCATAGTCATTGTTCTGACATATACCTCTGCACCCAGAACAAGCAGGTGAGCATTGAAGCCCATGCCGGCGGCAGCTACAGCACAGCGTTCCACAACCTGACTTGCAGGCACACCACACTAGAGTCAACAACGACTGTGGTGCAGGGGCACGGTCAGAGATGACTGGTTTAAACGTTCCATCTGAGAGCTTCCAACCCCAGTCTTCAGCATTCAGTGTGTTCCCCTGCCACTCTTGGACTTGGTGGTAGACACGCAGGCTATGGTACTTCGTAGCTGCTGATGTTGGTGGCAACATGTTAGGAAGAACTGCCTTATTTCTCGTGGTGACAAGGGCTTGGAATCGGCGATATCTAACATCATCGAGGGGGGTTCCACTTATAGACAATGGCCATTGCCTTCTCACCAGCCGTGATGATGTCGTCCTTTGTTGCCCTTTTACTCCTGAACACCTCCGCCTGTTCCCGAAATGCCTCCCTGTCTTGAATGAAGTTTGAAACCTGCCGCCTTCCCGATCCCAAAAACCCTGGATGTGGTATCACACCCCAAGAAAGCATGCACAAAGAGAATATGCCTGCAAACCTGGACCCCAAGCTTATGCTTGATCGAATTAACACCCATGCACCTGACTTCTGCTCCTTTCTTTGGTTCAGGTCGGAAGTGGATGTCATGTTTGTTTTCTTCTGCAAGGTGGATGAGGAGAACAAGCAGGTCTGTGTCATCTCCGACTAACACAGTTTCTCTGTCCTCAGAGATTCTCACTGCAGTTTGGACAATAAGAGTATCTGCATCCCCTCTGGCATGGATAACTTCACAGCCTTCTTTGGCCAGGGCATCTCCCAAAAGTTCAAGAAAGCGTTGCTTGTTCTCTTTGTTTGAGAGGAATTCCTTCTTTTTTAACTGGAGTTTCATGGACAGATGGAATGTCACCTTCCTACCCTCACACTCCACTCGACGCTGATGTGTGCTGTCTTTTGTTGAAGGTCCCGCCTCATAACCATCAAACGCAACCACTGCCTGACCATAGTGTTTTGTAACATATCTGGTATAGTCCTGCAATATCTTGTCGTATGTTTCACCAAGTTGCCATGGAATGCGATGGAGAAGAGCACCTCCATCAAGGACGTATGTGATATTTTGACATGGTGCTGGGTTGTGTGGTACCTCGGACCAGATGGCGTCAGCTAGTTGTACCTTCACAGCTTTCAGGAGCTTTCCCTTCCCTTCGAACAAGGCAGGTGGGTAGTTGCAGAGCTCATAGGTCAGGGCATTCGGAAGATCATTTGCCTGAGATCCTGCTGTGACGCCTCCCGGCGTTAGCAGAATGGTTGCGTGGGGCATTGCAGCTCGCTAGCGCTCGCCAGGATAGGGGGATGGGCTACAGTTGTCCTAGAATGATCTGCTTTATTTAATTAGTGTCGTGTTGCCACAGACAGTCCAGAAATGGTCTTTGTTTTGGTCTGTGACCGCGCCTTGTATTTTATATTCGCTATAATATAAATGTTGCTTGTGTAGGAGGCGAGCGAGAGAGTGTGAGGGAGTACACCTGGCAGCGGGGTGAGCTATGACGCGGCTCGCTTGGGCGCTGACGGCGTTGGCAGCCGGGTGGTCAACTAGTCCCTTCCCATCGCGGCCTCGTGTTCTTTACCAGCTCAGAGCTTGCCTGACACGCGTATCGCCTACACCCTTTGCAATTCTGTCCCCCATACTCGCCACTTTGCATACTATTTCTCTCTCTCGACTTCTCCTTTCTCATTCTCTACTCTTTATTAAACTCAACATCCCTTCTGGTTTCAGCATAGGCGTTCACCGTCGACCAGTCGTATTGTACGCGAAGCTCTCAGATATTTCCATGTATTAGGTTAAGGAGGTATTATGCTTTATTGAGGTTAGAGAGACGGACTTTTCCGTATGTGTCCTCTCTCGGGAAGGTTGTAGACCGGTATATGTCTCCCTGGCAAGGTGTTGAGTGATTCTGCTTGGTTATCTAAAGCTAGACTAGGGGTAGGGTTACTGTGTCGTTGTCTCAGATGTGTGCAGTGTTAGCTAAGCCCTGCACGACATCGACAGGTACTGTGGGAGCCTAAGTTGTCTTCGGGTGTGTTTATTTTGCGAGCACAGCGCTGTGGTGTGAGAGGGCCATAGCCTATCCCTCACAACATAGTGCTGTCTCTTTGTGTTGACTTCTGAGGGATCGCCAGGATAGAACTAGGTACTAGAGACCTAGATTTATCAAGAGAGCATCCCCGTCATATAACGTAATCTTCATTATACCACCTTCGGACAACGTTAGGCTACGAGCCGCATGCTCACCCATTGTTGCCCTGCCTTGATACCCCAGCTAGACTTTATTAACTGAGCAGACACTGGTTAGAGATAAGCCCCCATTATTATATGTATGCAACATTATTATTCACTGCACTTTTGAGCCGAGGTTGTTGTTGAGTTGCACAACCCTAGTAGGCTGTTGCGTTGTGTCACGAAGCATTTCTTTAGTTGTCGAGCATTACTACCTTTGCGCAGTCTTTATTATTTGCCTGCCTATTATTACTATATGTCCTAGTATTTATTGTGACCCGTATTCTGCATTATAATTGTTCAAGATTCTTTACGAACATCTTCCCAGCATCAGACTTATTTCAGAAGTTTCCAGTTGATGTTGCAGGACTAGCATTGCACTTTCTTTAATACAGGAGTGCCATTTATTTGAGTATCTACCGTAACGTTAATTAATCACGTTAACTATCTTTTCTTTGTGTAACCTAATCGAGTAATCTTTTACTGTTTGAGAATAGGCTGTTTCATCGAGCGTCAGCCTAGTGTGTGTGCACCAGTTACCGAGTCATAGGATACCTCGTTGTCCAGGCACGACTCAGGGCGGTAATGGTGTTTTGTTTTCCAGTGTTTAAGGCAGGGGTTGGATCTAGTGTT
Organism: Paralithodes platypus; assembly: GCA_032716605.1. NCBI lineage: Eukaryota > Metazoa > Arthropoda > Malacostraca > Decapoda > Lithodidae > Paralithodes > Paralithodes platypus. The sequence continues at coordinate 18,500,152 of CM064512.1, forward strand.
ACCGTTGTTGCATTTTGCCATTATCTATTCTAATGTTGAAGAGCCCTGTGTCTTTGAGAACCTGGATCGTAACAAATGGCGACCTAGCTCAGGATCTTGTGAACTAAGAGATAATTGCAGGATTGTTGTGGTCATTTGTTTTATTGAGGAATATAGTGGGCACGTTAATTTTTTTTTTGGCAAAGTAGTATAGCACTTGAGAGTCTTCAGACATTTTTGGCAAGTGAATAGTGCTACATAAGAGTTTGGGGTACTTCTTTTCTGAATATTGTGGTGAGAAATTTTTGTGAGCATCATGTCTTATACCGGGTCAGAGGAGAATGGAGACACAGTACGTAATGTCGAAACTGAGGAACAGCAGCATGATGAAAGGGTTAATCGGGTGAACTGTGAGGAGGATGCTAGGATATTTTTGCAATGGCCTGTTACTGCCGAGCGGTTGGAGGGTATGGATCGGTACGGTCTTCAATGCCTGGCCACAGCTATCGGTCATGCGGTTACCAGCAGCATGACCAAGGATAACTTGATAACGTGTGTACTGGGCAGGGTGACTGGTGAGCGAGATTGGTTGAGTGCTCAGAGCCCTTCGGCCATGCTTCCCCTACACTCGACTCCCAGCCATCCCAGTAGTTTGCCGACCCCGGGTACGCATCCGCAGTTGGGTGGTGACTGGCAGGGTGGGTTGCCCCTGGGGGGACCACCGGTAATTTCAAACATTGTAGCACCTTCACCTCCTCAAGGGTTATCTCAGAATTATTGCTTCAGCTCGAATTAGCTAAGATCGAAGAGAGAAAGGCTATCAGGGCAGGTGAGCTCCAGCAGCAAATAGAATTAGCCAAGATAGAAGAGAGAAAAACTATCAGTCAGCAGTCTCAGCACATAGAGCTAGCAAAAATCCAAGCTGATTTAGAGTCGACTAGGTACTGTGCCGACATGGACGTAGAGAAGTCGCGAGTAGAGGCAACGGGACAGCGACTTGGGGCTGGTAACCGTGTTCATGAGCAGTCTCTCTCGCACTTATTGAAACTGGTTCCGGTGTTTGATGAGAGTGGTGTTACAGAATTTTTCGCACGCTTTGAGAAGAAGTGCCAGGAACACCAGTGGCCAGAGAATAAATGGGCAGCACTTGTATCCTCTAGATTAATAGGCAAGGGTCTTAAAGCCTACGATGCGTTGCCTATAGAGTCTTGTATTATCTATGAGGAACTCAAGGAGGCTGTCCTGAGAGCATACGAACTACAACCAGAGACGTACAGGTTGAAGTTCCGGGGTGTTACCAAGGGTCGGGAGAGCACCATTTTGGAGCATGCCCGGAAGCTGTCCGATGCTTTTGGGAATTGGCTGAGGTCGGAGAAAGCTACTACGTTAGACGACATTAAACAGTTGGTGCTTTTAGAGCAGTTTTTCAAATGCACGGGCGGCGACCTGACGTTAAACCTTAAAGAAAAGCAACCAAAAACTCTACAGGAGGCAGCTGAGATGGCTGACCTCCGGCTATCACTAATTAGTGGGTGCGGGTTTGCCCAGCGTAGTGAGGCAGGTAACAAGGGGTGTGACGCCCCACCCCCCCCGAGTTAGTGATATACCTTATGCAAACAAGTACAAGAGCCATGATACCAAGACTGACCACAAGACTAGCACCGTCCCATTTAAGAAGGGGCCGGGCCCTTCCCAGTACCAAGGGAAGCCCAAAGGGGAGTTGGAGTGTTATCATTGTCATAAAAAGGGGCACTTTGCAAGAGTCTGTCCTAGCAAACCACCTACAGCAGCTGTGTCTTTGGCCTGCAACATTGGTGTGTCTCCGAAGTCATCTGAGTTTGCCCGGGGCAGTTCGTCAGAGGCTGAGGCACAGCCAATGCAGAAGCACCTGGGAGGCTCGAACCCTGCTCAGGATGTTTTTTGCGACCATAGAGGGCGGGGTTGCGTGATGTGGGCGGGGCGCAAGCATGGAGTAGAGGTCTTGCGTGATACAGGTGCTTCCCAGACTCTGATGAAAAACTTGACTGGCTACCCTATAAACGCGGCTCGGGTGGTAGTGGTGCAGGGTATTAATGCAACTCGGTCATACCCGCTGGTGCGGTTGGAGTTGGAGGTGGATGGTGTGGCACGTGAATTGGATGTCGGGATTGTGGAGAAACTGCCAGTGGAGGGCGTCGACCTTCTTCTCGGCAACGACTTTGCAATGCCCGCTTCTGAGGTTCTACCCTTAGTCGTTGCCGAGAGGCCGGCCGACGTGAGTAGGGAAGAGCAAGAGTGGGTCGAGCGGTGCCAGACACAACCAATGGCGTGTGTTGTCACCTGAGCTCGGGCAGCTAAAGTGTCACAGCCTAGTCCTCCGTCTTCAGACCAGCGGAGGAACGATCAACAGGAGGAGGCTAAAGCTGGAGTTGGTTTTAAGAGTTTTGACTCGGCGGCTCTCCTGGGTGATTCAGTATTAGCACCATTACTTAATTCTGGAGTAGCCTCTGGGCCTGTCATCGAGAGTGATGAGGCTGGGCATGACGAGACTCCAAGACAGCAACGTTATGTACATCGAGAGAGACAGAGGGAGCAGCCCAGTATCGGGGAAGGTCATGCATTGCTCCGGGAGCAGTTAGATCGCTTGGCACCCTCAGATATACGTCGGTTGCAACTAGAGGACCCTGATCTCCAAACGTGTGCTAATGGAGCTGTAGAGCTCGACGAGGACGGCGATGCACAGCCAGGAGATTTTTTTTATTTAGAAGGCATCCTCTATAGGCGTTTTCAAGACCCTAAATGTAGTTGGCAAGAGGGGTCCGGATTAGTGGACCAGTTGGTGGTGCCACGGGAGTGCAGGAATAGCCTACTGAGGTTGGCGCATGACATACCACTGGCAGGACTTCTAGGGGTGAGAAAAACGGTGGCGGCTTTAGAAAAATTGTTTTGGTGGCCGGGTTTGAAGAGGCAGGTGGTAACCTGGATAGCAAGGTGTCATACGTGCCAGAGGGTTGGAAAACCTAACCAAACAATTCCGAGAGCCCCGTTGCACCCCATTCCTGTCAGTGGACCACCATTCAGTAAGGTCATCATTGATATGGTCGGACGCCTACCCCTTACTAGTGCCGGTAATAAATTTCTATTAACTATCATGGATGTGGCCACTCGTTATCCTGATGCATATCCAATGAGAAATGGCACGGCGAAAACTGTTGTCTGGAACCTGCTCTTGTATTGCTCGCGGTATGGTTACCCGCAAGAGGTGCAATCGGACCAAGGTTCTAGTTTTACATCTAATCTGTTCAAACAAACTATGATTCAGCATGGCATCAGCACTGTCGTCTCTTCTGCGTATCACCCGGAGAGTCAAGGGGTGTTGGAGAGGTGGCACGCCACGCTGAAAAGCATGCTTCGATGTTACTGCGCAGAGAATGGAAAGGATTGGGACCTTGGTCTGCCGTATGTTTTGTTCGCGGCAAGAGAAGTACCTGGAGAGAGTCTCGGTTTCAGTCCGAATGAGCTTGTTTTCGGGCATCAGGTAAGGGGTCCTCTCCACATGGTGAAGGAGATGTGGGAGGGCACTAGGCATATTGTTCTGCGAGATAAGTTGCAAGCTCTTGTTCCTGAGCGACAAGAGGAGTTGTTTACTAGGCTGTGGCAGTCCGTCCACATGTTTGTTGCTTCTCCAGGCCTGATGTACTGGGAAGAATCCGACATGGAGGCTGGAGACAGTGCAAGGCTCGAGTTGGATCCCTACCGTGTGAATCCTGCTCGACAGCCTGTTGTGAAGGCGGAGCTGGACGGCGTGTGGAGAGGGGGTCTGAGGGATGAGGGATATCGTGAGTGGTCGTTGCCAGTGGCTTTGCAACCTGAGTTTGGTGGCAGAGTCCGTGTGTATGTTGATTGCAAGAGTGTGGAAGCATTATACCTGACAGACGCCTATCCATTACCCAGAGTTGACGACACCATAGACCGCTTCGGGGCTGCCTCGCTCATCACGAAGGTAGAACTAGTGAAGGGTTATTGGCAGGCCCCGTTGCCGGAAAGAGCGAAGAGAAGTGCCAGTCTTGCGATGAACTGGACAGTTTATCAGTGTCAGGTGTTGTTGTGCTGCCGGAACACAAGTTGGATGTGTGGCATGCTAAGGGCACTGATAATGTTTTGGCTTTGTTTGCAGGAGAACCCTCGCTGTTCAGTCAGTGTCTGTCGTGGGTGGAGGATCCGGGGTAGGCTACCACAGTATGTTGGTATAGCCTCCTGTCTTGGCTCGCGGTGTATTTTTGCGCTGGTGCTTGTTGGCTCGCGTGTGTAGCATCAGCGTAGGGTCGCAGGGCAGGAGTTGTTGGCTTTGATAAGAAGAAAGTTAGGCTACATCTATAGTAGCCGCCAAAAACAACATTAAAATAAAATATGAAAAATTAAATAAAAACTCTTTCTTTTAGATAATTAATTTTAAGATAATATTGTAGCTGAGAACTGAGTGCAGATGATTTTCCCTCAGTAGGCTGTGCTTCTTAAAGCTCGCACTGGGAGCACGATGTTATGAATTAATGTATTATATTTGGGAAGGGTGATAAGATTGTTTTATATATAAATGTTGTATTTTTTTTTGAGGAGACTGAGCTTGCATTCCATGAGTGGCAGAGTGGTTAGGAGTGGCAGATTCTAGCGACATTCTGCCTGTTCAGATATGGGCTCATGGTTGAGTGTCCCATATCTTGGGGGGGGTGTGACGCCTCCCAGCGTTAGCAGAATGGTTGCGTGGGGCATTGCAGCTCGCTAGCGCTCGCCAGGATGGGGGTATGGGCTACAGTTGTCCTAGAATGATCTGCTTTATTTAATTAGTGTCGTGTTGCCACAGACAGTCCAGAAATGGTCTTTGTTTTGGTCTGTGACCGCGCCTTGTATTTTATATTCGCTATAATATAAATGTTGCTTGTGTGGGAGGCGAGCGAGAGAGGGTGAGGGAGTACACCTGGCAGCGGGGTGAGCTATGACGCGGCTCGCTTGGGCTCTGACGGCGTTGGCGGCCGGGTGGTCAACTAGTCCCTTCTCATCGCGGCCTCGTGTTCTTTACCAGCTCAGAGCTTGCCTGACACGCGTATCGCCTACACCCTTTGCAATTCTGTCCCCCATACTCGCCACTTTGCATACTATTTCTCTCTCTCGACTTCTCCTTTCTCATTCTCTACTCTTTATTAAACTCAACATCCCTTCTGGTTTCAGCATAGACGTTCACCGTCGACCAGTCGTATTGTACGCGAAACTCTCAGATATTTCCATGTATTAGGTTAAGGAGGTATTATGCTTTATTGAGGTTAGAGAGACGGACTTTTCCGTATGTGTCCTCTCTCGGGAAGGTTGTAGACCGGTATATGTCTCCCGGGCAAGGTGTTGAGTGATTCTGCTTGGTTATCTAAAGCTAGACTAGGGGTAGGGTTACTGTGTCGTTGTCTCAGATGTGTGCAGTGTTAGCTAAGCCCTGCACGACATCGACAGGTACTGTGGGAGCCTAAGTTGTCTTCGGGTGGGTTTACTTTGCGAGCACAGCGCTGTGGTGTGAGAGGGCCATAGCCTATCCCTCACAACATAGTGCTGCCTCTTTGTGTTGACTTCTAAGGGATCGCCAGGATAGAACTAGGTACTAGAGACCTAGATTTATCAAGAGAGCATCCCCGTCATATAACGTAATCTTCATTATACCACCTTCGGACAACATTAGGCTACGAGCCGCATGCTCACCCATTGTTGCCCTGCCTTGATACCCCAGCTAGACTTTATTAACTGAGCAGACACTGGTTAGAGATAAGCCCCCATTATTATATGTATGCAACATTATTATTCACTGCACTTTTGAGCCGAGGTTGTTGTTGAGTTGCACAACCCTAGTAGGCTGTTGCGTTGTGTCACAAAGCATTTCTTTAGTTGTCGAGCATTACTACCTTTGCGCAGCCTTTATTATTCGCCTGCCTATTATTACTATACGTCCTAGTATTTATTGTGACCCGTATTCTGCATTATAATTGTTCAAGATTCTTTACGAACATCTTCCCAGCATCAGACTTATTTCAGAAGTTTCCAGTTGATGTTGCAGGACTAGCATTGCACTTTCTTTAATACAGGAGTGCCAGTTATTTGAGTATCTACCTTAACGTTAATTAATCACGTTAACTATCTTTTCTTTGTGTAACCTAATAGAGTAATCTTTTACTGTTTGAGAATAGGCTGTTTCATCGAGCGTCAGCCTAGTGTGTGTGCACCAGTTACCGAGTCATAGGATACCTCGTTGTCCAGGCACGACTCAGGGCGGTAATGGTGTTTTGTTTTCCAGTGTTTAAGGCAGGGGTTGGATCTAGTGTTACCGTTGTTGCATTTTGCCATTATCTATTCCAATGTTGAAGAGCCCTGTGTCTTTGAGAACCTGGATCGTAACAAATGGCGACCTAGCTCAGGATCTTGTGAACTAAGAGATAATTGCAGGATTGTTGTGGTCATTTGTTTTATTGAGGAATATAGTGGGCACGTTAATTTTTTGTTTGGCAAAGTAGTATAGCACTTGAGAGTCTTCAGACATTTTTGGCAAGTGAATAGTGCTACATAAGAGTTTGGGGTACTTCTTTTCTGAATATTGTGGTGAGAAATTTTTGTGAGCATCATGTCTTATACCGGGTCAGAGGAGAATGGAGACACAGTACGTAATGTCGAAACTGAGGAACAGCAGCATGATGAAAGGGTTAATCGGGTGAACTGTGAGGAGGATGCTAGGATATTTTTGCAATGGCCTGTTACTGCCGAGCGGTTGGAGGGTATGGATCGGTACGGTCTTCAATGCCTGGCCACAGCTATCGGTCATGCGGTTACCAGCAGCATGACCAAGGATAACTTGATAACGTGTGTACTGGGCAGGGTGACTGGTGAGCGAGATGGGTTGAGTGCTCAGAGCCCTTCGGCCATGCTTCCCCTACACTCGACTCCCAGCCATCCCAGTAGTTTGCCGACCCCGGGTACGCTTCCGCAGTTGGGTGGTGACTGGCAGGGTGGGTTGCCCCTGGGGGGACCACCGGTAATTTCAAACATTGTAGCACCTTCACCTCCTCAAGGGTTATCTCCAGAATTATTGCTTCAGCTCGAATTAGCTAAGATCGAAGAGAGAAAGGCTATCAGGGCAGGTGAGCTCCAGCAGCAAATAGAATTAGCCAAGATAGAAGAGAGAAAAACTATCAGTCAGCAGTCTCAGCACATAGAGCTAGCAAAAATCCAAGCTGATTTAGAGTCGACTAGGTACTGTGCCGACATGGACGTAGAGAAGTCGCGAGTAGAGGCAACGGGACAGCGACTTGGGGCTGGTAACCGTGTTCATGAGCAGTCTCTCTCGCACTTATTGAAACTGGTTCCGGTGTTTGATGAGAGTGGTGTTACAGAATTTTTCGCACGCTTTGAGAAGAAGTGCCAGGAACACCAGTGGCCAGAGAATAAATGGGCAGCACTTGTATCCTCTAGATTAATAGGCAAGGGTCTTAAAGCCTACGATGCGTTGCCTATAGAGTCTTGTATTATCTATGAGGAACTCAAGGAGGCTGTCCTGAGAGCATACGATCTACAACCAGAGACGTACAGGTTGAAGTTCCGGGGTGTTACCAAGGGTCGGGAGAGCACCTTTTTGGAGCATGCCCGGAAGCTGTCCGATGCTTTTGGGAATTGGCTGAGGTCGGAGAAAGCTACTACGTTAGACGACATTAAACAGTTGGTGCTTTTAGAGCAGTTTTTCAAATGCACGGGCGGCGACCTGACGTTAAACCTTAAAGAAAAGCAACCAAAAACTCTACAGGAGGCAGCTGAGATGGCTGACCTCCGGCTATCACTAATTCGTGGGTGCGGGTTTGCCCAGCGTAGTGAGGCAGGTAACAAGGGGCGTGACGCCCCCACCCCCCCCCACCGAGTTAGTGACATACCTTATGCAAACAAGTACAAGAGCCATGATACCAAGACTGACCACAAGACTAGCACCGTCCCATTTAAGAAGGGGCCGGGCCCTTCCCCGTACCAAGGGAAGCCCAAAGGGGAGTTGGAGTGTTATCATTGTCATAAAAAGGGGCACTTTGCAAGAGTCTGTCCTAGCAAACCACCTACAGCAGCTGTGTCTTTGGCCTGCAACATTGGTGTGTCTCCGAAGTCATCTGAGTTTGCCCGGGGCAGTTCGTCAGAGGCTGAGGCACAGCCAATGCAGAAGCACCTGGGAGGCTCGAACCCTGCTCAGGATGTTTTTTGCGACCATAGAGGGCGGAGTTGCGTGATGTGGGCGGGGCGCAAGCATGGAGTAGAGGTCTTGCGTGATACAGGTGCTTCCCAGACTCTGATGAAAAACTTGACTGGCTACCCTATAAACGCAGCTCGGGTGGTAGTGGTGCAGGGTATTAATGCAACTCGGTCATACCCGCTGGTGCGGTTGGAGTTGGAGGTGGATGGTGTGGCACGTGAATTGGATGTCGGGATTGTGGAGAAACTGCCAGTGGAGGGCGTCGACCTTCTTCTCGGCAACGACTTTGCAATGCCCGCTTCTGAGGTTCTACCCTTAGTCGTTGCCGAGAGGCCGGCCGACGTGAGTAGGGAAGAGCAAGAGTGGGTCGAGCGGTGCCAGACACAACCCATGGCGTGTGTTGTCACCCGAGCTCGGGCAGCTAAAGTGTCACAGCCTAGTCCTCCGTCTTCAGACCAGCGGAGGAACGATCAACAGGAGGAGGCTAAAGCTGGAGTTGGTTTTAAGAGTTTTGACTCGGCGGCTCTCCTGGGTGATTCAGTATTAGCACCATTACTTAATTCTGGAGTAGCCCCTGGGCCTGTCATCGAGAGTGATGAGGCTGGGCATGACGAGACTCCACGACAGCAACGTTATGTACATCGAGAGAGACAGAGGGAGCAGCCCAGTATCGGGGAAGGTCATGCATTGCTCCGGGAGCAGTTAGATCGCTTGGCACCCTCAGATATACGTCGGTTGCAACTAGAGGACCCTGATCTCCAAACGTGTGCTAATGGAGCTGTAGAGCTCGACGAGGACGGCGATGCACAGCCAGGAGATTTTTTTTATTTAGAAGGCATCCTCTATAGGCGTTTTCAAGACCCTAAACGTAGTTGGCAAGAGGGGTCCGGAGTAGTGGACCAGTTGGTGGTGCCACGGGAGTGCAGGGATAGCCTACTGAGGCTGGCGCATGACATACCACTGGCAGGACTTCTAGGGGTGAGAAAAACGGTGGCGGCTTTAGAAAAATTGTTTTGGTGGCCGGGGTTGAAGGGGCAGGTGGTAACCTGGATAGCAAGGTGTCATACGTGCCAGAGGGTTGGAAAACCTAACCAAACAAAAACAATTCCGAGAGCCCCGTTGCACCCCATTCCTGTCAGTGGACCACCCTTCAGTAAGGTCATCATTGATATGGTCGGACCCCTACCCCCTACTAGTGCCGGTAATAAATTTCTATTAACTATCATGGATGTGGCCACTCGTTATCCTGATGCATATCCAATGAGAAATGGCACGGCGAAAACTGTTGTCTGGAACCTGCTCTTGTATTGCTCGCGGTATGGTTACCCGCAAGAGGTGCAATCGGACCAAGGTTCTAGTTTTACATCTAATCTGTTCAAACAAACTATGATTCAGCATGGCATCAGCACTGTCGTCTCTTCTGCGTATCACCCGGAGAGTCAAGGGGTGTTGGAGAGGTGGCACGCCACGCTGAAAAGCATGCTTCGATGTTACTGCGCAGAGAATGGAAAGGATTGGGACCTTGGTCTGCCGTATGTTTTGTTCGCGGCAAGAGAAGTACCTGGAGAGAGTCTCGGTTTCAGTCCGAATGAGCTTGTTTTCGGGCATCAGGTGAGGGGTCCTCTCCACATGGATATTGTTCTGCGAGATAAGTTGCAACCTCTTGTTCCTGAGCGACAAGAGGAGTTGTTTACTAGGCTGTGGCAGTCCGTCCGCATGTTTGTTGCTTCTCCAGGCCTGATGTACGGGGAAGAATCCGACATGGAGGCTGGAGACAGTGCAAGGCTCGAGTTGGATCCCTACCGTGTGAATCCTGCTCGACAGCCTGTTGTGAAGGCGGAGCTGGACGGCGTGTGGAGAGGGGGTCTGAGGGATGAGGGATATCGTGAGTGGTCGTTGCCAGTGGCTTTGCAACCTGAGTTTGGTGGCAGAGTCCGTGTGTATGTTGATTGCAAGAGTGTGGAAGCATTATACCTGACAGACGCCTATCCATTACCCAGAGTTGACGACACCATAGACCGCTTCGGGGCTGCCTCGCTCATCACGAAGGTAGAACTAGTGAAGGGTTATTGGCAGGCCCCGTTGCCGGAAAGAGCGAAGAGAAGTGCCAGTCTTGCGATGAACTGGACAGTTTATCAGTGTCAGGTGTTGTTGTGCTGCCGGAACACAAGTTGGATGTGTGGCATGCTAAGGGCACTGATAATGTTTTGGCTTTGTTTGCAGGAGAACCCTCGCTGTTCAGTCAGTGTCTGTCGTGGGTGGAGGATCCGGGGTAGGCTACCACAGTATGTTGGTATAGCCTCCTGTCTTGGCTCGCGGTGTATTTTTGCGCTGGTGCTTGTTGGCTCGCGTGTGTAGCATCAGCATAGGGTCGCAGGGCAGGAGTTGTTGGCTTTGATTAGAAGAAAGTTAGGCTACATCTATAGTAGCCGCCAAAAACAACATTAAAATAAAATATGAAAAATTAAAAAAAAACTCTTTCTTTTAGATAATTAATTTTAAGATAATATTGTAGCTGAGAACTGAGTGCAGATGATTTTCCCTCAGTAGGCTGTGCTTCTTAAAGCTCGCTCTGGGAGCACGATGTTATGAATTAATGTATTATATTTGGGAAGGGTGATAAGATTGTTTTATATATAAATGTTGTATTTTTTTTTGAGGAGACTGAGCTTGCATTCCATGAGTGGCAGAGTGGTTAGGAGTGGCAGATTCTAGCGACATTCTGCCTGTTCAGATATGGGCTCATGGTTGAGTGTCCCATATCTTGGGGGGGGTGTGACGCCTCCCGGCGTTAGCAGAATGGTTGCGTGGGGCATTGCAGCTCGCTAGCGCTCGCCAGGATAGGCTACAGTTGTCCTAGAATGATCTGCTTTATTTAATTAGTGTCGTGTTGCCACAGACAGTCCAGAAATGGTCTTTGTTTTGGTCTGTGACCGCGCCTTGTATTTTATATTCGCTATAATATAAATGTTGCTTGTGTGGGAGGCGAGCGAGAGAGGGTGAGGGAGTACACCTGGCAGCGGGGTGAGCTATGACGCGGCTCGCTTGGGCTCTGACGGCGTTGGCGGCCGGGTGGTCAACTAGTCCCTTCCCATCGCGGCCTCGTGTTCTTTACCAGCTCAGAGCTTGCCTGACACGCGTATCGCCTACACCCTTTGCAATTCTGTCCCCCATACTCGCCACTTTGCATACTATTTCTCTCTCTCTCGACTTCTCCTTTCTCATTCTCTACTCTTTATTAAACTCAACATCCCTTCTGGTTTCAGCATAGACGTTCACCGTCGACCAGTCGTATTGTACGCGAAGCTCTCAGATATTTCCATGTATTAGGTTAAGGAGGTATTATGCTTTATTGAGGTTAGAGAGACGGACTTTTCCGTATGTGTCCTCTCTCGGGAAGGTTGTAGACCGGTATATGTCTCCCTGGCAAGGTGTTGAGTGATTCTGCTTGGTTATCTAAAGCTAGACTTGGGGTAGGGTTACTGTGTCGTTGTCTCAGATGTGTGCAGTGTTAGCTAAGCCCTGCACGACATCGACAGGTACTGTGGGAGCCTAAGTTGTCTTCGGGTGGGTTTACTTTGCGAGCACAGCGCTGTGGTGTGAGAGGGCCATAGCCTATCCCACACAACATAGTGCTGCCTCTTTGTGTTGACTTCTGAGGGATCGCCAGGATAGAACTAGGTACTAGAGACCTAGATTTATCAAGAGAGCATCCCCGTCATATAACGTAATCTTCATTATACCACCTTCGGACAACGTTAGGCTACGAGCCGCATGCTCACCCATTGTTGCCCTGCCTTGATACCCCAGCTAGACTTTATTAACTGAGCAGACACTGGTTAGAGATAAGCCCCCATTATTATATGTATGCAACATTATTATTCACTGCACTTTTGAGCCGAGGTTGTTGTTGAGTTGCACAACCCTAGTAGGCTGTTGCGTTGTGTCACGAAGCATTTCTTTAGTTGTCGAGCATTACTACCTTTGCGCAGTCTTTATTATTCGCCTGCCTATTATTACTATATGTCCTAGTATTTATTGTGACCCGTATTCTGCATTATAATTGTTCAAGATTCTTTACGAACATCTTCCCAGCATCAGACTTATTTCAGAAGTTTCCAGTTGATGTTGCAGGACTAGCATTGCACTTTCTTTAATACAGGAGTGCCAGTTATTTGAGTATCTACCGTAACGTTAATTAATCACGTTAACTATCTTTTCTTTGTGTAACCTAATCGAGTAATCTTTTACTGTTTGAGAATAGGCTGTTCCATCGAGCGTCAGCCTAGAGTGTGTGCACCAGTTACCGAGTCATAGGATACCTCGTTGTCCAGGCACGACTCAGGGCGGTAATGGTGTTTTGTTTTCCAGTGTTTAAGGCAGGGGTTGAATCTAGTGTTACCGTTGTTGCATTTTGCCATTATCTAGTCCAATGGTGAAGAGCCCTGTGTCTTTGAGAACCTGGATCGTAACACTGCAATGATGAGTCGTTGAAACAGAAGAAGAGGATCAATCTGTACTTCCTCATCACCTATCTTGACTGCAGACTTAGAGTCAAAAGTCACAGCTTGGGCTTTCCTTTTGAAACTGTACTTGACCACATGTTGTCCAACCATTTTATTAAGAATGTCATATCCGATCCTTTTTGCATCATCCACATTAACCTCGGAACCAGCCGAGATTCCGCTGACTATGTTGCGGAGGGATGAGTCTGCTTCGAATGGAGACCTCCAGTCAATGGAGGACAGCAATGTGCTACAGTCACTACTGTCCCTTGTTTGCCGAGCTTGTGATATGTCTTTATGCTGTTCACTCGTCTGGTATGTGATGGATGTCAGCTGTTGCATTGCCATGTTTACTTCTGCACAAACTGGCCTTGAAAGACACCAGACCAATCTTTGGGTTTCCGTCATTCCCCTCCCTCTGGTGAGACCTCCACTCGTCTTCAGACTTCTCATAAGTGCCTGTTCGATCACCAGGTCTGGAGACAACCCTGCCCAGAAGCGGTCACTCCTCCTGACTACATGTAGGCCCTGGGTGAACTGTTGGTAGACATTGGGGTGTGTGTCTTCCAGTTTTGTCATTTTCTGCAGATAGAGGTGCAATGACTTCGTGTACAAGTTATGGCCGGAGGCAACTATGTACGGAAGCATGGCTTGCATCGTCTCCAGATGGAGGGACCAATCTCCGATTCGTTCTGATCGCATGAATGACCTCATGATGTCTATCATCTCCATGTATTGCAGCCACAGACGTGCAGTACGGTAGCAAGATTCCAACATGTCCTTGTGTGTCTCAAGTTTCTGTTGTAGATCCTGCAGGTACAAAGATGATTCTACATCACTGAGCGTGATTTCACCAGAGGTTCATCATAGAGGTTCCCTATTGTCTCCAATTCCAGTGGCACATTGTCATTAGATAAAGACAACTTGATCCCCAACAGGCTGCTCAAGAGAAGTGTGTGAAGGACGGAATCTACAAGGAGATGACCACGAATGGCACGAGCAACTTGGACACGCAGTCCAGTGAGAATATGGGTAACAGTGTTCCCAGCGAAGATCACTTCCAAGATATCTTGAAGGCCTGTTCCTCTCATCAAGTGCCCAATGCTACCCAGAAAGCTCATTAGTGCGTGAAATCCCCCAAGTCTTAAAACAATCGGATGCAGATCACTGTCCTCTCCAGCACTTTCCACAATTTGAGTTGCCTTGAACCACAACGGCTGGTCAAAAGTGAGCACTGGTGTTGCTCCATAGCGCTTGGCATGCTCTGCAACGAAGTGTAAAGTTGAGTTGACACACGTCATGTCACTTGGGTTCATATCAATCATGGGAAGGAACATGGTGGATGACTGTCCTGGGTGGTCTCCATTGTTTACCATTTGCATGTATCCCGACCATGCTGGTCTTATGGGAAAACATACATGTAGTTATGAATATTACTACCTATACTGATGCCATACATGCACCAAAAATAAAATCCAAACAAAAAATCCCCCCCAAAAAAAAATCCAAAAAAATCCAGAAATCCAAAAGTTCAACCCTGATAAACATATTGATCCACTCAAAAAAAAATTGTGGAACTTTTAGTATATCATGAAGGGTACCTTACTGAACAAATCCCAACAGGTTTCGTTTCTGTTGCAATTAGTGGTGGGTTCGGGGAAATATCAGCTAATTTGACTGGACTAAATTTGTTTGATTGGTTGAAGCTTTTCTTGGTTTAGTGGATTTTCTTTTTTTCAAATCGGTGTTGTGACAGTACTTTGAAAAGTGTTTACATAATTCATTTTTCTTTTTATTTATTTGGTTTTGTCATTATATATTTTGATTTCCTTACGGCACTCTGGTAGTTTCATATGGCTACATTTGATTTAGCAACTTTTGTTGCTGAGCCTTCCGTGCAATTATTACAGGATGTAGTTTTAAGGAAGAATGATTGGATGTCCCTTTCTACTTATTATGAAATTTCATTTAACCCTTAATTAGCGGCGAGCAACATAAGTCGAGTTAAATAAAGCTGGACTATGTGGCGGCGCTCGACATAGGTCGTGTGGCAATTTCAGCACGTAATGTTGCTGAGAGAGAGAGACAAGTGGTGGCAGGAGAGTAGCGAGCGTATGACTTCTCCAGACCACCGCGGAGAACCTACTGACACGAATCCCACCTCCTTCCTCCCTCTCTCACTCGCTATATACGGAATTGTATGGGGAAAGTGCCTAATTACATGCTTTTTGCACTCGCGTTGCACGGTTATTGCAAGAAAACTAGCCATCATAAAAGGATCGTTATGGTGTAATTCGAAAGCTCTGTTTATGCCCTTTCAGGGATAGATACTTGTTTTACGTTCTGGGTCTTATTTAGGCATGAAAATGATCACGTAAACAGCCCTATTTTGGCTAAAAACACCCCGCTGGGCGGTACATATAAATAAACCGCATAGGCCGCTCGTAAGGTGTTAATAGTAGAGTAAAAAAGGAGGAAATAAGGAAATCTGTGATTCAGTCATTAGTTTCTAGGGAGATACTTCCTAGCTCGTCTTTAGCTTTGTGTGATTCAAATCCTGTGGGTGAAGGCGGTGGCCATGTTGCTGACCTGATTGCTTTAAGGAGGTTGGAGTTGGTTGAGGCAGCTAAGCAGAGGGAAGCTTCACATCAACAAAGGGAACATGAGAGAGAACAAAGAGAGCATGAACTTAGAAAGTTAGAATTAGAGCTACAATTAAAAAAAGGAAGGTAGTTTACAAGTCCAGTTTGATGGTAGCAAGCATGACAAATTAATTCCATCGTTTGATGAACGTGATCCAGAGGATCTTTTTTTGCAATTTGAAAAGATTGCAAATACTTTAAAGTGGCCTAAAGAGAACTGGTCTATTTTGATCCAGACTGTACTGGTGGGTAAGGCCAAGTCTATATTCACTAGCTTATAAGAAGAAATATGCAAGGATAATGTTAAGTTTAAAGATGCCGTGCTCCAAGCTTATGATTTAGTTCCAGAAGTTTACAGACAAAAGTTTCGTAATCTAAGGAAGATAGATTCACAAACCTATGTTGAATTTGCATTAGAGAAGGAGCGGTTCTTTCAACGATGAATTAGATCTACAAACGTAAAAACCTATGATGACTTAAAAGAGCTACTATTGTTAGAAGAGTTTAAGCATTCAGTTACCGCTGACATCAAGCTGTACTTGGATGAACGTGAGGTGACCCTTTTGAGTAAAGCTTCAACTTTAGCAGATAATTATGCATTAATTTATCGTGCTAGATCTAAACCTCAGAACCAATATGGACAAGTAGGCGGGAAGCTGTGGGGCAGTGGGGAGTCGAGTGATCAGGTGCTAAGCTTAGGAACGACTCTCAGTCTGTTAGCAGTGCCTTAGCTAGTGTGTCTAAGATTAATAAGACTTCAGGATCTACAAAGGACAAGGCTACATTAGGATCAGGTCCTGTTTGCTATTATTGTAAGAAACCAGGACAGGTCATTGCTAATTGTACAAAACTTGCAAGGAAGAATGCTACAAAGGTAGAGTCTTCCCTTGTTGTGTGTACTTTTGAGGAAAATGGCGTCACGGCTGTAGCCTCTTCAAGTGATAAGACTGACTTGTTTGTTCCATTCATGTTTCAGGGATTAGTCTCGGGTGATAATTCTTTGGAGGATGTTTACCCTGTTCGGTTATTAAGAGATACTGGTGCATCACAGTGTGGTAGTTAAGAGTGCTGTTCCATTTATAGAGAACTCTTATACTGGTGAGCATGTAGTTCTACAGGGTGTTGGTGGAGTTATCACTATTCCTTTAGCAAGAATTTATTTAGAGTCAGATCTTGTGAAGCAATATATCACTGTGGGAGTTCAGGATTCTCCTCTTCCTGTTGATGGCGTGACATTTTTGTTGGGCAATGACATAGCTGGTGATCGTTTGGTACCTGATCCTGTAGTAACCCCTGTACCTTGTATTCACAACCCAACCGAAACCTTAGAGAAGGAAAATCCCCATCTTTTTCCTAGCTGTGCACTGACAAGAAGTATGGCTACGCAAGGTGCAGTAAATGTAGAGTTCCCAAATGGTGAGTCTGTAGGTGATGATAATATTGCACTTGACATTAGTAATTTGTTTACATATCAAGATACCCATGACCAGATAGAGAATGTGCCTGTCACTAAGGTTATGCTCATTAAAGCGCAAGGGGAGGATCCAGATCTAGAAAAGTGTTTCAGACAGTCATATGATGGGGTAGATGTCTCTTCAAGTACCTGTTACTTTACTCGTTCCAACATACTAATGAGACAATATAGACCTATAGATGTGCCCTCTAATGATCTTACTTCAGTTTTCTACCAAGTGGTGGTTCCTACTATCTACCGTCAGGATTTGATCAGCTTAGCTCACAATGGTCTAGGAGGACACTTGGGAGTACGCAAGAATTGTGGCAAGCTAATGAGGTATTTCTTTTGGCCGAAGATAAAAAGAGATGTCTCTGAGTATTGGCGCACATGTCACATGTACCAACAAGTAGGTAGGCCTAACTGTGTAATTCCACCAGCCCCTCTTAAGCCCATCTCAGTAGTGAAAGAGCCATTTAGTCACATTATAATTGATTGTGTAGGTCCGTTGCCCAAAACAAAGTCTGGGAACCAGTACCTTTTAACCATCATGTGTGCTACCACCCGATATCCAGAATGTATAGCTTTGAGGAAGATTTCTGCCAAAGTAATTGTTAAGGCGCTGACTAAATTTTTCATGCAATATGGCATTCCAAGATCTATTCAGTCAGACCAAGGCACTAATTTTTCAAGTGGTCTCTTTCAACAAGTAATGCATGAACTGTCTATTAAACAGTACTTTGCTACTGCCTACCACCCTGAATCACAAGGCGCTTTGGAGCGTTTCCATCAAACCTATAAACAAATGTTGAGAAAGTATTGTTTAGAAGTAGAGAAAGAATGGGATGAAGGTGTTCATTTACTCTTGTTTGCTATTAGGGAGAGTAGACAGGACTCTCTTGGGTATGCTCCTTTCGAGCTTGTGTACGGACATGAGGTTAGGGGGCCGCTCAAGTTGGTAAAGGAGAGTTGGATAGCAGAGGATGACAGTATGCCACTCTTACAGTATGTTCAAAAGTTCAGAGAAAGACTAAATCGTGTCAGAAACTTTGCCAGAGATAATTTGAAGGGTGCTCAGGAAACCATGAAAGAAAACTTTGACAAAAAAGCTGTGGAAAGAAACTTCAATCCTGGTGGTTTAGTGATAGTTTTCTTCCTTTAGCTAAGAATACGCTTCAGGCAAGGTATTTTGTCCCATACCGTGTTAAACAAAAGGTTGGCAATGTGAACTATGTAATAGAGACTCCTGATCGCAGAAGAAAGGAGCGTAGAGTACATATAAACCTACTGAAGCAGTATCATTGTAGGGGAGGAGAATCAATTATGGTGCAGCAGTCACTGGAGGTTGAGGAAGACCCTGATTTCTTTGAAGAGGTTCCACTTAAGCTATGTAACAGTGAACTTTTGTCTAATTTTGGTCCTAAATTGCAGCACCTCTCGCCTCGGCAGTCAGCAGATTTGGTGAACTTGCTGAACGACTTCCGGGGAATCTGTGGTGATGTTCCAAGGCCATGTCGCGGTGTGCTGCATGACATCATTCTGCTGGACAACACTCTTCCCATCAAGCAAGCCCCTTACCGGATCAACCCTTGCAAGAGAAAGAAGCTGCAGGAGGAGGTATCTTTCTTGCTCTCCCATGATTTGGCAGAACCCAGTGACAGCGATTGGGCTTCACTGTGCTTCCTAGTTCCCAAGTCCGATTGAAGTATGAGGCTCTGCACCGACTACCGTCGAGTGAATGCAGTTACTCGGTTGGATTCCTTCCCTTTGCCTCGCTTGGATGATGTGATCGATGGAATTGGTAGTGCAGAGTTTGTTACTAAACTGTACTTGTTGAAGGGGTATTACCAAGTAGCACTGACGGAGCAGGCGAAGCGGATTTCAGCATTTGTCACAGCAGAGGGCCTATACCAGTACAAGGTCATGAGCTTCGGCCTCAGGAACGCACCTGCAACCTTCCAACGCTTAGTAAACAATGTCATCAGAGGACTGGAAGGAGTTCAGGCATATCTGGATGATTTGGTGGTTGTTTCGTCTACTTGGGAAGTTCATCTTCTGCGACTTACAGCATTGTTTACTAGGTTGGCCGATGCATATCTCACCCTTAACCTTGCAAAGAGTGAGTTCGGGCGAGCTACTGTGGTGTTCTTGGGTCATGTGGTTGGGAAAGGACATATTAAACCAGTTGATGCCAAGATAGACGCCATTCTGACCTTCCCCCCGCCATCTGACCGCAAGTCCTTGCTGCGCTTCCTGGGGATGAGCGGATACTATCGAAGATTCTGTCCAAATTTCTCTCAGGTTGCTCGCCCGTTAACTGATCTCACTAGCCCAAAGAAGGTTTTCAAATGGACAGCGGAATGTCAAGCCTCTTTTGAAAACATCAGAGCCCTGCTGGCCACGGATCCGGTATTGCGATCACCTGACTTTGAGAAACCCTTCAGCCTACATATAGATGCCAGCGATTCAGGAGCAGGAGCGGTGTTGCTTCAGTTGGGAGAAGATGAGGTTTTACATCCAGTTTGTTTATTATGTCAGCAAAGTTTAAGAAGTACCAAAGAAATTATGCTACCATTGAAAAGGAACTCATGGCCCTGATTTTATCTTTAGACAAATTTAACATATATGTAAGCAATGCCCAGTATCCAGTAATTGTTTATAGTGACCATAATCCACTTAAGTTTTTGTTTAAAATGAAAAATCATAATCAGAGATTAATGCGGTGGTCACTGATGATTCAGCCATACAATCTAGAAATAAGACATATAAAAGGACGGGAAAATATTATGGCAGACACTCTCTCAAGAGTCTAATACTGTATAATGATTTATGATGTTTATTGTTGATTACTTTAGATTATGATTAAATTTACTCTTAAATTTTATCTTGGTGGGAAGGTGTGATGGAAACGTTCACTAGTTTGCATATCGTTCAGTTTGTTACATATTGTTCACTTAGTTGCATATTGTTTCGGCTCTGCGCTTGTTGGGGCTCATTTGTTTATATGCATTTAGTTGTTAAGTGTTCTTATGCATGTAATCTTGTCTAATACTGATTTTAGCTTTCCCTTAAATTTATGAAGTAAGTTTAAAATAAAATTTCGGTATGTTATTGAAGTATTTGATAATCTATTTAATGATCAGTTGGTAACCTCAGGCTACAGCTTGAGTCGAGGATAGGAGCTGTTATCTTTTGATTGTTACTCCTTGTCTGACCTTTGTGGTGTAAACAGCTCCTGCCTACTTCGCTCTCGCCTGTATTTTGTTGGTTCTGAGGTTTTCTGTTACCAATGGTCACCTTACAACTAAGTTGTTTTATATTATGAACTCTAGTATTATTATCATAGTTTGTGTAGCCAGGTTTAGGCCTATCTATTAATCATTCTATGAATTGAGCAAGTTACCATTTTGTACTTGTATCTTCTGTAAATTAATTGGATTCACTGAGACTAATTATTATTCTATATATTGTAATATACTCAAGGCTTTTAGTTGTGTTTTATCTTCCTCTAACATAGTTTAATTTGAATATAGTGCCATATGGCCTTGGTCGCCTGGCACGCCGGAGTGATTATGTTATACTGATATAACTGATTATGTTATACTGATATATAACATAGTGTGTCATGTTACCATTCCAGTAATATAATATCATTAACCCCTAGACATAACGGAACGTACCAATATATATATATATACAGTATATATAACCCTCACATGTTACCCCTATTTAATTCTTAGTAATCTATAAACTCCCACTACCAACTACAGTATTATACTATATGTAGAATATGTAATCATAACTCTCCATGTCAATTTATATAATAATATATTGAACTATTACTCTATATTTTTGATTTAACTACCATATAAATATAGACTATACCTCATTCAGTATAACACCTAGCCATATTTAATCATCAATACTTATTTACCCAAATGTTATACTATATGTTTATAGTATTATCTCATTTTGTTTATTGTCTGATCTTCTTCCGGTTCATTACACAAACTACGACTTTACTATATGGAATATATAATGTTGTGATTTCACCTCCCATACTGCAACACTCTGTGTAGGAGAAAGTGGAAAACTCACTCTTCAACCAGACATAGACCGAGGCAGACGCAAGCCGAGTCTAGGCCTTCTTTACTCCCTTAACACGGCTACCACACAGCCTACAAAGTTTCTTAAATCTTGCTATCATCTTAAGCCACACTTAGATTCACTAATGATATGTAAGATTAAGTGACCCTTCAAGACTCACCTTCATTCGGGTCATATACTTTCAATTAGAATTGTTAGTATTAAATGTGAGTTGTTTATACACACAAGAGACTCACTTTACTCATCTACTACTCCTATAAATAAGTATTTACCCATTTATATGTATATCTCAGTATTTGAGAGTATATAATTATCCATATTGCTGGTAATCATTAATATGTGTATAACTGTTAACTCTACTTATTCATTACACTATACACTGCATGTGTTTACCTGTAGTGCTGAACTTATTCAACCCTTATTGACTTATTCCTGTTATGTTGTTTAAATATATAAATATGCTACACTTAATACATAGTTTTTATGATGGTGCTTAAGCATGTGTAAGAATATAATTATGGCAGCGCATCAAGTGAGTGGTTTAGTGTGTAGGTCAGAATGAGACCGGGATGAGTGGCGTCGCCCTGGTTGTTAAATACCTACATGGATGGTGTAATGAAAGAAGAAAAGGACAGAACAAGAAGAGAGGAAAGAGAGATGGTGAGTGGTGGGAACAGAATGACTGTCAGTAATATGCTGTATGCAGATAATGCAGTGTTATGTGCCAAGAGCGAGAATGATTTGTGCCAGATGGTGGAGATATTTGTGGAAATATGTAAAAGACAAAGTATGAAAGTGAATGCTAATACAAGCAAAGTAATGGTAGTAGACAGAGAAGGAGACACTTTGTGTAAAGTAAGGATTATGGAGAACAGCTTGAACTAGTAGTAGAATTTATGTTATCTGGGAGTCGTGATTGAGAAAAGGGGAAAATCTACACGAGAGATAGATAACAGAATAACACAAGGAAGAAAGGTAGCAAAAGCAATGAAAGCCTTGTTTAGGAGCAGAAACTTGAGTATGGAATTAGTGAGAGGATTGCATGAGGGTGTGTTAGTGCCGACATTGATGTATGGATGTGAAACTATGGTATAATAGTATTGAAAAGTCACGAGTAAGAGTAGTTGAAATGGATTTGCTAAGAAATACGTGTGAAGTTCGAAGAATAGGCAAAGTAAGAATGGTGAACATAAGGGAGGCATGTGGAGTTAAGAAGTCGATAAAGCAAAAGGGTGAATAAAGTTTTCTCAGATGGTATGGTCACATGACAAGAATGCCTGCATAATGAATAGTTACAATGATCTATGTCAGTGAAGTGGAGGTGAAGTGGAACAAGAAGGCGTGGAAAGCCGAGAAGAAGATGGTATGATAGGGTGTCAGTATGTGTCAAAGCATGAAGAGGAAATGGCTGAAGAAGATTAACAAATTACAGGAATTAATGGAGAAAGTTTGTTAGAAAGAGTACATGAAGGTCTTTGGACCAGTTTAAATGAAAAAAACCTGGAAGGTCTTTATCCCAGAAGTTAATGTGATGATACCTTCTCCGGAACTAAAATAACATCTGAGATGAAGCCAGTGATTTCTGGTCTGATGAGTGATTGGTGCTTCTGAATGCGTGTGTGCTTGCTTTTTTGTGGACTAACTGTTATGTGTTCTTCTCCTGTCACCTCTGTTTTTCCTTTCTTGATTGTTTTGCTAATCCTCCCTACCCCATGTGGGAGTTAGGGCTGACTGATTGACTGACTGACTCCTAATTTTTTAACCCACCAGATGCGAGGA
Organism: Paralithodes platypus; assembly: GCA_032716605.1. Lineage (NCBI taxonomy): Eukaryota > Metazoa > Arthropoda > Malacostraca > Decapoda > Lithodidae > Paralithodes > Paralithodes platypus. The sequence continues at coordinate 18,522,853 of CM064512.1, forward strand.
CAAAGAACTGCATATCAAGGGCAACAATGTTAGTTACCGGAGCGTAGTCATAATATCTAAAAGCTAATGAGGCAAAACATGTGGGAGAAAGTGGGCCTGAAAAACTCCCCTTCAAACCTATCCGACCCGAGCATGAAGAAGTGCGTGACCCACGGATATCAGGACAATGGTTGCCGTGATATTTGTGGACGAGTGGTCGGCGGAATTAATGGGACAAACCATGAGGGAGAAGGGGGTCCAGGATATCCATAGACATGCCCTTAAAGGTGGGGGCTCATGCGTTGAGATAAACATGGAATGATAATTGCCAAGCTGTACATAATTATCTCGCAAAATGCAATGGCACTGAAATAATTATTAACAATGGTATAAAGGATTTTGTGGATCGTCTATACCGGGCCTGTGACGTCACAAGAGTGTAAGTCCACCATCCAGTCTAGGCTAAGGATACTGGTGTGACGTCAGTATGACGTCACAGGCCCGGTATAGACGATCCGCAAAATCCTTTATACCATTGTTAATAATTATTTCAGTGACATTGCAATTTACAAGATAATTATATGCAGGTTGGCGATTATTTTTCCATGATAACCTCAACCCATGAGCCCCCCCACTTTAAGCTCACCTGACGCGAGAATGAAGAAGGGCCCGACGAAGGACTGAAGGTCAAGGGCTGCAATGTCTGTGGAAGAGCGATCAGCGGAAGGCGGCTGCAGGCACTGGGAGGTATTGGTGATCTGACCCTCCAGCCATGTTGTCAGCAGACCGGATTCCTTCAGTCGCTGTATCCTGAGAATTGTAAGGAAATTATATAAAAAAATAAATTATATAAATAAGAAATATTATCTAAATAAGTAAGCTATTAAATCTAAATAAGTTCATCATATGAAGTAATTCTGAATCCTTAGAATCATAAGAATAACTTAAAGCTGGCGTCACACAAGGGCATCTATCCAATGTTACGGTCGAAGTCAATTTGTCAGTTTCCATATATAGTAAAGCAAAGGGCATTATTTGACCAACACTATATTCATGTTTACAATATTTTTGAAGTGTGTAGCTTAGAATCATGAACAAACCCTTTAAGGGAAGGCTTTATGGAATCCTTTCACCCTCGTCCTGAGTCCCATTAGTCTTGAGAATTTAAGACATTTGTTCCACAAGAATCCTGGCACCACAAGATCACAAGTGATTTTATCCAGTTGCAAGGTGCTCCTAAAACCTGTAAACAAAATGCCCGTGCCAGGTCCAGGTAACATAGGGAGTTCTTTTGGTGCCAACACCACAGACTCGCAGTGATCCTCCTTAGGACTCGTTGAATACCTTGTCAAACTGACTCAATCTGTGAGATGGCCATTGGTACAGAAGAAGACAAACTGCGTTAAGAAGTACAGCACCTGGCGTTCCCCCACCACCCCCGAGATGCCTTCAGCCCCTCCTTATCCATACTTGTTACCTCCAGAAAATTAAGTGGTAGAGATGGATACTGATTCACGTCTTTGGCTTTAAGGGACGCTTCTTGCTCAGTTAATCTTCTAGAATACACACCTAATCCATTGCTCCCCTTGGCCAAATAAATGTATATATATATATATATAGTAATATGGTTCTTGTGTATGACTCCCTTTACATAAATATCGATTAGGATATATTAGATTAATGTAGACCTCTTTGTAAAATACCCCTACCTACACATATTATTATGTTCTATCCAACAATCAACTCTACTCCTAAAATCGATTAATGAAATATTACAAACACATGTGGCAGTCCGTGGATTCGAACCCAGGACGCTCACACCGAATATCAACACCTTATGCATTACACCACGAAGGCAGTTAAAGAATGGTGGACACTGCCTACGATTTATTATGCAACTTCGAATCCTGCAATTCAATCTAAGCATGTACACACATCCCAACTGCAACTCACGTAGGCTATGCATATTTGAATGGAAAGAGCAATTAATGGGGCCTTAACCACTAGGGAAGGCCTCTCGATAAATTACTCCTGAACCAATATCAATTATTATGTTTTATCCAACAACCAACTCTACTCCTAAAATCGATTAATGAAATATTACAAACACATGTGGCAGTCCGTGGATTCGAACCCAGGACGCTCACACCGAATATCATCACCTTATGCATTATACCACGAAGGCAGTTAAAGAATGGTGGAAACTGCCTACGATTTATTATGCAGCTTCGAATCCTGCATATCAATCTAAGCATGTACACACATCCCAACTGCAACTCACGTAGGCTATGCATATGTGAATGGAAAGAGCAATTAATGGGGCCTTAACCACTAGGGAAGGCCTCTCGATAAATTACTCCTGAACCAATATCAATTATTATGTTCTATCCAACAACCAATTCTACTCCTAAAATCGATTTATGAAATATTACAAACATTATTATTATTATTACAAATATTATTAGCATACTATTTCCCCAAGCCCTTCCTGCACATGTCAACTTCGCTTAGAGTATTTCACAGGTTCTACCCATCTGAATTGTATACAGCATATGATTCTTGATTATATTTTGTCACTTTCTGTTATTCTGTTATTCAGAATACATTAATCTTAACCAATAATCAGTAACCAACTAAGTTCTCTTCTCTTATGCATATATTGCCATGATAATTGTAACTTTATTGTTTAACCCTTAATTAGCGGCTCACCACATAAGTCGAGTTAAATAAAGCTGGACTATGTGGCGGCGCTCGACATAACTCGAGTGGCAATTTCAGCACGTAATGTTGCTGAGAGAGCGAGACAAGTGGTGGCAGGAGAGTAGCGAGCGTATGACTGCTCCAGACCACCGCGGCGAACCTACTGACACGAATCTCACCTCCCTCCTACCTCTCTCACTCGCTATATAAGGAATTGTATGGGGAAAGTGCCTAATTACATGCTTTTTGCACTCGCGTTGCACGGTTATTGCAAGAAAACTAGCCATCATAAAAGGATCGTTATGGTGTCATTCGAAAGCTCTGTTTATGCCCTTTCAGGGATAGATACTTGTTTTACGTTCTGGGTCTTATTTAGGCATGAAAATGATCACGTAAACAGCCCTATTTTGGCTAAAAAAAACCCGCTGGGCGGTACATATAAATAAACCACATAGGCCGCTCTTAAGGTGTTAAGCCTTATATACCATAGTCGTATGCTCTGTTCTAGTATTAGCCATTCCAGTCTATTAATTAACCCTTAACTGGCGGCGCGCAACATATGTCGAGTGAAAGAAATTTGGACTATGTGGCGGCTCACAACATAAGTCGTGTGCCATTTTCAGCACGTAATGTTGCTGAGAGAGAGAGACAAGTGGTGGCAGGAGAGTAGCGAGCGTATGACTGCTCCAGACCACCGCGGTGGACCAACTGACATGAATTCCACCCTCCTCCACCCTCTCACACTCGCTACACAGTGAATTATGTAGGGAAAGTACCGAATTACATGGTTTTTGCACTCGTGTTGCGCGATTGTTGCAAGAAAACTAGCTGTCGTACAAGGATCGTTGGGGTGTCATTGTAAAGCTCTGTTTATGCCCTTTCAGGGATATATACTTGTTTTACGCTCTGGGTCTTATTTAGGCATGAAAATGATCACATAAACAACCCTATTTTGGGTAAAAACACCCCGCTGGGCGGTACATATTAATTACAGCCTAGGCCGCTCGTTAGGTGTTAAAGACCAATCACACACTTAACACACAAAGAGCGGGAGGTGGAGTATATTTGACTGTGCCACCCGGCGTGGGGTTTTACCGTGCACGAGCTTGTTTCCGTGCTCGTTTTCATGCATAAACATGAGCCAGAGCATAATAAAAGTATGTATCCCTGAAAGGGCGTTAAATGAGCTTTCCAATGACACCAGAACCATCCTTCTACGATCACTGGTTGTCTTGCAACGATCGTGCAACCGAAGGGCAAAATCGGTAAAATACGGTCATTTCCTTACATTATTACGTGTGAAACGAGTGAGGGAGGGTGGAGTAGGGCGGAGTACATCTCAGTAGCTCCACGGCCACCGTGGCGAGAGGTCATGAGGTAACCTACGCTCCTCCCACCGTTCCGCTCTCTCTCAGAGCACATTACATGCTCAAAATTACATGCGACTATAGCTGGGCCCCGCCACATAGGCCACATTTATTTCACTCGACTATAGCCGGGCGCTGCCAAAGAAGGGTTAAGGTGTACAGGCTACGACCCTATGTGTACCTAACAATAATAGTGGTACATACCGCCATCTTAATTAATATCACAGTATTTTTATATTATATATATATATATACTGTATATATATATATATATATATATATATATATATATATATACAGGGTGTTTGAAATAACTGTTACAGACTATTGTAAAATGGAAAATGAACATACCTGTATATTGTCGTATCACATTTTCCCCAAAAAAGTGTTATTAATGAGATATATGCTTATTTAGAAATCTAGCAAAACAGGGTTACAAATAAAGCAATAAATAATTGATACATGAATAACATGTTAACTATGGACTTAACTAAAGGTAAAGTATAGGTTTACTTATTCACACATAATACATTACGAAATCAAAGTATCTTAGAATATGGTGATGATATTAGGTAGTTAGCAGAAAATACTAATTATTTGAAACCGATTAGTGTAAACAAATATGTAACATTTGCAACTCTGGACATTGGGTAATGCTGATGCCCAAGTCTGGGTCGAGTATCTAAACGTAGTTGAAGGTAATTCAATCGTTTATGAAGCATAGTACTGGATTCATAGATTCATTGGTGGCTGATCGTTCCTATCTTGAATGAAATTCCGAAAATGTGTTATGACTCGACTCGGTATAAAGATTCAAAGATTATAAATATCGGGTATGATTGATTTCTGTATTACATCAGTTGATGGTAATTGAAATTATTTCAATTAATCTCCTCTTATTACACTGTAATGACCATGTACAGTGGTGGTAATTAATTCTGATCGATTTTGAAGTCTCTAACTTATTAAACGAATTTCTGAAATGCAAATGCCCAGTAAGAATTAGTAAGGAGATTCAATTCAACCCGAAACTGCTTTGAATAAGTTTATATTTGAATTAATGTTCACTACTGTACAATTAATTAAATAACATTAGGCAATAACTTTGTAATGCCATCATTGTTTGAATATTTGTATCATTCAGCATTTCTTTTTTATTTACTAACATATGGCAGTAATGTCTGCAGACCACTTGAGGACCGTAATTTGCTTCATCCAAGATACCTTTGGTCTTTCCTATGTTGAAAGAATTTGTATTTGTTTAATTAGCATACAATAATTTGAATTGTAAACGGTGTATAAAGGGAATATTACTTACATTGCTTCAACCTGAAAACTAATTATGTTTATAATTCAACATTTCTGGGTATAAACTTGGAGATGAGGGGAGGGGGGGGGGGGGGGGGGGCGGGGGCATGAAAGGGGATACCAATCCCAGTGTTCGTATTATAACACCTGCTTTCATGACACTGAATATTTTACTTTATAACTTTACTTTATATATATATATATATATATATATATATATATATATACAGTATATGTATAATTTTACTGTAGACTACATTCATTATCTAATTTTGTACTGGAATCTATTTAAAATAATAAAAGCCGAATAAGAAAATACTTTTTTGGAATATACTGCACATTTGCTTTATTTTGTTCCTATTGATCCAGTATATACTACTTGATTATATACGGGAGTGGTTTTCTTTTATGTGTATAAAGGAGACAAACGGCACAGATGCCGTTTGATTTGTGTATTGTTGACGAGTAAGGAATAGTCATGTGGAAGAGTGGAATGGGTAGATAGATCGAAAATTGGGTTTAGATATTGCCCAAACTATAAATCGTAGTTTTAACAAATATATTTTGCTACGGAATTAAATTGGAAGTATGTTATCTCTTTAATCCTAGATGGATAAACTACCAATAGTTACTGATACCCTGTAGTTTGAGTCGGAAGTTATGATATATCAACAATTATTCCTGATGGATAACTTACCAATAGTTACTGGGTGCCCTGCAGCTTGAGTTAGAAGTTACCATATATCTATAATTATTCAAGATGGTTAACCAACCAATAGTTACTGTGCTATACGTACAGGGTGTTTTAAAATAACACTGACAGACCTCATCTGCTAATTAGTAAATAAAATAACGAAGAAGATTATCTAAGGACAAAATGCAAAATAATATACCATTAATGATTTAAACCGCATAGAGTAAAATAATTAGTGACACCCAGGTATGAGCTATAATCCGAACACGGGCTAGTGTCCCCCCTCCCCCCCCCCCCCCCCAAATAGCCTACCTCTTGCCTCCCATCCCATCCCTCCTTCCCCTCACCCTCAGCAAACTCCCTCCCCCAGCTCACCCTTCCTAGATCTCTTAATATACTAACGGGAATAATAATAATTGGAGGGTGGTGTAAGAAGTGAAAGGTGGGCTTTTAAAATTAATAGAAATGTGTTACCATGAGTCATTTTTTTAAGCCTATGCTATTTTGATGACATAAATTATGACTGATGATGAATAGACATTATTGCCATATTTTGATAAATACAGTATAAGTAATGTAAATGATATACCTTATTAACCAACACTATGACAATATTATCTAATGTTTTTATTGTAGCTGTTGTTGTTGGCCAGAATGTCTGGCACAGATGTCCCAAGTTTGATGGACGTATCTGGTTACATAATTATCAAATACCTTATTTATTGTAAAGTACACACACACTTTCAATTATTACACAGATGAACTTAATTATTTATGGTGTGAACGGAGAGAATAGAGCGCAACAAACACAAGATCTCGACCTGCTTCCAGATTTATTTATTTTCTTTAGTGGTAGTGTAATGTTTTATTTTGTAATAAACAGTGTTATTAAGGCCTTGTATATTAATAAGTAAAGCGTCTTATTTACCACTTTGTGTACAATTAGACCATTAATGATGTTGCATTATGAGCTAAATATTAGGTCATAATTTAATCAAGAGTCAAGAGAATTGATATAGTCTGTGATAGCATTGAAGAAATATCAACATTATTTATGCCGCTGTACACGTAAGTCCATAAATCATGACATACCCATCCCAATAAGTATGGGGCAAAAGTGAGATAACGAACAGAGTTATTATTGCCCATCATCTTCGTTTCAGTTCGAGTTTTTCTTCGAAGCTTTGGAGTCATAACGAATCTTCTCATGTGTTTAATCATCTGCTCGGCCATGGTGCTATCTTCTTCTGTCATAGTGATTTTATTTACCTTATAATATCACATAAATATGGATTGTCGTTATTTAGGTGTGTCTCTGCCTTTGTTATTTTATACTTGTTAAGTCCAAGTGACGTAAATTGTTTGTTTTGGGTACCATTAGATGATTTTAAATATTCATTAGTGAACACCGTATACTTGTCTACAGCTACGTAAAATCGTCAAACTTCAACCATAAAACTGATAGACATATTTCGTTAGTACTCTGTGATAATAGTAACGTAATGAGGTATTTCTATTGAAACAGTAAATTGCGCAGGACATTTTTTTTCCCATTCAAACAGTTTCACGAACGATTAAATTACCTATAGCAGTGTTCGGATACCTGACCCAGACTTGAGATTCATTATTTTACCTCTTGGTCATCGTTACAAATGGTGGATATCTTTTTACGCTACTTGGATTATAATACTTAGCAGTTTTCTTCTAATTTCAAAATATCATTACCAATTTTATGTTACTTTGATTTTGTAATTATTCATATGTGATTAGGTCATTAGATATCTCCTCTTTACCTTTTTTACTTGGTAATCATTCATATTATGTATCATATGTTTTGTGCTGAGCTCAGAACCCTGTTTTGCTACATTTCTAAATAACCATTTATCTCCGTTACAATATATTTTTGGTAAAAATAGAATAGAAATATGTGTATTATATATTTTTATCAATGTGGTCGTCATACTCTGGCAGTGTTGTTTTAAAACACCCTGAGTTGGAAGTCATGATATCTCTATAATCCTACATGGGTAACCTATCAATAGGTACTAGGTTCTCTGTAGCCTGCGTTGGAAGTAATGGTGTCTCTGTAATTATAGATGGTTAACCTACCAATAGGAACTAGGTTCACTGTAGCTTAAGTTGGATGTCATGATGTCTCTATAAACCTAAATGGTTAACCTACCAATACGTACTAGGTTCTCTGTAGCCTGAGTTGGAAGTAATGATATATCTCTAATGCTAGATGGTTAACTTACCAATTGGTACTAGGTTCCCTGTAGCCTGATTTGGAAGTAATGGTATATCTATAATCCAAGATGGTCAACCTACCAATAGTTACTGGGTTCCCTGTAGATTGAGTTGGAAGTAATGGTATTTCTATAATCGAAGATGGTTAACTTACCAATAGGCACTAGGCTCACTGTAGCCTGATTTGGAAGTAATGGTATATCTATAATCCAAGATGGTCAACCTACCAATAGTTACTGGGTTCCCTGTAGGTTGAGTTAGACCTGAAGGCCATGGCCAAGTTGTAGCTGTTGATGACTTCCTTAGTGATGTACAGGTGACATCCTCCACTTGTGCTGCAAACATGGAGGCAGAATACCATCAGATGTCATACATAATTTTCTTAACGGATGGTATTTTCCGCGGCCCCATCTTGATTACCCTGCTATTACACAGTGTGTTTAATGAAATGTGATTAAATATATAATCTTAGCACTAATATGATGCAGGGACCTACTGTAGTTCTTTCATATTGGGAAGCCTGTTGAAAGCAGAATATTATTTCAGATATACAATATTATATAATCCCCGTTCTGTATAAGATACATAAATTCGTCTAATGGTAGTAGGAATGATATAAAAAGCTATGCAAAGTACCAAAAGCCTCCATCGAACCCTGTAAATCTCTCAGCCGCTCCAAACTCTTTTCCTTTCTAGTCTATCTCCCCCCTGAAAATTCTTTCAGCTGATTCTGTCCAACAAGCAGAAGAACGCTATCAAAGAGAAGAGTAAAACAAGCAGTAATATGGTTTTTGTTGGTTCTTGACGTGAGGGAACTGACCTAAAGTCCCAGGACATAGCCTTCTTCATGGTGGTGTGATCACAGACGGCAGCATACTCTCCGGTAGATATAGGTGCCCGAGCAGCCCAGCAGTCAGGGAAGGTGCCAGTGTGACCCTCATACAGCCGACGCCGGGCACCGTCTGAGGACTCCTTAACAACCATATTGATGTTACACACAATAATAATGATATTCTATAGAAATACTGCTTCTCAATTATAGGATTTCTGCATTATGGATTTATTAGATTTTGCTCTTACCTTACTCAAGGGACCTTACAGTTGCACGGACAAGGGCTACTTTTGTAATGGCACACATTTAGTTTTGCCTCCTCTTCAACAAAGTTGTGGAATGTGGTCTCTAACAATTGTGTAGGGGAGGGAAACTAAAGTTAAATTAATTACAAAAGTAGCATTTGTCTGCACAACTGTAAGGTCCTCAGAGTAAGGACCACATAAATAAACATAAGGCAGGAATCCCGTAATTGAGACGTTGTAGTTCTGTATAATTGCCATAATAATTATACTAAACAAAAATAAACAATATTGATTGCTACAATTATGCCACATATGTATTCTTACTTTTCAGGTAACATCTTGAAGTATTGCTTTCATTACATTAAATTTATCATAGTAGCTTGTTTTAAAAATTATAAAAATATTAGTGCAAGGAATAGCAAATGTGGTAAGAAATATGTGTATGTATGTATGTATATACTCAGGCCCATTCCCTAATTTTCCACAACAGAAAACAATGAACACACAAAAACAAAATACAAATTCACACACACATATATATACACCAGTGAAGAACGGTGCACGGCCAACGCAGAAAAGGTTTCATCTACCAGTCACAATGTCAAACAGATTTGAGATCTTGGTAGAGATGGAAGACGAACCAGAAGAGACCAGGCTCGTTGGGGATTCCATCCTACGAGAACAGGACGAAGAGTTCTGCGACAGAGTTCCAAATCGACGAAAGAGATTTTGCATCCCAGGAGCTGGACTGGACGACAACGTTGAAGCCTTCGAAGATACCACAAACGATGCAAACGAAAATACACTTTCTGTTATCCATGCTGGTTCAAATTACGTCATGCGCACCAGATCCGAAGAGCTGATGGAGAAATATCGCAAGATGATCCAGCACTTCAAAAACAAGTCAAGGAATATCATCATCTCAGGCATTCTCCCCAAGATCGATGCACCTGATAAATTCTACGACAAGGCCTTCAGCACAAACAGCCGACTAAAATCTTTGTGTCTGAAGGAAGAAGTTGAATTCATCAACCTCTGGGATAACTTCTATACCCAGCCTACTCTGTTCTGCAAGGATGGGACTCATCTTAAGCCTGTGAGTTCAGCACGCATGGGTCGTCTCCTAAACGAAGCAGTCCGCAGCCATGGATCAAAAAACGCCATTCGAGAAGAAGAAGCAGCAGCGACATAAATCATCCAACACCAAGCAAAAAACAGAGGCAACCGATGAATGCCAGCATTGAGGAATCGAGGACAGCGAGGGCCGAGGAGAGCCATGAACATAAATGTAGATCCGACCAGAACCAAAATTTTGATTAAGGAGTGTTCCGTGAATTCTAAAATCACCAATTTAAAGGTCTTCTATGCAAACGCTCGTAGCATACGCAATAAATTTTCAGATTTAGAGGAACTAGTGTTTACAGAAAATTACGATGTTATTAGCATAACAGAATCTTGGCTCAATGCAGAAGACAGAGACTTTTTAGCAGAGTATTCACTTCCCGGTTATGTAATGTTTGAGAAAAGCCAAATAAAAAAAATGGAGGTGGCCTTTTACTTTTTATTAAAGAAAGTCTTAAGCCGACCCTCTTGTCAAAACCTCAAATTGTGAACATCGACACATCCTTTGTGCTAATAAAGAATAATAAAGGTACTAAAATAATACTTGCACTAATATACAGACCTCCAGCCCAATCAGTGCAAACTGACCGAGATATTTATGAGCAAATTGCAGACTTAACCCCCCCCCCCCTTCCCAGACAGAAATAGTTTACTTACTGACGAGGAGCGGACGGATACGGTACTATCTCCACAACTGTCAAAATCTCACTGAGGGACCGTTAGAAGTCGGAGGAAGTTGGGGTTGCCACCATTCGACAGATTTTTATCTAACTTACCTAACTTACTGAGCTCAATATGACGCTAGAGCGCCATATAACTTATTAGAGAGATATTAAAATAAGTTCATATGACGCTCTAGCGTCATATGAGTATTTTGGCAAAACCGCCATATGACGCTCTAGCGTCATATGAGACGGAGTGTGTTAAGTAACTCGCAAGATTTACTTATTTGTTGGCGACTTCAATATACCTGTGACCATGGGGGGAGTTTTTATTACTTCACACTCTGGACAAGACTTGTATGCAAACTTGCAAGAGAGTTCGCTATATCAATTTGTTAGATCTCCTTGACCTTGTACTTTCAACAAAAGAAGAATTGATGGAGAATTTGAATGTCGGTGATGAATTCAGTAACAGCGACCATCGTACGATAACTTTCAATTTAAAGTTTACTAGTATCGAATCAAATAGCAGCATCGAGAAAGTCCCTAATTTCAAGCAAGCAAACTTTTGTAAAATTAGAGCAATGTTTAAAGAAACTGACTGGAGCTTTCTAATTAACAATAAAGATATAAATACATCTCGGGAATCATTCGCAAACACTTACCTAAAGGCAGTGAAAGACTGCATACCATCGAAAATACGGCGTACAGGCCATAATGATAAGCCCAAATGGTGGAATAAAGATTTTTCAAACTGTCTGCTTGCTAAAAAGTGTGCTAATGATAGATTAAAATCTTCACTAAATGACGAAGAACGGGTGAAATTTGTAGAACTACGACGCAAAGCCAAAAAGTGAATTAAGTAAAGTAAAAATACCCTCGAGTTACATGTTGCAAATCAAAGTAAAACAAACCCCAAAGAATTCTATAGTTATATCAGAAAGAAGAGAGTAGTTACTTTAACTGTTGGACCGTTAGTCGATGAAAATGGAGAATATACCAAAGACGGAGTACAAATGAGTAATACCCTCAATATCTTCTTTGCATCAGTATTTACAACAGAAGACCTCATTGATATCCCGACAGCATTGCCGATTCAGATAGATAATTCTGATGTTCTAAGCAATATCACCATTACAGGGAGAGAAGTATTGAAATGTTTAGATAAACTCGAGGTAAATAAAACGCCCGGACCTGATACAATCTCACCTAGATCCCTCTCATGCAAGGACACAGAAAATGAGAGTATAAGGCTGTAAATATAGAAAACGAGAACATAAGAGATCCTTCGACAACTGCGTAGAATTCATTAATGATAGCTAAAATAATAATGAGCAAGGTGTCATCATACTGTAGGAGTTTATGACATACATATAAACATTGGACGCAGGTCACCTTATTGGCATACTGTACATATAAAGAATGTTATATGCCAGATAATAATAATGGGATTTACCGCATAGTCAAGGTATTGTTTTAATCGGTGGGCATAGAAATCTTAGTTAGTGTGGAATCAAGTGAAAATTTCTTCCATGTAGTCTCCTCAATTCCATTCTGATTCCATTGATGATATAAAGAGCGCCTAGGTGTCTTGTACAACATATGTGAAAATAAAATTGACCTAGATGGTGTTGACTCACAGAGAAAGTGGTGTGGGAATGTGCTCCCTCATTTGTCTCATTCACCTGAACTCTATGGCTATATGACTTGTACTCTTCCAACACACTGAGGGACTCCTGGTTGACAAACAGGGGACCGAGCCTCTTCAACAAAATGCAAGAGAACGTGAGAAACCTGATGGACGTGCCAACGGAAGTATTCAAAAAAGCCTTGGACAACCATCTCAGGTCGGTGCTTGATCAACCATACTTCGCGGGGGGGAGAGCTGCCCTCTCGAATAGCCTGCTGCATCAAACACTGGCAGCAAAGATACTCGTGGGGAGCAACTCTCGCCGAGGCAGCTGAGGAGGCCGAAACAACTCAAATAAAGTAGAGTTCTAAAGGAAGCTAAGGATGAGCTCTCCAAACCACTGACATTGCTATTCAATAAATCCTTGCAGTCTGGAATTATGCCTAATCAGTGGAAGCTAGCTAACGTAACACCGATTTAAAAAAAAACAGTAAATCCCTACCCAGTAACTATCGCCCAATTAGCTTAACCTCAGTTGTATGTAAAATGCTAGAAACGCTCACAAGAGACAGACTCGTGAATCACTTAGAGGAAAATAACATACTTAAAAATACTCAATGCGGCTTTCGTAACAAACGTTCCAGCTTAACAAACCTCTTATACTTCTTCCACGATATCCTCAACCTCTATGATGAGAGTAAAGCTGTAGATATTATATATCTTGCTTTTCAAAAGGCCTTTGATAAAGTTCCTCACAAACGTTTACTGTTAAAACTAAAAGCACATGGAATGCAAGATGGTGTGTTGAAATGGATAGAAAATTGGCTCCGCAACAGTAGGGAAAGAGTAGTCATAAACGGTAAGGCATCTAACTGGACCAATGTAAGTAGAGGGGGTACCCCATGGATCGGTACTAGGATCAATTTTCTTTCTAATTTACATCAACAACATAGATGAGGGTCTCACCTGTACAATCTCAAAGTTTGCTGACGATACAAAAATTGCAAATAGCGCACTCTTAACACCTTAAGAGCGGCCTATGCGGTTTATTTATATGTACCGCCCAGCGGGGTGTTTTTAGCCAAAATAGGGCTGTTTACGTGATCATTTTCATGCCTAAATAAGACCCAGAACGTAAAACAAGTACCTATCCCTGAAAGGGCATAAACAGAGCTTTCGAATGACACCATAACGATCCTTTTATGATGGATAGTTTTCTTGCAATAACCGTGCAACGCGAGTGCAAAAAGCATGTAATTCGGTACTTTCCCCATATAATTCAGTATGTAGCGAGTAAGAGAGGGAGGAGGGAGCTGAGATTCGTGTCAGTAGGTTCGCCGCGGTGGTCTGGAGCAGTCATACGCTCGCTAGTCTCCTGCCACCACTTGTCTCTCTCTCTCAGCAACATTACGTGCTGAAATTGCCACTCGACCTATGTCGAGCGCCGCCACATAGTCCAGCTTTATTAAATACGACTTAAGTTGCGCGCCGACTTTTAGGGGTTAAAAGAACAAGTTAACGATATGCAACACAATCTAGATAAGTTGTCATGTTGGGCCCAAATTTGGCAAATGAGTTTTAATGCGGATGAAAGTACTACATATTGGATACCGTAATGAGAAAGCAAACTATTCGATGAATGGCACTCAGCTTAAGAGTGTAGACAGAGAAACCGATCTGGGAGTAACAATATCGAGTAAAGATGGCAAACAAAATAATGGGCTTTATAGGCAGGTCATTTGAGCATAAATCCAAAGAAGATATCCTAACTCTTTACAATTCCTTAGTCCGCCCTCTTCTGGAATACTGCGTTCAATCCTGGTGCCCTTATTGCCAAAAAGATATAGACAAGCTAGAACGAGTTCAACGTAGCGTTGCCAAAATGACACCTAGCCTAAATAACAAACCATATGAGGAGCGTCTTAGAGAATTAAATATATTTTGTTTAACCCAGCGCAGATTAAGAGGCGACTTATTTCAAGTGTTCAAAATCATCAAAGGCATCGACAATATGAACTGTAGTAAGTACTTCACTATCGACCAATCTAATTACACGCAGGGAAATGGTTGCAAAATTATTGGTAAATCTTTTAACTCACACGAATCTAAGAATGTCTTCTTCAATCGAGTTGTCAACTTGTGGAATGGGCTTCCCCGAGACGTTATTGACTGAAGCACTGTTGATTCCTTTAAACTTCGCATAGACAAATATCTTGCATCGAACCCGCGACGGACTGCGTTTGTAAATTAATAGCTTTATTTTATTCCCCCCTCAGTTGCTAACCCATCTGTTCCCTACTAACTTCCTAATCCTGCCACGGACATTAGTTCCAGGGCAGTAGTTCCCTTTCCAATGGTCTCTTACCCACTCTAAACAACTGTTTGGACACTTGATCCTCAGTGTTTTGGAGGACAAGCAGCCTTGAAGGGTCACTAGACTTGTTGTTGCTTGATTTCCTTTGTACTCCTTTGTATTTCTTTGTACTGCATATAATTCACAATATGTGGGACAGAAAATCATAATAAATTTTGAATATGTAATATATGGTACAGTTTGCAGCATATATTTCATATCTCAACCATCCCGGTGGGGGCTCGGAAATTGGCAGCGCTTCACCCACCTCGCCTACCCCCCTTCCTCCCCTTCGCTCCACCTCCTACCTTCCACTCCACCTTTCCTCCCTCCATTCCACTGTTGGTATGAGGTGGAGTGAAGGAGGTGGGTGCGGCTTTGCCAAGTTCGATATTGCTGGGATGGTTGAGAAACGGAATATGTTCGGCAAATACAATAATAAATTAAAGTTAACCCCTCGAGTAGCAGCGACGCACGTTATGCTTTGGCAATGTATGTGACACTAAGCCCCAGCGCCGCACAGGGTGCGTCACGGTTAATTACTCCGGTCATATGGCACCTAGAGGGCTCTGATTTATATGGGAACTGTGTGAGTATCCCCCGTAACAATGGCGATGATAGAAAACCCTCAAAGTCCAGCTGTGTGCGCGTGAGCGTGCAAAAACATGTTTTTGCATGTTTTTACCTACCCATTTCCCCATGATATTTCCGACTTTCGGGCGCCCCGTAGGACCCCTTAATGACCTAGGGGATCTTTTTTTTTTTTTTTTTCCTTCATTTCTAACCCATTCCAGGTGTTTGCTGCCGGGCCTGGAGTGTACATTTATATTATATTGCCTGGTGCTCAGTGGGTTAAATTCTGTCTAAAACAATCCTTTTGGCATCACTAATCTGGGTAATGTTTCCTGTCTCAAGCTTATCCAAAATAAATATATACTTGTCACTAAGTCTTGTAAAGAAGACTTTTATCGATTTATTTAAAACTTGGCGTATAATTGTCGTCTTAACCCGGCAATTGCAGATCTACGAATAAGAGTTTTACCGCTGCGCTGTGGAACTCCTCATATAATCCAAGGATTAAATTTTTTTTTTTAAATCAGGCCCGTATTATTATTTTTTTTATTGCCCCTTGGCCATGCCAAATATCACTCCTCCACATCCCCCTTCAATTATCACCTTTTCTCCCTGTTATTCCCTTAATCTTATATTTTTTTGCTAACATTAGCGAGTTCCTAGCAGGGCGTGGTCATCTGTGTTACCAAGCGTGGGAAAGAGCGATAGAGAGACTACCGCGCAACAGTGTCTCTCCAGCCTTCATGACGGCTGGCTGGCTGACTTAGCCATAAGTTATGTAACTCCCGGCCTCTATCGCCGAATTTGACCATCCAAACGCTGTTTCCACTTGTCTTATTGTTGTAACAGGTTAATACCTTTATAATCAACGTAAAATAGGCACATATGGATAAGTATTAATTATATTTATGGTACGATGACGATTTAAGTTTAGGAAACAGTCTAAATACCTCCGCACAGGGAGGGGTGGCCAATACCCTACCTACGCAGCGGAGAGGTTAAGCAGCTCATTTCTCCTTAAGTAATGGAAAAATATAAAACTAGTATCTCCCTATATAATATGATTGCCAGGGTTTGGTAATGAACAACATACTCGGTTATAAAACATTGCAATAGCCGAGTAATTTAAATGGCAACATGCCAATTTCTCGCCAGCTTAAAAAAGATAGACTATATCATAAATGGCATTGTTTATAACAGTAAATAGGGTATTAATAGTCATAATTCCAATAACATTATGTAAATAATAAAGGCCGTAGCTGCTTTCCTAAGGAGATCAGGGCCGTTCGGGCAGACAACCCAGGGATTGTCTACGGCTACTAACTCTACCCTTGCAATATACGATGACACATTCCTTCTCCGTTGTCTGGCTATTATTATAACACTTTATTTATGTTAGGAAGGATGTAAGGAAAGTCAGAGGTATAGATGAGATAGAGTTTACCCTCATAATTCACACAAATTAGGAAAGCTCTATAGGAATTAAAAGGGTAAAGACTGTCAACCCTCTAACTTCCATATACCCTTCCTATTCTAAATAAAATCGCCCAATAATAGCCAGAAATATGTGGACATAAACGACCAGTAGCTATTGGTCCTCTTGGGTCCTCCCAACTAGTTTAAGGGGAGGATTTCGTATGTTTTGTCTGGACCGCCTTCTCCCTCATGTTTTCTCCCATTAGGTTTGAGATTCTAATTTGTCCCGTTAGTTTGACAATATTAAGAGCTTACTCCATTTCTGTGTCATTATCAAGATCTGTCGTCCTCTTTCCTTGTCGTTTTTTTTCATGGCGTGCGACAACGAGCCTGAAATTTAGTAAGAAATGTTTTCTCTTTAACAATGTACCAATTTATCTGGACGAGGGAACTTGTGGGTGTTTTTAAAGTGTGATAGAAATCTAGAGAGCAAATTAAGCCCCAACACCCCTCCCTTAAACTTTGTTGAGTAATATTATATCAAAGCGATAAAAGCGATCTAAAGCATTAGGAGATTGGATAATGACAAGGATTAACGCAGGGACTGAAACCAGACTCTTGAATGGTTCTACAGGGCGAATGCTGCCAGACTCAAGATTCAAGGCATAAAAAAATAACTTTCAAAACATTCCAGTGGCACTCAAAGCAAAGCAATGTGTGATTAGGTGAGATATTTCCCCTCCATTACTTGATACCACTCCTACACATGTGTCCCAACCCCCTCCTTCCCTTCCTCCCCCCTCCTCAATTATCCGGTATTTTCCCTATTCCCGATATTTATCAAGTATTTTCGTGCGAGGACGGCTGGGAGAGAGGGCGAAGGATGGAAGAGTGTATCTCCGACCCTCTAAGCCAGTCTGAGAGCTCCCCTTGTCTCTCAGAACCATGCCAGACATGAGAGAGGGAGGGTGTCTTAATCTCGCCGGTCAAGGTCGGATTACAACCATGGGGCTAAAATATACGATTTTCACCAGCCAATTACTGTTACCACTTGTTTTATTGCTTTCCAATGCTCATATGTTCATATTAAAAGTAAATTAGGCGTATATGAATAAGTATCAATTATATATATGGTAAATTGACTATTTTAGTCAGGAATTAATCAAATACCTTTGCATGGCAGGCAGTTTCAAATACCATAGCTGCACAGCTTATGAGTTAAAAAGGCGAGTCAGATTTGTTTATATCTCATTATTTATATAAATAACAAAATGTGTGTGTAAGTGTGTTGTTTTCTTAATTACAATAGGACTTTACAGGCTGTCAACCATTCAGGATTATTATACCAGAGTAAGTCAGGAAGATAGTCAAAACTGGAGCCTTTTTACGAGAACTCCAGTCCTTATATACAGTATTATATGTGATGAAGGTGGAACCGGTGGATATCAAGGATATAGGTTTAAGAGGAAGAGACGCAGGTACAGTTGGTCAAAGTTCAAGCTGACCCACCCTCGCTCTTGGGCTCGCAGAATTATCTGGCAATACTGGTGTAGGAAGGAGGTGTGTCTTACAAAGATTGGGATTGGTAGATCTGATTTCGGCTATATCATTGTTAAAACATATACTAAGCAAGGGAAAGTAAACCTATCTCAAATAAAAATGCATACATCGCTTTGTATGATCCCGAACATTCATCCAAGGTTCGTAGATTTGCTTAAATATTCAAGTTATTATATCCACTGATTGGCAACTACACCAGTATTGCCAGCTAATTCTGCGAGCTCCAGAGCGGGGGTGGGTTAGTTGAGCTGGAACTTTGACCAACTGTACAAGTGGCCATATTTGAGGGAAGTTTACTTTCTAGACCCCTTCTCCATCATGTTTTGCCCCATTAGATTCAAGATTTTAAGAAATACACCACAATACTTCGTCGATTTTAAAACTATGCGCCCCATTACTTTGTCAATATAAAGATCTTGCATGTCTCAGAGTTCTGTTCTGTCTCCAGTTCTCGTTTTATTATTCATTAATGATATCTTCAACTTTACCTCTAGTTCTATCTACTCATTTGCCGATGACTCTACCTTACACTATTCAACTAGTTTTACACACAACCCAGTTTTCATTCACTCCAAAAGTCACGTGACGAGTTATAGCGCGCCTATCTTCTGATCTATCAATTATTTCTGATTGAGTCAGAGATAATCTTGTTACTTTCAATGCCTCCAAGACCCAATTTCTCCTTCTATATACCCGTCGCAGTCTTCCACAAGAATATCAATTACTCGTCAACAAAACAGAAGTCAACCCTTCATCATCCGACATTTCTTGGAAAAATTATATCATCACTCTTGCTAAAACAGCTTCGCAGAAGTTATGTGTGATCAACTGTCTCTGTGGGTTCTTCACCCCCCCCCCCATCCCACCCCCCCCCCATCCCCCCCCCCCCCCACACAGTTTCATGGTTTGTATTGAGGCTCAGTGCGCCCATGTATCGAGTATTGTTCGCTTGTGTGGGGAGGTTCCACCCATACCGTCTCTTTTACTCTTCTAACATTATTACAAAAATCAGAGTTCGTCAGAGCTCTCTCCGTGCATACCCCCTTCCTTACGGTGAGTGCGAGGCACCCGCCTCCCAACACAGTCCCACTCCTATTCTGTCCAGCGGTCTAACCCTAGAATAAATATTATGTTTTGTGTAATCTTTCGTTTAGTCAACAAGCGAACTATGGAACTCTCTCCCCCAATCAATCTCCCCTGCATCCTATGACTTAGACTTCTTGTGTCCAGGCATTTTGACCCCAACATCCATTGACATTGGCTATTTGTCACTCTTCTGTTGATGGGGGATGCACTTAATACAGGCAACTTGCCCATTGTCTCCTTCATACACCTAGAAGAAAAAGATAGGTGTCAATTTTTCCCTAGCGAGCGATAGCGAGCCTGTAATTGAGGAGGAATCAGCCTTTGGCCGGGACATTTTTTTATCCATAAATGTTACTCATTCATTTCGAAAGTGGATCTTAGGAATGTTTGTTTAAGCTTGATGGCGGTCTAGGAAGGAAACTATAATGTTTGTTTAAGCTTGATGGCGGTCTAGGAAGGAAACTATAATGTTTGTTTAAGCTTGATGGCGGTCTAGGAAGGAAACTATAATGTTTGTTTAAGCTTGATGGCGGTCTAGGAAGGAAACTATAATCATAATAAACACATACAAATATATACACATTGATAAACCCTACCCCCCATATTCCTTAGAAGATCCGATGACGCATTTCATTTCTGTGTTGTAGCTATTATTAGACAATTTTATTCAAATTAGTAAGGGTATATGGAACTCGGAGGGTAACTTAAGATAGCCTTTACCGTATTAATTAGTAAGGGTATATGGAACTAGGAGGGTAACTTAAGATAGCCTTTACCGTATTAATTAGTAAGGGTATATGGAACACTGAGGGTAACTTAAGATAGCCTTTACCGTATTAATTAGTAAGGGTATATGGAACTCGGAGGGTAACTTAAGATAGCCTTTACCGTATTAATTAGTAAGGGTATATGGAACTCGGAGGGTAACTTAAGATAGCCTTTACCGTATTAATTAGTAAGGGTATATGGAACTCGGAGGGTAACTTAAGATAGCCTTTACCGTATTAATTAGTAAGGGTATATGGAACTCGGAGGGTAACTTAAGATAGCCTTTACCGTATTAATTCCCTTAGTTTCTTCTTCAGCTATATAAAATCGTCTAATAATAGCAAGAATAAACAGTTAAAAAACATCATCGGATCTGCTAAGTGTTAATTTGTATCCATTCCGAGAGTTTATGTATAGAAAAAAACAATAGTATTCTCGACCTACAGGAATAATTGGTATAAAACCGTTAAAAATATAATTATATTTCAATGGGAGATAGGTATCCTGACCAGGATTCGAACCCACTCAGTCCAGGTATAATTGGGCGAGTTGGACACCGAAGCACTCGGCGATCAATCATTCAATCATATACATTTTCCTTCCATACTTAGTTAGTTAACATAGGACTTCAGAGGCTATCAACCCTATCGGATTATTAAGCCAGCACACTGTAAGTCAAGAATAACATCAGGACTGGAGCCTCTCTGCGAGAACCCCAGTCCCTTGTGCCTTCCATACACAAAACCACAGTGTATGCACATTGATGTGGTCAACTGGACAGTTCACAGCATACATAAGGTTACAACAATTCGAATCAACAGACCTTTAAAGCCAAGTTCTGAAGCATCTGGGTTATAAACAACGATTGTATTGTCTCGTTTACGTTTGATACTGAATCAAATGGTTGCGTAGCCATTTATGCTCTTGACTGTACACCTAGTAAGGGACTGGATTTCTATGAAAGAGGCTCCAGTCTTCTCTTTCTTCCTGACTTCTGCTGGCATAGTAATCCTGAAGGGATGGTAGCCTATTGACAAATAATTGTATATAGTCACCCACATCGGTTCCTCGTTGTGATCTTATATATGAAAGTGAAAGAGTATGAATGAATGTCTAGTGTTATCTCGTTTACTTGTCAATTGATTAGTTAGATGAGCTAGCCACTGCAAACGAAACCACCCTCGTAATTCAACTATGCTCATTATATTTCTATGTATAATAATACGGAGAGCAATAGATCTTTTGTGGGCCAACTATGCATCACAGTACCTTGACAAAATGGAACAGCCATGACCCACACTCAAGACGTCAGGGCAAGTATATAATATAAAATTATATATATATATAACTATATATAGCCAGTAAGCCAGCCGTCCGGCTGGCTCAGTTGATAGCGTGCCTGATTCCCATCTTGAAGGTCTCGCGTTCGATTCCCGCTCAGATTGAAAAGTTTTTCTGGGACATAGCCGGCAGTTACCATCTCCCCATGAGCAAGGGGGATGGCTAATGATCTCTGGTAGACTAAAGAAAGCCAAGCGCTTGTGAATCCTCGAAGGAGGAGATACGGGCGCTATATAAGTAACCAGAAGATTATTATTATCATTATTATATATATATATATATATATATATATATATAGAGAGAGAGAGGGGGGGTGTGGTGGAGGGGAGCGTCTGTACGCAGCCGGATACCTTACCCTCTACGCATGCGCGAAAATGTAAGCCTCCCTTGGCCCCGCCCCCCGTTTAAATAAACCCTTCAAACCGTTCCTGTCAGCTCGCTCTGTGTACAGTCACTAGAGCTCCCGCCTGGCAATCCAGAAATCCAGTGTTCGAACCCACTCGATGTTTAGTATATTTTTATATTTTTATTTTGTTATTTGTGTTATGTTATATTATATTATATTATATTAGGGTTAGGTTAGGTTAGGTTAAGTTAGGTTAATCTAATCTAATATAATATAATATTTGTACATTTTCGGCAGTGGGCGGGGCCTGGGGTAAGGTATACGGCTCCGTTCAGACCCTCCCGTGGTGGAGCTGTCATGCCACTGGACTGGTAATCCAATGGTCCCGGATTCGAATTCCGATGAATCAATGGGAAGATATTATTTGGATGGAATTTTTGCTGTACCTTGTATCAGTGCATTACCACAAAACCCTTCAAAACGCCAAATAAATACCCTCATTGTTCCCTGATTAAATAGCATTGTATGAATATTCCCATATTCAAAACATAGAGTACAGAAGGATAGAGAGGAAAGTGAGATGGTACAAATCTGAAAATAGTGATCCGCGCGTTTGAGAGATGGCAGCACGATCGGAAAAGAAAATGGGAGGGTCTCCATTAATTTGTAATAATCCCTACCTTGTCCTAATAACGTTATTAATAATCAATTAAACGTTATCCAGTGACCCTGTAGACATGACAGAGTTAAATAGACATAACTAGAGGCTACTGTAAAGGCCAGATCATCGTGAATTTGTCGTTATTATGAGGAGGTTCACATTCAAGTCTCTTCAACCCCGCCATTGTATTTGTGAGAGTGGGAAGTTGCCAACGTCTAACAGACTGGGACAAAATATCCCTAGATGTCATAAGTATAACCTAAAAACGTATTTCGTGAAATGTCCTGTTTTAGTGCAACTTTATAAATTAAAATCTACATAACATGTAACTAATAATATATATTCAAAATTACATTTTAATTCTTGGTGTGTTGCTTGGAGTTATAATCTATCTATCTATCTATCTATTGCCTGACGCCGTGATCCCCGAAGGGGTGGCCACGAACGAACCGCCCCCATGCACCTCTGTCCCCAGTCAGTCGACGCCCCTCCCCCCAACCAGCACCGCCTTCGTTCATGTAGTTCCTCACTCCATCCTTCCACCTCATATTCGGTCTAACTCTCCCCCTCTGTCCCTCCACCTCGCTCTCGTACACCCTCTTAGTCATTCTCTCGCTTTCCATACGTTCCATATGGCCGAACCATCTCAAGTTGTTCCTTTTCACACTTTCCAGCACATCTACATAACATGTAACTAATAATATATATTCAAAATTACATTTTAATTCTTGGTGTGTTGCTTGGAGTTATAAGTATTTGTTAAATTGTATATGTATACCTAATATTTTCCTCTTGCCTTTTTATACCTATGTTGCTTTAAATATTTTACAAGTGTTTTTTACCAACATTAAAACCATAACTGGCGGCACCCGGCTATAGTCGAGTGAAATAAATATGGCCTATGTGGCGGCACCCGGCTATTGTCGAGTGCAATTTTGAGCACGTAATGTGCTGTGAGAGAGAGCGGAGCTGTGGGAGGAGCGTAGATTACCACCTGACCGCTCGCCACGGCCGCCGTGGAGCTACTGATATTTATTGCACCCTCCTCCACCCTCACTCACTCGCTACACACGTAATAATGTAAGAAAATTACCGTATTTTAGCAATTTTGCCCTTCGGTTGCACGATCGTTGCAAGACAACCAGTGATCGTAGAAGGATGGTTTGGTTGTCATTGGAAAGCTTAATTTACGCCCTTTCAGGGATATATACTTGTATTACACTCTGGGTCTTGTTTATGCATGAAAAAAGCACGGAAACAACCCAATTTATTGCCAAAACCTCCCGCTGGGCGGTACATATAAATTACCGCCTAGGCCGCTCGTAGGGTGTTAATTCACTCTTAAAGACATTCCCTCTTTAATTTAAAGGCGCTCTCATTATACAGACTTTCCCTAAGTATGGTAACACTGCAGAAAAGCCAGGTGCACAGATGTCAAGGAGTATTTAGTAAGGAATATCCACTGGGGCCTTTTGCTCATAATATTATGTCCCACAATAGTGCTGACCCCCCTAGTTCGTGCGAGAAAATAACCTTCTTTCTCCTCTATCCTTCTGTACTCTATGATTCAAAGTATGCTACAGGGGGGCAATGCCTAGTGAGTTCATTGCTCGATAGGTGGTATTCTAAGAGTGATGGTCCAGTCTAGGTGGTGAGACAGTGAAACACTGGAACAAAGCAGCTTCAAAGATGTGGCTAGTTCGAGCCATGGGTGGGCAACCGGTCATCTTGCGAAAAGGGATGATATCTGGGGCTGGTTGTAACGCAAAGTGCTTCACATGTCTCACTTCCTAGACTGGAACGAGACCTCACATGCCTCACCGTTCAATGTATGGTTGAATGTACAGGCTCTCAGCCTATGCCCGAGAGGGAGTAGTTGGAATATAGGAAAAAACTAAAAATATATATATACTGTATATATATATATATATATTATTGTATGGACGGGTGTGCAGGTATTATGGCTCATGACTATACACAACAGTACCCTTAAAAACTGGAGCAGCCATGACCCGGCAAAGGACTGGAGTTCTTGAAAAAGAGTCCACTCAAGACACTATGCTTGACTAAATAATCCAGAAGGGTATATAGCTTCTGAAGTCCTATTTTAACTAACTAATTTAGGTAATAAATACTTCTATGACCGCAGTGATTTCAGCATCAATTTGCGTGTGAGTGTTTGTCTATATATTGTCTTTTCTTATAGCAATGAGTAGCGGACAATAGTATTTACCTATTTCAGACTATCTACCCACCCCCCGCCCCCCCTCCCACCCACACTAATGGGTAGGGATCTAATTAGGGTTGTCATGACATACAGGATGGATTGAGGAGGGGCTTTACCCCCCCCCCCCCGTGACTCATTAAAATCAGCATCTTTGTTGCCATTAAGGGCCCTAATGAAGGTTTTAACCATCAATTTTGGCTGCGCCACAGTCGATAAGGAGAGGTATTGGGATAATTATTGTTCTACAGTTCATATTAGGTCCCATATATTGCAATTGTATGGTAATGCCATGTACAACAATGTAGTATGCGTATTATAGGAAACCTATAGAACACATAGAAATAGATGGTCCTGATGATAACTGGCAAACGCTTATTAGTATTGGAGGCCAATTGAGTTGAGTGGGCGAGGATGGTGTAAAGGTATAATAATAATTTATCAGCAGATGTAAATGTACCTACAGTAGCTCCATCTAGTGTTCTGTGTCTATGTTACGGCTGTACCTCCCCTTGGTATCCTATATCTTTTCAGTTGTTGCTTCATTTAAAGCTTCATTCCTATCTTTTGCTGTCTTGTTGTTTCATTAAAGTAAAGCTCATTTCTTTGGTGTTGTTTGGTATCATTTGAGTTTAGGTGTTTCATTTATAAAAGTATTAGTTGTACCTTTTGTAGTCTCATAGGAGTCGAATATATTATTTTCGCTATCTCATTACATGTCTGAGGCTTCACTAGAACCTTATATAAGGGGGCAAGTGAAGTGGTTTCGTCACTCTACTGTACGACGGCTATCGGAACTAAGATAATTACTTAACCTCTTTTCTTACGTATCTTAGTAAAGACAGACGAGGACAAAATTTTATATAAGCTTTAAGCAATGTTCTGTATTAGCGGGGTTTTATTAATTGTAACTAATACTTGTGTGTAAGTATCATTCTAAGTACTTATGTGATTTTCTTTGGTTATTTTATATAAGCTTTCAGCAATGTTCTGTATTAGCGGGGCTTTATTAATTGTAACTCTAATACTTGTGGGTAATTATCATTCTAAGTATTTGTTATTTTCTTTGGTTCTTTTAACCCTTGTCTATCGGGGCGCAACTTATGTCGTGTGAAAGAAATTTGGACTAAGTGGCGGTTCACAACTTCTGTCGTGTGCCATTTTCAGCATGTAATGTTGCTGAGAGAGAGAGAGATAAGTGGTGGGAGGAGAGTAGCAAGCGTATGACTGCTCCAGACCACCGCGGCGGACCTACTGACATGAATCCCACCCTCCCTCACGCACTCGCTACACAGGGAATTATGTAGGGAAACTACCTAATTACATGGTTTTTGCACTCGTGTTGCAAGTAAACTAGCGGTCGTACAAGGATGGTTGTGGTGTCATTGGAAAGCTCTGTTTATGCCCTTTCAGGAATAGATACTTGTTTTACGCTCTGAGTCTTATTTAGGCATGAAAATGATCACGTAAACAACCCTATTTAGGGTAAAAATACCCCGCTGGGCGATACATATAAATTACCGCCTAGGCCGCTCGTTAGGTGTTAAAGTGCTTACATAAGGTTTTCTGTGCATTCCTTTTTCTTTAGTGAGTATATAACGTTATTTCAGTATAGTTAAGTATAAATATAGATAAATAATTAAATATAGCGTGTACTGTTCTGTGAAGCACATAATTATTTTCTTTATTTTTATTTAGTCTTTATTTTGGGGATGCGGGTAATAGTCTGGTTCTATGTGTTATTAATAACTTTCCCTTTCTTTGATAAGGGATCCTACTCTCGTCAAGGGTCGGACTAGAGAGGCATCCAACCATCTCACTATAAAGAGGCTTCCCAGGTTGTCCCCTTCCCTGTTCTATGTGTGTCCAGGGGCTCCACCGCCTTGACGTTCTGTGGCGATCCTGTGGTCCCATGAATTGCGCCACCTAGCTTCAACCTCTATATCACTGGGGAGTAACCTTACAATTCTTTACATAATTAGAAGTTATGGGATTGTGACCTGGGAAGTGTCTCTGGGAATTAAATTATCTTTATGAACTATTTGTTCTTTTTGTAAATAAATTTATTTAATTTTTGTTTGTGTTTACCTTTGGCCTCCCATTGTGTGAATAGTGTGGGAATCCTTAAATTAGAACCTTTACAGATGGGAAGGGGTAGGTGGTGTGGGGTTTGGTATTGGCGATGGTGAGGGTCTTGACTATAGTGTGCGAGGGGGTCCTGGGGGGCTCGGAGGAGTCTGGGTACCTGAACTCCTCATCCTCCAAAGGCCCTCTTGGGCACTGGGGTCCCCTTCATAGTGTGGGGGGAGTCCTCTTCCTACACTAACCGGTCCAGCTCTGAATGGCAAAATTTAGACCCTCTCTCCCTTTAGGTATGAGTCAGGGTCCCTGAGGTGTTCGTGGGAATCACCTCTTCCACTCTTCCCCTATAATGTGATAGGGTGTCTCTGGTATTAGTGCTCCCCCTGTGATAGGGTTGTCTCTGGTGTTTGCTCTTCTCCTGTTATCTGATAGGGGTGTTTCCGGGTGGATGGGACTCGTTAGCCTTGGCGGGCAACCCATCTAGGGGAATAAACCCTAAGCAAGTAACATATGGGAAACACGCTAGTCGGTACGACTTGCATGTGTGAACTCTATAGCAGATAACAGACTTACTGTACACACAGTATTTCTATGTTATTATATATCTCACTGAAAATACATTTCAGCTTTTAATTACATCTAAAGAAATGATGTGTATGCTATATTCTTAATTTATATACAGTATATCACTCCCAACACAAAACACCCTCAAATTAAATTAATGAAAGCATGTGATCTTCCCGCGATACCACATACATAACTTAAACACTCAAACCATTACACCATCAAGAAGATCGATGGGACTACTGTCGATCCAAAAGATAATACAGTATATACCCCAACTA
This sequence comes from Paralithodes platypus, assembly GCA_032716605.1. NCBI lineage: Eukaryota > Metazoa > Arthropoda > Malacostraca > Decapoda > Lithodidae > Paralithodes > Paralithodes platypus. The sequence continues at coordinate 18,550,894 of CM064512.1, forward strand.
ATAACAATACCCTGAAAAACTGTAGCAGCCATGACCCGGACTCCAGACGCCATGGTATGTCGGCCTGAGTGACGAGATCGGTCATGGAGTCGATGGGTATGGTGACCCGGGGCACGGTGAGCATGGCAGTAAGGATGCCACTGTAGGAGGACATAAATACCAAGGATGCCAACAGCCATGTTGATACCACCATACGGCTGCCGTCAGTTTGGGGCAACCACTCACTGCCTGCATAACAATAGTACAAGATAAATACATCAAGGCATATAAGCATATATATATATATATATATATATATATATATATAATACTGTATATATATATATAAACTGTATATATTATGTATTGTATTTGTTTATATATATATTACAACTACTCCCTCTCGGACATAGCCTGAGAGACTACATCCAACCGCTCAACACGGTGAAGCTCCAGAGGTCTTGTTCCAGTCTAGGCTAGGGAGTGAGACATATGAAGCACTTAGAGCTCCACTCACGGCTCGAAGCAGCCCCATCTGAAGCTGGCTCGCCTTTTCTGCTTTAATGTCTCTATTAACTCTCTAGACATTGCTCCCTTGTAGCATATTTTGAATATTTGAATATTCATACAGTGTTATTTAATCAATGAACAATGAGGGTATTTTTCTGGCGTTTCAATGGGCTTTGTGGTAATGCACTGATACTAGGTACAGCACAAATTCCATCTCAATTATACCTTCCCACCGATACATCGGGATTCGAACCTGGGACCATTGAATTACCAGTCCAGTGGCACTAAACCTCCCTTTTATATCTATCTATCCATCTATCTATCTCTCTATATATATATATACATATATATATATATATATATATATATATATATATATATATATATACAGAGAGAGAGAGAGAGAAATGTGATGCCATTCAGGGGAGCGCGAACCTCCACCTACACTGGCGGAGGTATACACTCTACTGATCACCTTCTAAATTGAATAACTTCTTACTGAGCGCATATCATAATTGCACGCCAAATTTTGTGAAAATCTGTTTATAATGTTTTGATATATCTTGTATACAGAGAAACAAACAGACACACAGAGGCAAATAACAGAACCTCTTCCCACTTCATTGGCAGAGGTAAATAGATTCTGGAGATCTTGAATAAACCAAGCTTGTTTGGCGAGATAAGATATTGATGTGATCTGATTAAGTTTTATAAAAGTAAATCTAGTGTTTGTTATAAGGATTTGTATTGTATTATATAATACAGAGTAATTTACAAATGCTATATTTGCTATATTTTCTGAATATTTGTACTATGGATTAACAGTCGTAAACCTAAACATGTGGGAGAAGGGTGATGCCAATGTATATGGAACCTATTGCTAATATATGACAAAATCAACATAGTTTCCCTTCTTATAATAGATATTTATATCTATTCATTGCATTTATTAATTAACCCTTAACTGGCGGCGCGCAACATATGTCGAGTGAAAGAAATTTGGACTATATGGCGGCTCACAACATAAGTCGTGTGCCATTTTCAGCACGTAAAGTTGCTGAGAGAGAGAGATAAGTGGTGGCAGGAGAGTAGCGAGCGTATGACTGCTCCAGACCACTGCGGTGGACCAACTGACATGAATCCCACCCTCCTCCACCCTCTCACACTCGCTACACAGTGAATTATGTAGGGAAAGTACCGAATTACATGGTTTTTTCACTCGTGTTGCGCGATTGTTGCAAGAAAACTAGCGATCATACAAGGATCGTTGGGGTGTCATTGGAAAGCTCTGTTTATGCCCTTTCAGGGATAGATACTTGTTTTACGCTCTGGGTCTTATTTAGGCATGAAAATGATCACGTAAACAACCCTATTTTGGGTAAAAACACCCCGCTGGGCGGTACATATTAATTACCGCCTAGGCCGCTCGTTAGGTATTAAGGGGAGGTTTTCTGTTTTCTTGGGCTCAATTCTCCTCCTTGCTTAGCCCCATTTCCGAAGGGGAGGTGTTTGTTTCTGTCAATTCAATTAAACAATGTTTTGGACTCCCTTCTCCCTCATGTTTTGCCCATTAGTTTTGATACTTAAAGACGTTCGCTCCATTAGCTTCCCAATTTTATGACGTTTCGGCCCATATAATTGTCATGACATTTCGTGCCATTTAGATGTCAATATTTGTTTACCGAGCGATAACGAGTCTGGAAAATTAATCTTGAACGGGGGTCTTGGGGGTATTTCTTAACCCGTCAAGCGCGCGCCATTGGTTTGTAAAAGTGCCCGCCAAGCAAGCATATTTTGGTTCATTCCTGCCTAAAATCGTCATTATCCGAAAAATATCGTTATTACATATTCACATTCGCCTATTTCACATTTAATATGAAGATATTAACATGTAACAGCAATAAAACAAGTGGGAATAATATTTTTTTTTTTGGAGGGAAAGAAGAACTATTGCCGACCCTCCAGTCATGAGGTGAGAGGTGCATGAGACATACACCCTCCCTCTTCGAGGCCTGAAGCCAGACTGATGTCTTTCTCTTGCCACACTCTCTATATGCGTCCCAGATGACCTTGAAACCGGGTGAGAGATATTGGCTCGGTAAATAAGCCGATAAACAAGGGAATAAGAGGAAAAATAGGTGATAATTGAAGGGAGGGTTGTGAGGGGGTGGTAGGGGAAGGAAGGAGGGGGGGATTGACATATGTGGAGGAGTGATAGGAGTTATGGAGGGAAATTATCTCACTTAATCACATATTCCTTTGTTTTGAGTAGCACTGGGGTCTTTTAATAGGCTTTTCTTAAGCCTTCGATCTTAAGAGTCCCATGGCCTTTGCCCAGTAAAACCTCTTAAGAGTCTCCGCATCATTCCCGGGTTAAAGGTTGATAAAACTGTAGGTAGCAAACTAAAAAAAAAATAATGAAATACCAAAATACATATTTTAAAGGCCCTGTCACACATTCACGATCTATGTCTGCAACCTTGATTATCTGCCAGAGAGTCAATACAGTTGAGAATTCCTAGAGATCCCTCCCCAGATTATCCAAAATAAATACGGTAGGCGCACCAAATACGATTGGTGCAGGAGCCCCAGTGACAGACCTGTGGGAAGGGATGGGGCTCCTGTTTCATGCACGCCATCATGGTACGGTATGTATCGATAGTGGGCGCTGTTCTAATGAGATATGTCAAGATTGCCGGAGGCGTTCCTCCAGTCACCACCGGCACATCGAAGATGCACCATAGGTGTGACTGCATATGCATCTGCAGTGCATCTGTTGCCAGCCTGTCACCACCCTCTGCTACACTGCAGCCACATTTGCGACACACCACAGCAATGCATGCGGTGTCCTACGGCATAATATGGTAATATACTTACAATGGTGCCAAGTCTCTGTGTTTGTACAATATTAGCGCTGCCCTATATCGGCGGAACCTACTGTAATGCATAAGACGTGCGTATAATTGCCGCTGTCATTTTCACAGGCATGTCAACGGCAGACGCCAAATTCAAACACAGAATGGCGCTAATTGCCCCAGTCATGCCTGCGGGTGCCTAAACCTTTACACGACATGTCGCAGACACATCTGCTAAGGTTTTCACTTTATTGTTTGAGCTCTGAAAATTTCAAATATGCTTGAAAATATTTACCGCACTCGCCACCCATCCCGGCTCAAACCGACCATGGAATTGCCTCAGAACATGCTCATGACATGTCTGCGGACATTTGTTCGGTAGTAAGCGTTAATGAGATCGTGAATGTGTGACAGACCATTAACCCCTAAAAATTGGGTCCTTTTGTAACGTTTACTACCTACCAAGCGGGCAGATTTACCCTAAACGAGCTTCATTCCATGCTCTTTTTCATGCATACAGAAGAGCCAGAGCGTCATACAATTATGTATCCGTGAACGGGCGATAATGGAGCTTTCCAATGACACCTGAACCATCCTTGTACGGCCACGGGTTCTCTTGCAACAATGTTGCAACACGAAGGGAAAAAACCTAAAATACAGTAATTTCCTCAGTTTTTACCGTCTCGCGGGACCAGGGAGGTGTAGACATGTGGTGGTGATGTCAGTGGCGGGACTAGGTCCACGCTGAACGGTCAGAGCCCGCCTGCGGTCCTCCCACCACATGGACTCTCTCTCAGAGCCGATAATGTGGTCAACATCTCTTACGACTTAAGGCGGGACCCGCTGTTTAGGCTATGGTTCTCTAACCCGACTTAAGGCGGGACCCGCTACTAGGGTGTTAAGGTTGTAAATATTGTAAATACTTCAAAATATGACCATAAATTAATGGGATTCCAACCTTCTTGAGTGAGCGCCTTGAGGACCCAGATAGCCGAGGTAGAGACTGGGTTGCCGTGGATTGGCTGCCGGAACAGTCGGGCCTCCCCCACCATCACAACCAGGAAACTCAGGAAGATCGCTACCGTGCTAGCCAATGTCAGCAGCCACACCTGACAGGAGATCAGAAAGTGAAAACCTCATTATCAAGAGCAAAAGTTTTTCGCAATATTTTGTTTACAATGGTATCGGGAACAGATTGAAATTAAAATATGCTGGTTGGCTTTGAACTAACAACATTTTAATTACCTAATGAGAATGGCTCCAAAATAATGCCAGAAAAAGTGACACCGGCTTAACACTCAAAGAGTGTATATTTGACTGTGCCGCCCAGCGGGGGGTTTTACCGTAAACGAGCCCTGTTTCCGTGCTCGTATTCATGCATAAACAAGAACCAGAGCGTAATACAAGTATGTATCCCTGAAAGGGCATTGATTCAGCTTTCCAATGACACCAGAACCATCCTTCTACGATCACTGGTTGTCTTGCAACGATCGTGCAACCGAAGGGCAAAATCGGTAAAATACGGTCATTTTCTTACATTATTACGTGTGAAACGAGTGAGAGAGGGTGGAGTACAAAGGAGTACATCTCAGTAGCTGCACGGCCACTGTGGCGAGTGGTCATGAGGTAACCTACGCTCCTCCCACCGATCCACTTTCTCTCAGAGCACATTACGTGCTCAAAATTGCACTCGACAATAGCCGTGCACCGCCACATAGTCCACATTTATTTTACTCGACAATTGCCGGGCGCTGCCAGTTAAGGGTTAATGATAGGATAGAGTTATTAAATGTGATTGCACACAATTGCTTTTTCCAGCAATTTCGATGAGAACATTTTGTCTTGTACTATTTTGAGGCTCTTTTGCATTAGAATCAGAAAGTAGATCGAAAGTAGATTAAGTTAGGGTGTGTAATTTTCATAGAACTTAAGTTTTAAAGCTGCCATATTACAATTGCTAGTAAAAATTAAAGGAAAAGTTACTCAAGTGACACCATCTGTTGGGGGATTGATGAGATAATGTTAGACTATGATTGAATATGCTTAAAATAAGTATTACCAGTCTATTAGTCATGATCAGTACTAAAAAATATAATTTATAAAATCATTATTAACTACCTAGTCGTGTTGTTGCTTAAATATACTAAAAAGATTATGTTCAATATGGTGAGTTGAAATATATTCCGATTCTGCTACATCCTGTTTTAGACAGTCTCTTGTTGCAAATGCCATCACAGCTGGTACCAAAAATCTAGCAGGTTCACTTTGTTCAATTGGGCTCTGCGAGCAACTTTGATCTTACAGTGTTCAATGTTGTACAGGCAGCCGTTTAGAAGGACGAGTGTGTTAAAGGTTCCAGAGACGACAAAACTAAACTTAGCAAAACACAGCCCCCTTCTTAGTCAAATCAGGAAATAGGTTTTAAGTAAGAATCCTGCCAGCCAATCAACGCGCTGCAACTCACCATCCCTTTAACCCTTAATTGGTGGCGTGCAACATAAGTCGTATGAAATAAATCTGGCCTAAATGGCGGCGCGCGACATAGGTCGAGTTGCTAATTCCCGCCCTAATTTAAGTGGAATGCAAAATCTAGCGGTCAGGCGGTGTACTACTAGGTCCCACACACACATCCCCACCGTGTGAGCTTGGCTCAGTACCGCTCTAGCCGCCATAATGGAGAGACAAGATTTGCCTGTGTTCGATTCGGTGCCCGCCCCTAGTATGTCGCGCCAGCCAAGCCGTAAGGCCCAGCTCTGAGCCGAGGAGTTAGTTCTGCTGATGAACTCTTCAGCGGTGTCTCAAATATCGTTGAGTGAAACCATGGAAGGGCTTGGTGATAGTGGGGGAAGTGAGGAGGAAGAAGAAATTGAAGATAGGCCTGTCATCGGTTTTCACAAACGCCATAACTTGCGGGGCGAAAATGGTGAAGGTGATGTAGACGTTGAAGATGCTGACGAGGAGCTTGGCGAACCCACTGGTGTGGGTGTTGGTAAGTACAATGTACATTTATATTGTTTGAGAGATTGATTTAGCCTACAATCATTTTATTGGCGTAATGTCGGTACATTTCTTACGGGAATACACGCAATGAAGATTGTGTTGTTGGTCTTCCTATAGCAACGAAGATTGTGGTGTTGGTCTTCCTATACATATGGGATATACAGTATAGGCTATCTGCATGAGACTTTGAAATGGCTTGCAAGTTTGATTGCAAGTGATTGCAATCATTTTATTATTGGCGTATAGGCCTAGGCCTATGTCAGCGTATACGGTACATTTGTTAAGGGAATACAAACAACGAAGATTGTGGTGTTGGTCTTCCTATATTACGTTTCCATTCATTTTATAGGCGTATATAATATATATATCACGGTGTACAGTAGAATACTTTCCTTACGCGTGTGACTTTGAAATTGCTTGCAAGTTTGATTGCAAGCGATTGAAGATTGTGGTGTTGGTCTTCCTATATTACGTTTCCATTCATTTTATAGGCATATATAATATATATATCACGGTGTACAGTAGAATACTTTCCTTACGCATATGACTTTGAAATTGCTTGCAAGTTTGATTGCAAGCGATTGAAGATTGTGGTGTTGGTCTTCCTATATTACGTTTCCATTCATTTTATAGGCGTATATAATATATATATATATCACGGTGTACAGTAGAATACTTTCCTTACGCATGTGACTTTGAAATTGCTTGCAAGTTTGATTGCAAGCGATTGAAGATTGTGGTGTTGGTCTTCCTATATTACGTTTCCATTCATTTTATAGGCGTATATAATATATATATCACGGTGTACAGTAGAATACTTTCCTTACGTATGTGACTTTGAAATTGCTTGCAAGTTTGATTGCAAACGATTGAAGATTGTGGTGTTGGTCTTCCTATATTACGTTTCCATTCATTTTATAGGCGTTTATAATATATATATCACGGTGTACAGTAGAATACTTTCCTTACGCATGTGACTTTGAAATTGCTTGCAAGTTTGATTGCAAGCGATTGAAGATTGTGGTGTTGGTCTTCCAATATTACGTTTCCATTCATTTTATAGGCGTATATAATATATATATCACGGTGTACAATAGAATACTTTCCTTACGCATGTAACTTTGAAATTGCTTGCAAGTTTGATTGCAAGGATTGAAGATTGTGGTGTTGGTCTTCCAATATTACGTTTCCATTCATTTGATAGGCGTATATCACGGTGTAGGGTAGATTTCATAGTATGAAATCTACCCTACACCGTGATATATACGCCTATCAAATGATGATATCAATATACGGTATATATATATATATATATATATTGTTACGACTGGGGTTTAAATATATCAGGGCTCTTATTCATTGGACTAGTAATGGCATAAATGCTACAACGGAAAGCGCTAGCTCCAACCTCTGATGTATATTCCCAGTGAACAAAGAACACAAATACTCTACAGAGTTCTATATGCAATAATAGGCTATCAAACTCTCAATAAATGTGCGTCTACTCTAGCCTTAATGTTATGTGAAAACAGCCTATTACTACCTATAACCGAAGGTGCTTGGTTATGGTATGCAAAGTAAGGTGGTAAGAGAAGTTACAGCTTACGTTACTTTAATCAATAAATGTCAGGCACTCCTGCATGAAAGAAAGTGCACTAAAGTCCTTCAACACTAACAAGGAATCTTCTTTAAATGTTAGATGCTATAAAGATGCTCGTATCGGAAATGGAACCCAAAAAGGCAAGCAGCGGAACAATGCTCGTGCAGGCTATGCACACAATAAGGCAGAATATATAATGCCGTCGGAGCCAAGAATATCCTAAACACTACAACAATAATAATAATCGCCACGACAATGCAGTATTCCTATTAACAAAAAGAGCCTAAGTCGTTTGTGTCTCCATACATCAAACTAGGCTGCGAAATGATTGTGTAATCATAAATGGGTATGCATAAAAAGAGTAATTGGGTTAATATACTTAATGTCTACTATGATTGATAAAGTCTAGCTAGAGTCAATGATACGAGATACTGGTGCGCATGGCATGCCGCATAGCCTAGTGCAAATCTCAAGTCTGTGCGTCAAATATTACGTTATAGGGAAGGGTAGCTCTCTTGAGAAACCTTAATACCGAAGTATTAAGCGTTCTCCTGGCGTACCTCAAAGACAAACAACGAGCTTAGAACAGTGCAGAATGGTATAAGCAAAAAGCCCTCATTCGTGCATGCTCTACTCTCAATGACACACAGACTAGAATTTACTCAATCAACTCCAGTTCTCAGGTATGTCGTGCAGCTTTTTACCTACAGCCAGCACTCATAGGAAACAATACCTTACAATATCAGACCCCTAGTCTAGCATTATCTAATCCAGCAGAACACTAATTATTATAGGAAGCGGTACTAAACAATATGGATGCTAACCAATGCTTTGTGATCAACTTATCTTAACAACTAAACATACATAGGTTATATCAGACCTTCACGCACAATACAACTGGCCAGCATGAAGCTGATTTTGCAGAGTTAACCAGAGGGGATATAATATTAATAAAAGGTGGTGAAAGATATGAAAAAAGAGAGAGGTAGGCAGAGGAAAAGATTCTCAGGTGCGGAGCGGAGGACAGGTAGCAAGGAAAAAAGATGGATGCGTTCTAGAAACCAGATCTGAGGGAGAGAGTGGCGAGGAACTGTATATGTACTCGCACTAGCTCGAGGCGTGTGGGAAAAAAGCGGTTACAAGTCCTCTAGCCACTAGCAAGGGAGCTAGCAGCATGGTAAGGACCTCTCTCAGCCAACCTCCACGAGGCAGCCAGCCGTGACGTCATCGAGCGGGACAAAAACACTGCGCGCTCCCTCTCACTCTGTTCTAGTCTCTCTCTCTCTCCCAGATCCCATCATTACTAGTTAATGATAAAACATATACTTTACAATTAAATATATAAAGCCTTGACATGGGTGAAAACAAAGAGCCTTTCTGGACTGCCCATGACACAAGCTTTCATATGAAATAAAGCACACTCTAATACATAAACTGTAGCCCCATCCACTGCCCTGGCGATCCTAGCGAGTCACTGTAGGACAAGCCATGCGGTTCTAACGGAGTGGTTAACGTCACACCCCCCCCCAAGATTTTTCTCAGAGGCCCCAAGGCTCACAAAAATCTGATGGTTAGAACCCATGCTATATCTCTACTTCCCATCACCCAGCGGCAGTAAAATATCGGGCACAGTTCTTCAACAAAACATTTTTCAAAATTATAACCCTCCCCAACACCATAGGTTAAATTATATGTAGTTATGCTCCTCAAGAGCGAGCTTCTCTAGCCCAGCATTCTGAGAGGAGTGCAACTCAGAATTACTGCTATAACATACTAAAAAAATTCAACTATCAAAGAAAGAGTTTTTATTTGATTTTTATGTTTATAATTTGTTTATTTCGGCTGCACTATTGGGGCAAACCTAGTTTTTTCTTCTATACCAAACGCTCAACACCTGCTTTACGACCCAATACGCTGGGCTACAACCGCGAGCCAACAAGCACCAAGCGCAAAATACTTTTCAAACTAAAGCAGGAGGCTACCCGTGTGTCAATCTACCCTGGATCATATACCCTTGAACGACCATCTGCAACCACGTTGTCACAACCGGCAATATGGCGTATGTCCAGGTTATATACCAATAACCTGAGTGACCACCTGGTCAGCCTCATATTCCGATTGTGAAACTGGTCCAACAACTTGAGAGGGTGATGATCTGGGTAAACTACAACGACCGGACCATAGGCTGGAACATAGACCTCGAAATGCCCCAGCGCAAGCAGAACTGCCAGCAGCTTCTCCTCGACAGCAGAGCAGCTCCCCTGGGCCGAATTGTACTTCTCCGAGCAGAAACTAACAGGATGCTCCAGCCCATCATCGTCCTTTTCCACAAGGACGGCACCAGCCCCCACACCACTAGCCTCCGTTGCTAGTTGGAAAGGTAGGCTAAAGTCAGGGGCCCTGAGGATCGGGTGAGTGCACAACAGGTGGTTTACTTCTCTAAACACCTTCTCACACTCAGGCGCCCATTTGAACTTCTTATCCTTCCAGTTATCCTCCACCTGAGCTTGACTGTCCCGTTCTCCTTCTCCACCTTGACTGCTAAACGTCATCACAGGCACAGTGAGAGGCTCAGGGGGGTGCCTCCCATACTCCTTCATGGGATTAACATGACATAACTGATTGCGCTTCTGTCTGTCTGGAGTGGCTACCAAGTAATCCAGGTCTGATAGCTCCTCCACCACCCTATAAGGACCAGCGTACTTCGCGGATAAGGGGTGACCTACAAGGGGCAGTAGAATCAACACCTCCTGACCCACGTGAAACTCCCCGAGTTCAACCTTGAGGTCGTACCTGTCCTTCCTGAGGGCCTGAGAGCTAGTCAAATTACGGCCAGCCAACTCCAGACTGCGCAACATCCGTTCTCGACTGTTGAGGACACACTTGAGCATAGAACAAGGTTTTTCTGCGCCCTCCCATACTTCTTCAACCATATGGAGAGGCCCTCTGACACGGTGTCCAAAGACGAGCTCATTAGGGCTGAATCCCAAACTCTCCCCAGGTACCTCCCGCACAGCACACGAAACACATGGCAGGCCAAGTTCCCAATCCTTTCCACTCTCAATGCAACAACAACGAAGCACAGATTTCAAGGCTGAGTGCCATCGCTCTAACACACCCTGGCTCTCCGGATGATACGCAGATGACACAACCCCAACAATCTCATGCTGCGGCATTGCTTGAACAAAGAGGCTAGAAGTGAAGTTGGGTCCCTGGACTGACTGAATCCCCTGCGGGTAACCATACCGGGAAAAATACAGTAGCAAGCTTCGGACCACCGTCTTCGCCGACCCATTTCTCATAGGGTACGCGTCAGGGTACCTTGTTGCTACATCTCCTGACTGTGCATCACTGTCCTCCTTCAACTCTTTCGTCTTTTTAAGCCCATCCTCTGCCCCTTCAGGAACAGTTACTGGGTCTTCTCCAGACTCGAAATGTGGTCCTAATAATGAGTCCCCGAGAAGGGCCGTTGATACTAAACTCTCAACCGCATCAACTTTCAACCCCTTCTCGGTACCCTTCCTCCGCTGATCTAAAGATTGTTGACCAGAATGTGACTCCCTGGATGCAGGATCTCCGGTGACAACACACGCCATAGGCTGCCCCGGACACTTCTCAACCCACTCCTGCTCCTCCCTACTCACGTCGGCCGGCTTCTCGGCAACGACCAAGGGTGGAGCCTCAGAAGTAGGTCCCGCAAAGTCGTTGCCGAGAAGGAGGTCGACGCCCCCAACAGGTAACTTCTCCACAATTCCTACATCCATGTCTCGAGCCACACCATCAACTTCCACCTTCATTCTTACAAGCGGGTATGACCTTGTCGCATTAACTCCCTGAACCACAACCACCCGCGCCGTATTGACAGGTTTACCAGTGAAATTTCTCAACAGTGTTTGCGATGCCCCAGTGTCACGCAAAATTCTCACCTCATGTCTTCTACCCCCCCACTCCACACAACCGAGTCCCCTGTGGTCACTAAAGGCATCACGGACAGGGAATAAGCCTTCCGGATCCTTCTGCACTGGTAGTGTATTTACCTCGGAAGAAATGCCTCTAACAAACTCCGATGTCCTCTTGAACACTCCAATGCCGTGAGCAAAAGACACGGCTGCCGGAGGAGGTCGACTAGGGCACTCATTTGCCTTATGACCCTCCTGGTGGCAACTAAAACACATAAATTTTTGTTTCGGCTTATACTGTGATGTAAAAGGCCCATGACTTTTCACATACGGTGTGGTGTAAGGTTTGGATTCAGTTTTAGTTTCATGGCTCTTCTGTTTAAATGTGTCATTGTTACGGGGAGGGGGAGGATAACGGTCCTTAGCACTTACATCGTACTTCTGTGAGGACCCGCAACCCCGAATCAACGACAGCCGTCGATCAGCCATTTCTGCTGCTTCGACTAGAGTTCTTGGGTTTTTCTCCTTCAAGTTCAAAGTTAGATCACCGCCCGTGCTTTTAAAGAACTGCTCCAACATCATTAACTGCTTAATTTCATCAAATGTTGTGACCTTCTCAGATCGGAGCCAGTTCCCCATAGCATCGGACAAGTCCCGGGCGTGTTCCAAAAAGGTGCTATCTCTTCCCTTAGTTTCACCCCGGAACTTCAAACGATACGTTTCTGGTTGCAGTTCGTAAGCCCTCAGGACAGCCTCCTTGAGATCCTCATACACAATACATGACTCCAAAGGTAACGCATCGTAGGCTTTAAGACCCTTGCCTCTTAATCTAGAGGATACAAGCGCTGCCCATTTATTCTCTGGCCACTGGTGTTCCTGGCACTTCTTCTCAAAGCGTGTGAAAAATTCTGTTACACCACTCTCATCAAACACCGGAACCAGTTTCAATAAGTGCGAGAGAGACTGCTCATGACCACGGTTACCAGCCCCAAGTCGCTGTCCCGTTGCCTCTACTCGCGACTTCTCTACGTCCATGTCGGCACAGTACCTAGTCGACTCTAAATCCGCTTGGATTTTTGCTAGCTCTATGTGCTGAGACTGCTGACTGATAGTTTTTCTCTCATCTATCTTGGCTAATTCTAATTGCTGCTGAAGCTCACATGCCCTTTGTTGCTGTTGAACCTCAGATACCCTGATAGCCTTTCTCTCTTCGATCTTAGCTAATTCGAGCTGAAGCAATAATTCTGGAGTTAACCCTTGAGGAGGTGAAGGTACTACAATGTTTGAAATTACCGGTGGTCCCCCCAGGGGCAACCCACCCTGCCAGTCACCACCCACCTGTGGAAGCGTACCCGGGGTCGGCAAACTACTGGGATGGCTGGGAGTCGAGTGCAGGGGAAGCATGGCCGAAGGGCTCTGAGCACTCAACCCATCTCGCTCACCAGTCACCCTGCCCAGTACACACGTTATCAAGTTATCCTTGGTCATGCTGCTAGTAACCGCATGACCGATAGCTGTGGCCAGGCATTGAAGACCGTACCGATCCATACCCTCCAACCGCTCGGCAGTAACAGGCCATTGCAAAAATATCCTAGCATCCTCCTCACAGTTCACCTGATTAACCATATCATCATACTGGTGTTCCTCAGTTTCGAAATTACGTACTGTGTCTCCATTCTCCTCTGATCCGGTATAAGACATGATGTTCACAAAAATTTCCCACCTCAATATTCAGAAAAGAAGTACCCCAAACTCTTATACCTCAATATACACACAACAATTCTCGGAAATACTCAAGGGCTATACTATGTTGCAAAAAAAAAAAAATTCTTGCTGATCCCCGCAAAATATTCTCCAAAACAACAAATGTTCCCTGCTAATAAATGTAGGTTCACCAAATCCTAGGTAAGGTCGCCATTTGTTACGACTGGGGTTTAAATATATCAGGGCTCTTATTCATTGGAATAGTAATGGCATAAATGCTACAACGGAAAGCGCTAGCTCCAACCTCTGATGTATATTCCCAGTGAACAAAGAACACAAATACTCTACAGAGTTCTATATGCAATAATAGGCTATCAAACTCTCAATAAATGTGCATCTACTCTAGGCTTAATGTTATGTGAAAACAGCCTATTACTACCTATAACCGAAGGTGCTTGGTTATGGTATGCAAAGTAAGGTGGTAAGAGAAGTTACAGCTTACGTTACTTTAATCAATAAATGTAAGGCACTCCTGCATGAAAGAAAGTGTACTAAAGTCCTTCAACACTAACAAGGAATCTTCTTTAACACCTTACGAGCGGCCTATGCGGTTTATTTATATGTACCGCCCAGCGGGGTGTTTTTAGCCAAAATAGGGCTGTTTACGTGATCATTTTCATGCCTAAATAAGACCCAGAACATAAAACAAGTATCTATCACTGAAAGGGCATAAACAGAGCTTTCGAATGACACCATAACGATCCTTTTATGATGGCTAGTTTTCTTGCAATAACCGTGCAACGCGAGTGCAAAAAGCAGGTAATTAGCCACTTTCCCGATACAATTCCGTATATAGCGAGTGAGAGAGGGAGGAGGGAGCTGAGATTCGTGTCAGTAGGTTCGCCGCGGTGGTCTGGAGCAGTCATACGCTCGCTAGTCTCCTGCCACCACTTGTCTCTCTCTCTCAGCAACATTACGTGCTGAAATTGCCAGTCGACCTATGTCGAGCGCCGCCACATAGTCCAGCTTTATTAAATACGACTTATGTGGTGAGCCTCTTTTTAAGGGTTAAATGTTAGATGCTATAAAGATGCTCGTATCGGAAATGGAACCCAAAAAGGCAAGCAGCGGAACAATGCTCGTGCAGGCTATGCACACAAAAAGGCAGAATATATAATGCCGTCGGAGCCAAGAATATCCTAAACACTACAACAATAATAATAATCGCCACGACAATGCAGTATTCCTATCAACAAAAAGAGCCTAAGTCGTTTGTGTCTCCATACATCAAACTAGGCTGCGAAATGATTGTGTAATCATAAATGGGTATGCATAAAAAGAGTAATTGGGTTAATATACTTAATGTCTACTATGATTGATAAAGTCTAGCTAGAGTCAATGATACGAGATACTGGTGCGCATGGCATGCCGCATAGCCTAGTGCAAATCTCAAGTCTGTGCGTCAAATATTACGTTATAGGGAAGGGTAGCTCTCTTGAGAAACCTTAATACCGAAGTATTAAGCGTTCTCCTGGCGTACCTCAAACACAAAAAGCCCTCATTCGTGCATGCTCTACTCTCAATGGCACACAGACTAGAATTTACTCAATCAACTCCAGTTCTCAGGTATGTCGTGCAGCTTTTTACCTACAGCCAGCACTCATAGGAAACAATACCTTACAATATCAGACCCCTAGTCTAGCATTATCTAATCCAGCAGAACACTAATTATTATAGGAAGCGGTACTAAACAATATGGATGCTAACCAATGCTTCGTGATCAACTTATCTTAACAACTAAACATACATAGGTTATATCAGACCTTAATGCACAATACAACTGGCCAGCATGAAGCTGATTTTGCAGAGTTAACCAGAGGGGATATAATATTAATAAAAGGTGGTGAAAGATATGAAAAAAGAGAGAGGTAGGCAGAGGAAAAGATTCTCAGGTGCGGAGCGGAGGACAGGTAGCAAGGAAAAAAGATGGATGCGTTCTAGAAACCAGATCTGAGGGAGAGAGTGGCGGGGAACTGTATATATACTCGCACTAGCTCGAGGCGCGTGGGAAAAAAGCGGTTACAAGTCCTCTAGCCACTAGCAAGGGAGCTAGCAGCATGGTAAGGACCTCTCTCAGCCAACCCCCACGAGGCAGCCAGCCGTGACGTCATCGAGCGGGACAAAAACACTGCGCGCACCCTCTCACTCTGTTCTACTCTCTCTCTCTCTCCCAGATCCCATCATTACTAGTTAATGATAAACATATACTTTACAATTAAATATATAAAGCCTTGACATGGGTGAAAAGAAAGAGCCTTTCTGGACTGCCCATGACACAAGCTTTCATATGAAATAAAGCACACTCTAATACATAAACTGTAGCCCCATCCACTGCCCTGGCGATCCTAGCGAGTCACTGTAGGACAAGCCATGCGGTTCTAACGGAGTGGTTAACGTCACAATATATATATATATATACCGTATATTTATTGTTCAATATATGATATTTTTGCGAAATTTACTTTCTCTCTCTCTCTCTCTCTCTCTTTCGTTCTTCCCATCTTCCATTGTGTGACTCACTGTTTACCAGGTCAATCCCCAGAATACCCTTTTGTCAATTACCCCGGGGCAGTACCACCAAGTAGCATTTTCTTTCTCTCCCTTCCTTTATTCATTGCTTTATTCATTTCTTCGCGTGACTCCCTGTTGATTGCAATCATTTGATAGGCGTATATATCACGGTGTAGAGTAGATTTCATAGTATGAAATCTACCCTACACCGTGATATATACGCCTTTCAAATTATGGCAATCAATATACGGTATATATATATATATACCGTATATTTATTGTTCCATATATGATATTTTTGCGAAATTTGCTTTCTCTCTCTCTCTCTCTGTCTCCTTCGTTCTTCCCATCTTTGTTTGTGTGACTCACTGATTACTGTAGGCCACTCCTCAAACAACCATTTTATCACCTACCCCGGGCAGAACCACCAAGTAGGATTTTCTCTCTCTCCCTTCCGTTATTAATTTCTTTATTCATTTCTTCGCGTGACTCCCTGTTGATTGCAATAATTTGATAGGCGTATATATCACGGTATACGGTACATTTCTTTCCTTACGAAGGTAACCTTGAAATTACTAGGACTCTTCTCTCTCTTTTCGTAAGGAAAGAAATGTAACGTACACGTGATATATACGCCTATCAAATGATTGCATGCAATATACACCAATATACAGTATATATATATATATATATATATATATATATATATATATATATATATATATACCGTATTTTGATTGCAATCATTTGATAGGCGTATATATCACCATGTACGGTACATTGTAAGGAATGAAATCTACCGTATACCGTGATATATACGCCTATCAAATGATTGCAATCAATACACGGTATATATATATATATATATATATATATATATATATATAAACCGTGTATTGATTGCAATCATTTGATAGGCGTATATATCACGGTATACGGTAGATTTCATTACTTACAATGTACCGTACATGGTGATATGTAGGCTACGCCTATCAAATGATGATATCAATATACGGTATATATATATATATATATATATATATATATATATATATATATATACCGTATATTTATTATTCCATATATGATATTTTTGCGAAATTTACTTTCTCTCTCTCTCTCTCTTTCGTTCTTCCCATCTTCCATTGTGTGACTCACTGTTTACCAGGTCAATCCCCTGAATACCCTTTTGTCAATTACCCCCGGGCAGTACCATCAAGTAGCATTTTCTTTCTCTCCCTTCCTTTATTCATTTCTTTATTCATTTTTTCGCGTGACTCCCTGTTGATTGCAATCATTTGATAGGCGTATATATCACGGTATACGGTAGATTTCTTTCCTTACGAATGTGACCTTGAAATTGCTAGGACTCTTCTCTCTCTTTTCGTAAGGAAAGAAATGTACCGTACACGTGATATATACGCCTATCAAATGATTGCAAGCAATATACACCAATATACAGTATATATATATATATATATATATATATATATACCATATATTGATTGCAATCATTTGATAGGCGTATATATCACCATGTACGGTACATTGCAAGGAATTAAATCTACCGTATACCGTGATATATACGCCTATCAAATGATTGCAATCAATACACGGTATATATATATATATATATATATATATATATATATATATATATATATATATATATACTGTATATTGGTGTATATTGATTGCAATAATTTGATAGACGTATATATCACGGTAGGTATACGGTAGATTTCATTCCTTACAATGTACCGTACATGGTGATATATACGCCTATCAAATGATTGCAATCAATATACGGAATATAATATATACCTATATATATTATATATACTGTATATTGGTGTATATTGCTTGCAATCATTTGATAGGCGTATCTATCACGTGTACGGTACATTTCTTTCCTTACGCAGGTGACCTTGAAATTGCTAGGACTCTTCCTTTCTCTCTCTCTCTCTCTCTCTCTCTCTCTATCACTCTCTCAAATAAATCATGTCTTAGTTGTCAAGTTTGAGTCTGCACATCCCTCATACGAAATACCATTCCCACAATTTTCATAGGCAACACAAGACTGGCCAAACGACGAAGATCGTTATGCCCACAGCCAGGCCCATCCACATCCAGGCAGCGAGCCTTGTCAGAGCCTCCAGTGATGCCCGTTCAGCTAGCGAACATCTCGGGGGTAGTCCAGCTACCAATAACCCCCGCCCATGGACAACCAGGACCAGCGACATCTACACCAGCTGTTGATGCTCCTCCCAGGTTGTCAACGCCACCCGGGATGCAGCGGACGAGGAGGACCAGGCGTTGGCTGACGATGTCTGAAAGTGATGCCGGCACCGGCTCAAGCTCTCCCGATTCGCCTGAAGCCAGGATATCCCCCACGCCGGCAAGCGACTCTGATGGTGGGCAGGCACAGCCACAGCAGGGACCGCCACAACAGGGAGAGCCACAGCAAGGCGCCCGGGGAAGGGCCCGAGGAAGGGCCCGAAGAGGGGCTCGAGGAGGCGCTCGGGGAGGTGCTCGGGGAGGTGCTCGGGGAGGTGCCCCGGGAGGTGCCCCAGGAGGTGCCCCACGAGGGGTCGGGAGGGGCAGGAGGCCGGACGAGCCACCTCTCTTTCAGAGGGAGGACTGCGAGCCTCGGGATATGCCTGGGGTTCCACCCAATTTTGATAAGGGAACAAATGGAATCCAGCCTGGCTTTCCCTGCACAGAGGATGATACCCCTTACCACTACTTCCGATCATTCTTCGACGATGAATTGCTCTGGGACATGGTAAGGGAGACAAACCTATATGCAAGGCAGCACTCCGAAGAGATGGCCTCGCCCCACATGAGGAGATGGACGCCCATCGATATCCCTGAGCTCCTCGTGTTTTTGGGCCTCACCATGCTAATGCCCCACATGAGAAAGCACAACATGCTGGATTATTGGCTGATGCATGACATTAGATCAACGCCAGTCTTCAATATGTACATGCCCAGGGACCAATACCAACAAATTCTCAAGTGCTTGCACTTTGTAGAAAACACTGCGGCACACGGAGCTGACAAGCTTTGGAAAATCCGGCCATTCCTGAACTCCCTCCTGAACAGGTATCGCCGGTTTTTCAAACCTTTTCAGAATGTCGTGTTCGACGAGTCCTTGATCCTCTTCCGTGGACGTCTCTCTTTCCGGCAGTACATTCCGTCGAAGCGTCACCACTTCGGGATCAAGTTCTTTGTACTGTGTGACTGCGAGACAGGATACGTGCTGGACCTCATCATCTACACCGCTACGGACGTGGACATTCCAAACGACCCTCTGGGTCTTTCAAGGGCGGTTGTGAAGACACTGATGGAGCCGTATCTGGATGCCAACCGTATCTTGTACACCGACAATTTCTACACCTCTCCTCTCCTTGCCAGGTATCTCCTTGCAAGGAGCACGGGAAGCTGTGGAACTGTCAGGGCAAACAGGAAACACTGGCCCAAGTTTCATGTTACACGGAAAGGAGACATCTTCCGGAAGAAGAGCAGCAGTGACAGTATACTGGATATTTCTTGGCATGACACAAAGCCAGTCAATGTCCTCTCCACCTTCCACAAGTCCACAATGCGAGATAGAGGGAAGAAGAGATACCAGATGGACCCTGTCACTCGCGACAAGCATCTAGTAGCTATCTCCAAACCTGACCTTGTTATGGACTACAATATAAGCATGCGGTTGGTGGATAAGAGTGACATGCAAATCACTGCTGTTGACTGCCTCAGAAAGACGTGTAAGTGGTATAAGAAGGTCGTACTCCATCTTCTTGATGTGACTATCCTGAATGCGTACAACCTGTGGATGACGCGGACAGGAAGGAAGAGCTCTGTATGGCTGTTCGCGAAGGACATCATCGACTCCATCCTCAGGAAGCACAGAACCACACATGTGCTACCACCTCCGAGGCCGATCGTGAATCTGCCTGACCGCCTTGAGTGCCAGGACTACCTCATGACCCACATGCTTGTGTTTTGCCCCCGCTCAGCATCACAAATCGCAGCCAACCGGAAGCACGGACTGAAGCAGTGCCACGTCTGCAGACACATAACAAGGAGGAACCAAGTCAGCAAGGAAAGCACGTTCATGTGTAGTCATTGTAATGTGGGACTATGCGCTTCTCCTTGCTACACCGAGTACCACACACTGGAACACTTCTAGACCTCCTCCTCTAGACCTCTTGCCAATCATTCATAACTTCATTCAATTATTCATTCATCTATTTCAAACTACCTCATGAATTCATGTCATTCAATCATTCATATGGTGGAATAGCACTCTACCCAAACACAAGTGCATTCATCATCATCAGCAACATCACCCATTACATCCATAAGTTTCAAATCTCATCCATCCATCTGCTTCTTGGTCCACCTCATACATCCATGTCATTTGTCTACCTCAATCACATTCATACACTCGCTATAGGCAGTTCTGCCTTTTCCCTACCTCAATCACATAACTGCCTTTTACCTACCTCAATCATATAACTGCCTTTTCCCTACCTCAATCACATAACTGCCTTTTACCTACCTCAATCATATAACTGCCTTTTACCTACCTCAATGATACAACTGCCTTTTGTCTACCTCAATCACATCTACCTCCTGGGAACACCACAAAAAAAAAAATGAGTCGTCAACACTACCCCATAAGGTGATTTGGAAATGTGTTGAAATAATATTATATATAAAACAAAAACAAAATTCCTGCAAAGCAAGCGAAACAGAGAGAGAGAGAGAATGCACGCCTATATATATATATATATATATATATATATATATATATATAACATAAGAACATAAGAAAATGGGAGTCTGCAGAAAGCCGATTGGCCTAAGCAAGGCAGATCCCAGTCCCACACAACCCCAAATCAATTACAAAGCCCAATTATAGGCTCAACACTCTAATGCCCTGAGGATCATCCTACCAAAACGGTTAGAGATTAACGCAGGATTATGGGGGTCTGCAGAGCGCTGATTGGCCCAACCCGGCTGATCCCCCTTCACACCCAACCCTTCTCGTCCATATGCTTATCCAATTTTATCTTAAAGCTCCCTACAGTTTTAGATCCCACTATAGCACTTGGTAGTCCATTATATATATATATACGCCTATCAAATGATTGCAATCAATATACGGTATATATATATACCGTATATTGATTGCAATCATTGATAGGCGTATATATCACCATGTACGGTACATTGTAAGGAATGAAATCTACCATATACCGTGATATATACGCCTATCAAATGATTGAAATCAATATACACCAATATACAGTATATATATATATATATATATATATATACCGTATATTGATTGCAATCATTTGATAGGCGTATATATCACCATGTACGGTACATTGTAAGGAATGAAATCTACCGTATACCGTGATATATACGCCTATCAAATTATTGAAATCAATATACACCAATATACAGTATATATATATATATATATACCGTGTATTGATTGCAATCATTTGATAGGCGTATATATCACCATGTACGGTAGATTTCTTTCCTTACGAAAAGAGAGAGAAGAGTCCTAGCAATTTCAATGTCACCTTCGTAAGGAAAGACATCTACCGTACATGGTGATATATACGCCTATCAAATGATTGCAATCAATATACACCCATATACAGTATATATATATATATATATATATATATATATATATATATATATACCGTATATTGATTGCAATAATTTGATAGGCGTATATATCACAGTGTACGGTAGATTGTAAGGAATGAAATCGAGAGAATACTGAAACATCTGAAGAAAGAGTGAAAAAATATAATAATACAGAAATATTACAAGCAGATAAAAGAAATAGAGTGAATAGTTAGAGAAAATAATAATGAGAATTACATATACGGATGAGGAAGAGAGAGAGAACGAGAGAATACAGAAACTGAACTGAAGAAAGAGTGAAAAAGATATAATAATACAGAAATATTACAAGCAAATAAAGAAAGAGGGATTAGAGAAAATAATAATGAGAATTACATATACGAAAGAGATAAATATAGAGAAGAGAGAAAGGGAGGAAGGGAGAGAGAGTGAGACAGAGCGCGTACGAAGGAGAAAGAGGGAGAGAGAGGGAAAGCGAGCTAGCCAGAGAGAGAGAGAGAGAGTCAGACAGACAGACAAGAGGAGTGAGTGAGAGAGAGAGAGAAAGAGAGAGAGAGAGAGCGAGAATACAGAGAATACAGAAATAAGGAGAAATAAGAGAAAATAAGGCTGCTTACCGAAGGAATAATAGACGCGCGTGAGGCCGAAGTCAGGACAAAACGAACGCATCCGAACGCGCCCGGGAAATAGACCAAAAAGTAGCCTCTCTTCCTCACCTCCTCCTACCCTCCACACTCGCTCACTACATCCAGAATAGACTTCTATGGGGAGTCGGAGAGTTCCTCGTTTCAAATATTATCGTTTCGTTCCGATTGGAGCCATAGTAACGGTGCTAGGGCGAGTGAAAGTGAGCGAATATTTCGGGATTGTGCCCGCTGGGCGGCTCGGTGTAAAATACCGCCTAGCCCGCCAATAAGGTGTTAAACAAGCCGAGTTTTACGTTTCCCACAACTCTGCCACACCCTCCCGAGCAGCCAATCAGGAGCCTCCATTGTCGGAGCAAGCAAAGACTGAGCCAGCCGTGCACGCATCTCCACCTTTCAAATCGCTCTCGCTCCCTCCACAGGCCGTTTCTTGAGTTGCAATAGGTTTATGACATCAGTGCAAGCCCTATACTTCCATAAGCCACTACAAGACCTTTGCAACCATCTCCCAGGTACATATTACGAAGAGATAAGACCAGAGGAGAGGGGAAGAAATCTTCAAAACGCACGGCTGGAGAAAGCACTGCCCGGGCGACTGGCTCAACCAATAACAGCGCGGCAAATCGTGAGGCGGAGCTATAAAAGGGGGGGGGGGGCTGCAGATGGCACTCACGTCACGGACTTCACTGAGTTCACTTGCCAGCAACTCTCTGTCTCTCCCTCACCTGCACAGTGATGGGAGCTTGGCCAAACCCGCTCCAGCCTACCAGCTTGCTTACCACCCACCTATAACGTCCACCTCTGGCCTACTACATGGTTCAACTGCTGACCAGATATACCATAGGTATCCTGGTGCTTGTCATCACATTGCTAGCTTACACACTTATAGCCAAGCAATTCAAGAGGGACGACAAGTAGTAGATGGGACTGAAGACTTCCAGAAGACATATTGGCCAGCTATGAGGTGGTGAAGATTGTTCCAGAGATAACCCAGACTTTTTAAAGGACCCGAAATAGATTCATTGAAAGAGAGAAAAATGCTTGACAAACCCAGTGGTTCCAACCATTTAAATTAGATGTGTTCTTATAGAATAAAAGAAAGAGGAAAAGATAGACTGATGAATAAATAAAAAGATGCAGTGTTGAGAGAGATAGCTGTTCATGTTAGAGAAGGCTCCATGCCGCTTAGCTATAAATAGGATGGATCTTATAGGGAAATAAGTAAAGGGGATTACTAAGGAAGAATCTTATGGGAATCTGTTTGAATAATGATTATTAATAACAGGGTTATGCTAATTATTCAAGAATAGGGATAAATCATATTTGCTGATAGGCTAGGCCTAGCTTGAGAAATAGTTAGGAAGGACACTAGTCCGTTTGATGAAATATATTGTTTGTTTATAAAGGAAACATCGTCATCCGACTAAAGAAATTATTGTACGGAATACAGCTCTAAGATTAAGCGATCCTGTAATCATGACATAAGTAACAAGTTGAGGCGACTATTGCCAGAGATACTGTATTATTGAAAGTAGTCAATTAGTCATGTTATATTTGAGTTGAACATTAAGTGGGAAATTGTTGTTCTGATAATTATACTAGGCGACCAAGTGTTAAAATGTTATAAAAGGTACTTTTGAAATATCTGATATATTGAACTATGTAATGACCTACAGTATATGAGTTGAAGCTTGATAATATTGAAATAGTATATGAGTTAATTTGTATTGTGTAACTTCATCTGTGAGATAGGAATCAGGAGTGTGGGACACTCCGGAACAGAGTTAGATTTAAGTAATTGCCTACGGGTATATATTTACGTGTTCTGAGATATATGATATATATAGATAGGATGCAAATATAGGAACGTCTAGATTAAATTGATTAAAGCCTTGGTCCTATGATTGGACATATTGAGGCGTAGTAAAACATATGTGATATACAGTATATAGTTAGGTTGTAAGTATAGGAACGTCTAACTCAAGACTAAATTGATTAAAGCCTTGGTCCTACAATTGGACATATTGAAGCGTAGTAAAGTTTTGCTAATTCTTTTGGAAATATTGACGTGCCTTTGGATCGAAATCGGAGTGAATCAATGCCTGAATAACGGGTATCCAAATAGGTGGTTATGGATTGAACTCATTCCGGCCCGAACAGAGAATCGATTGCTATGAAGATACATGCTACCAGGAAGTTTTGTTAAATAAAGGATACAAACTTCTGAACAACTGTCTAATTATTCCCACCTTAGTAGAATACTTATAATTGGAGAAATATGTACAACAAGGTTTCATAGATATAATGTGTTTTGACTAGTTTCAACCTTGGGGTTGATATTTTGCCATAGAACTAGGGATTCATATATGAACTAATAATGTTACCGGTAGTGTAAATGGCCTGAGGAAGCCTGCATTATCGCTCTCCATGGTAGGCCTCACCACCAGGATGCCACTGTTCTCGGTCTTGACGGGCGCAGAAAAGTCACACACGGTGTCTCGAGAAAGGGTCACGCCAAACGGACCCAGGGCGAACTCTACATCCTGTCAAGTAAACGGTATGAGTTTGATGATAGTGATGAGTATATACATATATACTGTATATATATATATATACCGGTATATATATTTAAGAACATAAGAAAATGGGAGTCTGCAGAAAGCCGATTGGCCCACACAAGGCAGATCCCTGTCACACACAACCCTAATTATAAGGCCTAATTATAAGCTCAGCTCACTAACACCATTATGACTGACCTCACCGAAACGGTCAGAGGTCAGAAAATGGGGGTCTGCAGAGCGCCGTTTGGCCCACACCTGACAGATCCCCCTCACACCCAACCCATCTCGTCCATATGCCTATCTAATTTTATATTAAAGCTCCCTATCGTTCTTGATCCCACTATAGCACTTGGTAGCCTATTCCACCTATCTACAACTCTGTTACCAAACCAATATTTGCCTATATCTTTCTTGAAACAAAATGTATCTAATTTGAAACCATTTGTACGAGTTCTTTCGCTATCACTGAACTTTAGTAGATTTGTCATGCCCCCTTTATTAATCCCACTAACCCACTTGAATACCTCTATCATATCCCCTCTAAATCTGCGTCTCTCTAACGAATGTAAGCCTAATTTCTTCAACCTTTCATCATACGGAAGATCTCTAATATTATAAGAACATAAGAACATTAAGAAAATAGGAGTCTGCAGAAAGCCGATTGGCCTAAGCAAGGCAGATCCCTGTCCCACACAACCCCAATTACAAAGCACAATTATAGGCTCAACACTCTAATACCCTGAGGATCATCTTACCAAAACGGTTAGAGATTAACGCAGGATTACGGGGGTCTGCAGAGCGCTGATTGGCCCAACCCTGCTGATCCCCCTTCACACCCAACTCTTCTCGTCCATATGCTTATCCTATTTTATCTTAAAGCTCCCTACCGTTTTTAATCCCACTATAGCACTTGGTAGTCCATTCCACCCATCTACAACTCTGTTACCAAACCAATATTTGCCTATATCTTTTCTGAAACGAAATTTATCTAATTTGAAACCATTGGTACGAGTTCTTTCGCTATCACTGAGCTTTAGTACATTTGTCATGTCCCCTTTCTTAATCCCACTAACCCACTTGAACACCTCTATAATATCCCCTCTAACTCTGCGTCTCTCTAACGAATGTAAGCCTAATTTCTTCAACCTTTCTTTATACGGAAGATTTCTAATATTATGGATCATTTTTGTCATTCTATGTTGTACTCTCTCCAATGAATCTATGTCCATTCTGTAATAAGGACACCAAAATTGAACAGCATAATCCATATGGGGTCTCACTAATGACAAGTAAAGTTTTAAGATAACATCAGCAGTTCTGTTACTCACACTCCTAGAGATGAACCCGAGAATCCTGTTTGCCTTGTTTCGAACGCTTATACACAGTTGTCTAGGCTTCAAATCATTGCTAACAAACACACCTAGATCTTTCTCACAATTCGAGTTTTCTAATTCCATATTAGCTAGTTTATATTTAACATTTGTATGCATCTTCCCTATCTTTAATACCTTGCATTTGTCAATGTTAAACTTCATCTGCCAATTTACTGACCATTCGTGTAAGGTATCTAGATCCCTTTGGAGGCACTCTATATCTCTATCTGAATCAATTGTTCTCCCCATTTTGGTATCGTCTGCAAATTTACTTATCCTACTAGTTTTACCTAAATCAAGGTCATTTATGTATATAACAAACAACAGAGGACCTAATACAGATCCCTGGGGGACACCACTTTTGACTGCTCCCCATTCTGACTTTGTACCATTTATGCTGACTCTCTGCTTCCTACCAATTAGCCATGACCTAATCCATCCCAACAACGCCCCACCTATTCCATGCGCCTCAACCTTTCTCATCAATCTCTCATGGGGGACTCTGTCGAAAGCTTTACTGAAATCTAAATATATAATATCATATGACTTGTCATTATCTACTGCTTCATATACCTCTGAGAAAAACTAAGCAAATTAGTAAGGCAAGAACGTCCCTGAGGGAATCCATGCTGAGAAGAATTGATTAAATTAAATGTAGCTAAGTGGTTTCTAATTTTACTAGCAATAATTGACTCTAGTAGCTTTCCTATGATTGATGTAAGACTAATGGGAAGGTAATTGGATGCTATTGATTTGTCACCTTTTTTGAAGATCGGAACTACGTTTGCAAGCTTCCAAGCTTCTGGAACTATACCTGTCTCTATTGACTTGTTAAATAGAAATGTTAATGGGTAACTTAACTCATCCTTACATTCTTTTAATACTCTACCATATACCTAATCAGGACCAGGCGATTTATGAGGTTTCAGTCGGTCAATTTCCTTAAGCACATCATTTCTACTTATAGTAACCGTACTTAACCTATTTTCTATACTATCGCTATATACCTTACGGACTTCTGGAAACTGTGCCAAATTTTCATTAGTGAAAACGTTAAGAAATTGACTATTTAATGTACTGCACATTTCTAAATCATTTTCTGTCATTTCTCCTATCGAAGTTTTAAGGGGACCAATTACATCTCTAACCTTGGATTTATATAGTTGGTAAAAAGCTTTAGGATTATTTTTTGAGTCATTGGCAACCTTAATTTCATAATTTCTTTTTCTTTCCTAAAATCCTTTTTTACCTGTCATGATAGATACTGATAGTAAGCAAGTAGGTGAATTTCGCCTTTCCTAATTTTTCTATATATTCCTCTCTTTTTTCCTAGAAGATCTAATAGTCTATTATTCATCCATTTGGGGTTGGTTCTGTGTTGATCTAAATTTTCTTTTGGGGATGTATTTATTTTGTGCATTGAATACTGACTCGATAAAATTATCGTATGTATCTACCAAGGTTGACGTCTCTTCCTGACTTAAGATGACAGGGGCCTGAGAAGGGGTACACTCATTTGGACACCTGGATCGACTTAATTTTTTGACCATAGGGTCAGCTAATAGGGCTCTTCTTAACCCACCATAATTGGCTTTTCTGAAGTCCGGTAGTAATGTTGTATTCTCTCTGGTATTACCTTTCCATTGTATATTAAAATACACAGAATTGTGGTCACTATTTCCTAGGTGGTCCCCTATCTCTACATTATTTACCATATGTTCATTGTTACTGAAAACTAAATCGAGAATATTATTACCTCTAGTCGGCGTATCTATGAATTGAAATAAAAACTATCTTGTACTACCTCTATAAACTCCTCAGAATCAGAGCCTCCTATTTGATGCTGCCAATCTATATTCGGAAAATTAAAATCCCCCATAATGCACACATTGCTAAACCTTGATGCCATTTTAATTTCCTCCCATAATGACGTTCCGTCATTTCTACTCATATTTGGCGGTCTATACATAACTCCAATAACTATGGTCTCACTACCTTCGTTAACCTCTACCCAAACACTTTCATTATCGTTATTTAGTCTAATACCTGATTTAATACAGCTTTTTTATGTACTCCTGACAAACACTGCTATACCGCCACCCCTCTTACTTGTTCGGTCATATTTAAATAAACTATATCCTGGTATATCAAATTCTGCTAAAAAATGCCTGGTTTCTGTATTAATCCACGTTTCAGTTAGCGCTATTATGTCTATATTTTCTTTGCTAACAAAGACATTTTTGGATAATTTTAATGGATAATTTTTGTCATTCTACGTTGTACTCTCTTCAATTAATCTATGTCCATTCTGTAATAAGGACACCAAAATTGAACAGCATAATCCGTGTGGGGTCTCACTAATGACAAGTAAAGTTTTAAAATAACATCAGCAGTTCTGTTACTCACACTCCTAGAGATGAACCCGAGAATCCTGTTTGCCTTGTTATGAACGCTTATATATTGTTTTCTAGTCTTCAAATCATTGTTAACAAACACACCTAGATCTTTCTCACAGTCTGAATTTTCTAATTCCATAATAGCTAGTTTATATTTAACATTTGTATGCATCTTCCCTATCTTTAATCCCTTGCATATGTCAATGTTAAACTTCATCTGCCAATTTACTGACCATTCGTGTAAGGTATCTAGATTCCTTTGCAGGCACTCTTTATCTCTATCTGAATCAATTTTCTCCCCATTTTGGTATCGTCTGCAAATTTACTTATCCTACTAGTTATACCTAAATCAAGGCCATTTATATACAGTATGTATATAACAAACAACAGACGACCTAATACAGATCCCTGGGGGACACCACTTTTGACTGCACTCCATTCTGATTTAATGCCATTTATGCTGACTCTCTGCTTCCTACCAATTAGCCATGACCTAATCCATCCTAACAACGCCCCACCTATTCCATGCGCCTCAACCTTTCTCATCAATCTCTCATGAGGGACTCTGTCGAAAGCTTTACTGAAATCTAAACATAATTATAATATCATATGACTTATCATTATCTACTGCTTCATATACCTCTGAGAAAAAGCTAAGCAAATTAGTAAAGCAAGAACGTCCCTGGGTGAATCCATGCTGAGAAGAATTGGTTAAGTTAAATGTGTCTAAGTGGTTTCTCAATTTTCTTGCAATAATTGACTCTAGTAGCTTTCCTATGATTGATGTGAGACTAATGGGACGGTAATTGGATGCTATTGATTTATCACCTTTTTTGAAGATCGGAACTACGTTTGCAAGCTTTCAAGCTTCTGGAACTATACCTGTTTCTAATGACTCGTTAACAAAAAATGTAATGGGTAACTTAACTCATCTCTGCATTCTTTTAATACTCTAGCATATACCTCATCAGGACCAGGCGATTTCTGAGGTTTCAGTCTGTCAATTTCCTAAAGCACATAATTTCTACTTATAGTAACCGTACTTAACATATTTTCTATACTATCGCTATATACCTTACGGACTTCTGGAATCTGTGCCAAATTGTCGTTAGTGAAAACGGAAAGAAACTGACTATTTAATGTACTGCACATTTCTAAATAATTTTCTGTCATTTCTCCTATCGAAGTTTTAAGGAGGCCTATTACATTTCTAACTTTAGATTTATATAGTTGGTAAAAAACTTTAGGGTTATTTATTGAGTCATTGGCTATCCTGTTTTCATAATTTCTTTTTGCTTTCCTAATTTCCTTTTTGACCTGTCGTGATAGAGTCTGATAGTAAATAAGTAGGTGATTTTTGCCATTCTGAATTTTTCTATATATTCCTTTCTTTTTTCCTGTAAGATCTATTAGTTTATTATTCATCCATTTTTGTTGGTTCTGTGTCGATCTAAATCTTCTTTTGGGGATATATCTATTTTGCGCATTGTGAAGTGAAGAAATAAACTGTTCATATGTAGCGGTCAAATTTCAATCTGATTTAGCCTGATTTAATTGTTTAACAATAGGGTCCACCCTTAACCCGTACAGCCCCAGCGACGCGCCTGACGCGTCGGCGATGTATGTAACGCACAGCCCCAGAGACGCGCCTGGCGCGTCACCCTAATTGCGCCGACCGTAACCTCAGGTGTAGCCACTCAAGAGGGCTCAGATTTGTATGGGAACTGTGTACGTATCCCACGCAACCGTGCCGATGGTTGAAAACTTTCAAAGTCCACGTACGTGCGCGTGAGCGCGTAATAACATGGTTTTTTGGGGTAATTGCCTTCAATGTTTTACTCTTGTAAAATACGTTTTCGGGGGCTCTGTAGGACCATCCTTTAAGCTTTTTGAGCGGTTTTTCGTGGTTTTTCCTTCATTCCTAACCCATTCGCTATTGTTTCTGGAATAAAACAATTTTTTGAAAACCGGCCGGGTTCTGGTGAACAAACATTACAAAACTAGCCGGGGCTGGACGGGTTAAGGGTCTGAATTCTTATCCCACCATAATCGGCTTTTCTGAAATCTGGGATAAGTGACAGATTCTCTTTAGCATTTCCTCTCCATTGTATATATGTATATACATATATATATATACAGTATATATATATATATATTCTTGAAAATGCCGGTCGGTCGGTTTTAAACCATAAGAATTACTGTGTATACACTTTACCATACATACATAAAATGAGGAAACGGTATTCAATAAATTTGAGTTTAAAAAATATCGAAACCTCTAATTATCATTGTGATTATGATCATATATTATGTAAGCCTAATATTTTGTTTCCGTTCGTGCGTAATTGAACAGGCATTTTCAAGAACATTTCAGTGGAGTGCACTAAATAGTATGTGTATGCTCTTTCCTAAAGACTAATGTAAAGGCCAGATCATCATGAAATTGTCGTCATTAGGAGGGGGTTGTTTTTGAGACGTGGAGTTGCCAACATCAAACAGGCTGGCATTTCTCACCAACAGAATATCTCTAGATGTCAAAATTATAAACTAGCCTACGTATTTCGTCAAAATGACCATTTAAATACAGCTTTACAATTTAGCATCTATGTAAAATATAACTAATAATATATATTCAAAATAACCTCTTTATTCGTATTGTGTTGCTTGGAGTTATACTTGCATCATATACAGTATATATAAGTATTTGATATATTGCATATATCTATTTGATTGTACATAATTTACAAGTGCTTTACCCATATTTAGTCACTCTCAGAGACGTTCCCTCTTTATTCGTACGCACCCCTCATTATGCGGAAGTTTCCCAAACTATGGTAAACGTGTAGACATCCCAGACATGCAGATATCAAGTAGTATTAATATGGAGTAAACACTGTGGTCTATTGGTTATATGCCTCACGAATGTGGTGCCACCAAATCCCTAGGACGTGAACAGAAATAGTTTAACCTACCCCTCTCTGTAGCATACCCAACATGCCTGTCCAGTTGCCATCTTGTTTTGGTACCCCCCAGACGTGGTCCTCAGGCTGCATTAGTTCATACCTGGACAGAACAAAAATCCAGGTAGGTTTCAGAGGTTGATGAAGCGCTTTGTCGTTCTGTATTAGCTCTGCTTAATCTGGTATGTTAAAGCTCATTCTGCCATCGTATTAATATAAATCAATTAATACATACAGTATAATACATATACCACACACAGAAAATGAAATGTCAATAATGTTTTCAGAGCCCAGAGCTAACCAGGAGGAACGCCAGGATAACTAACACTTGTATTTTAGTTATAATAGTGTCATAACCATAATTAACATTCATTATATAAACTGACCCTCGATAATGCTTAGTTACGTGTAATATATTCAAGATTCCCACAGACCGAAATTAACTGGAAGACCTGTTTGGTGACTTATTTCGGTCAATATTAAGTTTAGCTCACAAACGGTTCAAAACCCGGGTGGATCATATGCTTCATAAATTATACATTTGTTTATTTATATATACAGTATATATATATATACTGTACATATATACACTCTATATATATATATATATATATATATATATATATATATATATATATATATATTGTAGTAACGACTTATATAACAATGAATTATGGGGTATAACAGACCTATAAGGCACGATTAAAATATATGGCCATAATTTGTGAGCTAGACTAAATATAATATATTAAAAATAATCAATATAATACTGCCTAGAAAAGTGCCGATAGAAAGGCGTTCTGAACTTGCCGACATTGAACTTAAGGGAAGGATTGTATTTTTTCTGGACCCCTTCTCCCTCATGTTTAGCCTCATTAATATTGAAATTTTAAGATGTTGGCCCTATTAGTTTAGCGATTATAAAATGTGTTGCCTCATTTCTTTCTCAATTTGAATACTGTTCGCACCATTTAGGTGATTACTCCTGGCGAGTGATAGCAAGTCTGCAATGTAGGAGGAACCAGCCTTTGGCCGAGGGGGGTGGAATTGTCTTGTAAGCTTGGATAGAAGTCTAGTGAAGGATTTACAAACCTCCCCTTAACTGAATAACATCTGTCCTACTCTGGCTCTGGACTCTTCAATAAAGCACTGACCGGAAGTTGAGTTTATCAGACAATATTTGCAGGATGTTGGCCATGGGTCCGGTGATCTGAAGGTTGCCAGCACTGCCCTTCACCCTCACCCACGTCCCCCACTTGGTAGGAACCACACGTCACCAGATCAACCACGTCACCGGAGTAAAGTAAGGTAGGGAACAAACATTGATTAGTAAACCCTCAACAGTATGTGTGTGGTATGTGCGTATATATATATATATATATATATATATATATATATATATATATATGAGTGTCGTACAAGGCGACTAATAGGGGGAATGGGGGTAGATTGTAGGCACCAATCGAACAGGGCTATACCGAGGAGAGGCTGTAAGCATTTGATAAGGAATCGCTGGAACTCCAGTTTCATTTGCTTTGCCCCTCTTACTGAATCCCTTTGTGCCTCACATACATTGAGAGTAGTCCAGCATGTTCTCACAAACACCTCCTCCTCCTATCTACTTCACTACACTTAACATGCACACCACACTCCCTCCTTCAAAATTAGTTAAAACAAATTATAAACACAGGCCCAGCCTTGGAGTCCCCAGGAGGGGGGATACATAAATACCCCCACACATGCCCGACCTTCCCCTGACGACCCCTCAAAATGCTCTGGACCACGGCCTGTCACTATTACTATCAACTGTTGCAATATTTGCGGCCTTTCCTCTAATTTTCACTCTGTCGAACACCATCTCTCCTCCTCCAAACCTGATTTTCCTTCATTTCCTCACTGAAACCCAGGTATCTGAAACAACTTCCAGCAGCCCCTTTACTGTATCCTCCTACTTTCTCTATCCTAGTTTCAAAGCCAAAGGCGGATATTGTGCATACGTGCAAAACAAACTCACTTGCTCTCGTGTTCCCGATTTCGTCTCCTCTGAATTCTCAACTTTATGGTTCAAACTATCCTGTCATTCTCATACTAAATATTTCTTTCCCCTAACTCTACCGACTTTCCCAAATTCTTCGACTATCTAAACTCTAAAGTGGAACACATTCTATCTATCTCTCCCTTCTCTGAAATCTCCATCTTAGGAGATTTGAACGTTCACCACCGCCAATGGCTCTCCTCTCACTCTACTGACCAACCTGGTGAACAAGCCTACGTCTTTTCTATCATAAATGACCTAGAGCAGCTGGTCCAGCAACCCACCCGTATCCAGGATCGCTTCGGAGATCGGCCCAACATTCTTGACTTATTTCTGACTTCTAACCCTTCCCCTTATACAGTCAATCTTTTCTCTCCTTTGGGCTCCTCCGACCATAAACTTATCTCCGTCACCTGTCCTATCTCTTTAGTACGGCCATCCGACCCAGCCGGCGGCGCTTGTGGCACTTTGACGCTGCCGACTGGGAGGCTCTCCGACAGTACTTCTTTGATTTCCCATGGAATGACTTCTGCTTCCGTGGCTCTAGCTCTTCTCAAGCTTTCTGGCATCTAGCCAAAAAACTCTCCAACAAATTTTCTTCCTCGTCTTTCCCTCCCATTTTCCACTCTAATGGCACAACCATCACTTCTTCCTCTGACGAAGCTGAACTCTTTGCTCAAACTTTTGCCAGAAACTCTATCTTGGATGATTCCGCTGCTATTCCTCCCTCTCCACCCCCCTCTCTCCTACTTATGCCTGCATATGCATCTCTCTCGCTATTCTATCGCTACTATAATAATCAGTGTTCCTCAGAGCTTTCCCAGTGTATACCACCTCCTTTATGTAGGGCATGTGGTACCCGTCTTGCAACTCGATTTCACCCCTACTCTGTGCAACTCTCCAACCCAAGAGTGAAACATTACTCTCAAACTTTCTTCTACTCAACAGCTGAGCTCTGGAACTCTCTCCCAGAATCAATCTTTCCCTCTTCCTATGACTTAAATTGCTTCAAACTCTGTGTGTCCAGGCATTTTGGCTCGAACGTCCCTTGATTTTGGCCCTGTCACTCTTTCAACTATGGGGCAGGCACTCGCAATAGGCAGTTCTGCCTTTTGCCTCCCTCAATCACATAACAAAAAAAAAAAAAAAAATATCCTATCTCTTCTAAAGATGTACTTTCTACCCTCTCTGGGCTTAATACTAAGAAGGCGTACGGTCCGAACGGTGTTCCTCCTGTTGTTCTTAAAAGCTGTGCTTCTGTGCTGACCCCCTGCCTGGGTAAACTCTTTCGTCTCTGTCTCTCCTCTAACGTCTTTCCTTCTTGCTGGAAGTTTGCTCTCATTCAACCTGTCCCAAAGAAGTCAGGCCAGATTTCAAAAATTGCTACGCTCACTTGTTAGGGAACTTTTTTTTGCTATTGGCCTGTCCGTTCACCTATGATAGGCACAATTTTCGGACAGGCCAAAAACTATCCTGTACTAAAACTGAATAGTGGTCATTCGTTCCCTAAGCTGTGTCATTAAGGTTCCCTAACGTGAACAAATTTCTGACCGGCCCAAATTTGGCAAAACTAGCCTGTCCCGAAAAAGCATATTTTCCACTAGCCTGTCCGTCAACATATAATGGTTTTTATGCTATATGAGTTACTTAAGTTATTTTAAGGGCAAAACTGGCAGAAATAGGGCTAGCATTACCAAAACTATGCAATAGGAGTAGAATGTTATGCTTGTTCCAAATCTTGCATCCATTTTGTAATAACTGAAAAAAATGGAAGTGGTAAAGCCAAATATGTTAAAAAGAAATTATAAAGTTGACCATATTTCCTTTCTCTGAAGATTAATCCAATTTTTAGGTAGATGCCACAAACCTCGGTTCACAAGGCCCAACTACCATTTAATTTAGTAGACGGCATTGATTGCAAATTAACCCTTAAAGATCGGGGCGGACTTAAGTCCGCCTCCAATTTGCAGCAAGTTAGGAGCATTATTAAGGCTTTTAAAGGGTTAAAATCGAGTGCAAATGGCCGGGAGCGCAGCGGGCCAGACAGCCGACTCCCAGGGCTTACCGCTGCCCATTAACTCATGTTCCCTGTATTCTCGAGAGGCCGGCAGTGTAGCCAGTAGTGAGCATAGCTGGGAAAAATATGCCGATATACGCTAAACTCCCATGTTACTGGCACCACTGTATGAGAACCACGAGTGCTACGTAGTTTGTTCTGCTCTCATTTTGAAGCTTTTAGCACCTAGTTTTTTGTTGAATACATTTATTTTCATGCAGATACCTGATTTATCATTCAGGAGGGCCTGAATATGCCCAAATAAGCCCAAAACCCCCCCGCTAGACAAGGGTTAACTACAAGCTTATACTAATTAAGTTTGTACTTAACATACGTGGCACCAAAATCGCTATATTTTTGTATGTTAGTGGCATGTTGAGCTTCATTATTTTAAGAGAACAATTCGTTCCCAAAATGTCTATAAGACGACTCGGAGGGGGGCGGAGCTTAGAAACGGCAGCACCAAAATACAGTCCATTTTCTCATCAACCATAATTGCTACTCGAGTTTTGAAGAGCTCTACAGAATTCCGTCCAAAAGTTCTATTGATTAACGAAGAGCAGAACTCTCAACATTCCATATTAATGGAGAAATTAATGATTAAAGGTCGATGCGCTTTTGACACGACTACTGCGCAAAAGTGATCTGGTAACACATTCCAACAATAGACCTCAGCCAATGCCAGCCATCTGATCTGGTAACACTGGTCACCTCCAGATTTGAGGTGCCAAGTCTTCCTAATACCTATTCCATTAATTGCAGCCCCTATTGAAAACGTTTGATACCTTTACCTATTACGAAATGCATCATATACTTGATTAATTATACTGGTGGTGCTGAAAATAGGTTATATAATCCTTTTTGCTTCGAAATCCACCCGCCATAGGTATAGTTTTCAGATACCGCCATGATTTCCCAATACATCACCGTAAAATATCCACCATTTCGCATTTCCTAACAAATCGCTTTGGAAAGCGAGCCATAGATGTATAATAATATTATCTAAGCGTATATATCAGAATGAGGCGATATATAACCGAGAAACTATCAAAATGATTGGTGATACGTGCGAATTGTCTACGTACTTTTAATTTATTCTACCGTTTTTAACATAGAAAATGTAATAGGTGCATATAAGAATATGTACATTAATACACAAACTATAGTATTTTCTTAACTCGTGTTACTGTGTATAGAGGACTACATTATTTTATTTTAGATGTCATTAATTAACACATTAACATTATCAGATAGTACACATATATTAAGCATCAAATGTTATGAAATAGTTAATGGTTTAGGTGCATAAGGTAGAGGCTAGAGCCAAAGGATAATTAGTAGGCTATATATACGATATGTGTAAGTGAGTTGGGCCTAGGCCTATAGGCTACTTAGGCCTTATAATTAGGGTTGGGTGTGAGGGGGATTCGCCTTGTGTTAGCCAATTAGCTTTCTGTAGACTCCCATTTTCTTGTATTCTTATGTATGAAGGCTATTTCTATATTTTGCTATATATATTACTTTTATTGTAGTCAATATGTTATGATGTGATAATGTTAATGAATATTTATATAAGTACAGTCGTGGTTAGGGCTACTTGAACACCTCTTAAATGATACAAAAATACCAAGACTGCGAGCATAAACTAAAGTATATAATTATATTCTGTTAAATTGAATCCCTTAGCAACGGATTTCTAGATAATTTATGGAAAATATGTATATCTATATTTATGTGTTGAATTAATGCCAAGTTTTCGTAATTACCAAACGATTTCGCTACAAAATCTACATGGAAAAATTATCATCAGCTGGAAAATAAATAGACTAGCGAATGTCAGCAGTTTATCAATATAGTTCGCCAGTGAAATAATATATTGTACCTTCTAAAACTGTCAAGGAATTTCTGTCCATGGCTGTGTAATACGGTAGGCTACCCTTATTTACTCATAACCATAACATAGCTCAATCATAATGTATCCTTAATGTAGTTAATATTTGAAATATATTGTTATACAAGGTGACTAGGCCTACTTCTTGTATTTACCAGAGAGAGAAACACAAAAAGAGAGGCAAGGAGGCTCCTCACCCAGAGAGAGAGAGAGAGAGGGAGTGACAGACAGGCAGGCTCCTCCCCGTGTGGGTGACGTCACTGCCACTGCGGCCTCCGATTGGTCCTAATTTACCCTTTGGCATCTACCAGTCTCGACTTGGTAAAAATGCAACCGGGGCACCCCTGCGGCATGCAAATATCCCAACACATAGGCATATCTCATTAATATTATGGTGACACCCTTCAAAATCTCACGCAGCAAGCACACAGAATACGGCGGCGGTGGCTCTGCTCCGACGACGACAAACGATGTACACACTCTCTCTCTCGCTGTCACACTTCGTATAATGCGTCGTATAGCTAGGTCATGCTTCGTTTAATGCGTCGTATACTGTCCTAGGTCATGCTTCGTATAATGTGTCGTACCCCAGTCAGACGACTCACCAAAATTTATCCTACAAAAATCTCTCTGGGTGGAGCAGCCCGGCCAGGTAGTCTCTCTCCTAAATGTTTTCTCTCCTAAATTTTTGTGGGTGAAAGATGTCGTGGACAAATAATTGACAACTCGATTTCTTTAACAGGACAGCGTGAGCTCGCTCATTGCTGCTGATTATGGGCAAGACGTTAGCTAAAAAATCTTTGACTCAGAGAGAGAGAGAGAGAGAGAGAGACAGACACATCTACTCTCCTAAATTTTTGTGTGGGATTATTTGTCAATCTCGTTTCATAACCCAATCGAGGGGCCGAATACGGTCTTGTATGTGGTAGCGCTGGCACAGGTGCACCAACACAGGCAACACGGCGCAGCAAGCCCACAGAATACGGCGGCGGTGGCTGTGCTCCGACGACGACAAACGACGTACACACTCTCTCTCTCGCTGTCACGCTTCGTTTAATGCGTCGTATAGCTAGGTCATGCTTCGTTTAATGCGTCGTATACGGTCCTAGGTCATGCTTCGTATAATGTGTCGTACCCCAGTCAGACGACTCACCAAAAATTATCCCACAAAAATCTCTCTGGGTGGAGCATGCCCGGCCAGGTAGTCTCTCCTAAATTTTTTCCCTCCTAAATTTTTGCGGGTGAAAGATGTCGTGGACAAATAATTGACAACTCGATTTCTTTAACAGGACAGCGTTGTTGAAAAATTACAAGCAATTTTTTTTCGAGAAAGCTAAATTTGTTGATACAATTGTAAAAACTAGGACAAATAAAAGAAAAACATGAAAAATTCCATTTTATTTTCCGATTTACATTATACGAAGCATGACCTAGATATACAACAAATTATACGAAGAATCACAGTACCAGTTACTCCCATTAATTTTAGGTCACTTGAGCCTAAAGTTAAGAAAGTGGAGGACATAGGTGACTAAATAGCAAACAACCAATATATAACCCCCAAAAAGGATATAATAAAATATAAATTCTAGACAGTTTTTATTTGTAAAAACACAAGGCAGAAGGGCGGAGCACACAGGAGAAGCGGAGCTCTAGACGGTGCAGGGTGATCCATAGTGCATATACATGTATGCCCACACTCCTGCAATGACGTTTTCTATATTGCGTTGTTAGAGAAAACGATTATTGTATGGCAGACTAAATTAAACATGCGATATTTCTAAGTAACTACAAATGTAAAGTCGACACCGATATATAGTGTGTAGAAGGGGAACGAAGCAGAGCTATATACAAAAGTGTAGTTACACTTGAAGGTATTGCACTGATTCTAAACAGTTTTTATTTTTACAAACACTAAATTTGTCGATACAATTGTAAAAACTAGGACAAATAAAAGAAAAACATGAAAAATTCCATTTTATTTTCCGATTTACATTATACGAAGCACGACCTAGTTATACGACGAATTATACGAAGCACCACAGTACCAGTTACTCCCATTAATTTTAGGTCTCTCTTGGTGGAGCAGCCCGACCAGGTAGTCGCTCTCTCTAGGTGGAGCAGCCCGACCAGGTAGTCTCTCTCTGGGTAGAGCAACCCGGCCAGGTAGTCGCTCTCTCTGGATGGAGCAGCCCGACCAGGTAGTCGCTCTCTCTAGGTGGAGCAGCCCGACCAGGTAGTCGCTCTCTCTAGGTGGAGGAGCCCGACCAGGTAGTCTCTCTCTGGGTAGAGCAACCCGGCCAGGTAGTCGCTCTCTCTGGGTGGAGCAACCCGGCCAGGTAGTCGCTCTCTCTAGGTGGAGACGCCCGACCAGGTAGTCTCTCTCTGGGTAGAGCAACCTGGCCAGATAGTCGCTCTCTCTGGGTGGAGCAGCCCGACCAGGTAGTCTCTCTCTGGGTGGAGCAGCCCGGCCAGGTAGTTCTTCTCTCCTAAATTTTTGTGGGTGAAAGATGTCGTGGATAAATATTTGACAACACGATTTCTTTAAAAGGACACCGTGAGCGTGCTCATTGCTGCTGATTATGGGCAAGACGTTAGCTAAAAAATCTTTGACTCAGAGAGAGAGAGAGAGAGAGACAGACACAGTGTGTGTGTGTGTGTGTGTGAGAGGAGAGAGAGAGAGTTACACACTCTCTCTCTCTCTTTCATGCTTCGGTAAACTACGCGGTAAACGACGCAGGGCCTCGTAAAACGACGCGGTAAACGACACAGGGCCTCGGAAAACAAAAAATTATTGTTCAATAAAAACACAAATAAATGAAAATTGTTTTATTTACCCCACTATCCCAGAACGTCATCTTGCAACTGGCCTGTCCGTAACACTAATGTTAGGGAACAATGTGAATAGAGACTTCAATTATTGGCTCTCAGGGCGAAATTGGCAGAAATAGGACTAGCGTTACCAGAACTTTGCATTACGAGTAGTTTTTTATGCTGATTTCAGAAATGCACCTAGAAATTGGATTAATCTTCAGAGAAAGGAAATATGGCCCACAGAATCATGGACAAGCCTCAAATTCTACTCCTAATGCATAGTTCTGGTAATGCTAGCCCTATTTTTTCCAGTTTTGCCTTGTGGGTCAATGTTATATTACATCCTGCTACCTCAGACAGCTTCCTAGGCAAAATGCCCCCTAGTACCCATTCTGAGCCGACGGTGTAGGAATATCGTAATAACTCTATGGAGATGGCCCATCGTGTTACACTATGTCCCGGCCCCTGCGTCGTTTACCGCGTCGTTTACCGAGACCATGCGTCGTTTACTGCGTCGTTTACCACGTCGTTTACTGGGGCCTAAATTTTTCAAAAACCGACTCTCCATCATTTCTCGATGACTGCTAGGGACTTCTCTGATACTCTGGGACGAGGTGGTGATGGCCAACCAAAAATATGCTGCTGAGAAGCGGGAAGGCAAGAGGGTGACGATAAGCCACATGTCTCTGGCTTCTTCCAAGGAAGAGGGGATGAGCCCTCTCGCCGTTCTGTTCTGCAGGAGGACCCCTCCTTCAGACAACTTTGCTGTGTTGCAATCTGAAAATTCAAATGGCTACTCTCACTCCATCGTATACCTAAGCTCAGGCGTTTTCCGAGTCGTTTTCCGGAGTCTTTTTCCGATTCGTTTTCCCGAGTTGTTTTCCCAGTCGTTTACCGATTCGTTTTCCCGAGTCGTTTACCGCGTCGTTTTCGCGTGTCGTTTTCCCAGTCGTTTACAGGGGCCTAAATGTTTTCGAAAAGCGACTCTCCATCATTTCTCGATGACGGCTAGGGACTTCTCTGATACTCTGGGACGAGGTGGTGATGGCCAACCAAAAAAATGCTGCTGAGAAGCGGGAAAGCAAGAGGGTGACAATAAGCCACATGTCTCTGGCTTCTTCCAAGGAAGAGGGGATGAGCCCTCTCGCCTTTCTGTTCCGCAGGAGGACCCCTCCTTCAGACAACTTTGCTGTGTTGCAATTTGAAAATTCAAATGGCTACTCTCCCTCAATCGTATACCTAAGCTCATGCCTTTTCCGATTCGTTTTCCCGAGTCGTTTTCCCGAGTCGTTTACCTCGTCGTTTACCGGGGCCTAAATTTTAAGAGAAGCGACTCTCCATCATTTCTCGATGACGGCTAGGGACTTCTCTGATACTCTGGGACGAGGTGGTGATGGCCAACCAAAAAAATGCTGCTGAGAATCGGGAAGGCAAGAGGGTGACGATAAGCCACATGTCTCTGGCTTCTTCCAAGGAAGAGGAGATGAGCCCTCTCGCCTTTCTGTTCCGCAGGAAGACCCCTCCTTCAGACAACTTTGCTTTGTTGCAATCTGAAAATTCAAATGGCTACTCTCCCTTAATCGTATACCTAAGCTCATGCGTTTTCCGAGTCGTTTTCCCGAGTCGTTTTCCGATTCGTTTTCCCGAGTCGTTTACCGCGTCGTTTTCCCGAGTCATTTTCCCAGTCGTTTACCGCGTCGTTTACCGAGGCCGAAATTTTTGGAAAAGCGACTCTCCATCATTTCTCGATGATGGCTAGGGACTTCTCTGATACTCTGGGACGAGGTGGTAATAGCCAACCAAGAAAATGCTGCTGAGAAGCAGGAAGGCAAGAGGGTGACGATAAGCCACATGTCTCTGGCTTCTTCCAAGGAAGAGGGGATGAGCCCTCTCGCCTTTTTGTTCCGCAGGAGAACCCCTCCTTCAGACACCTTTGCTGTGTTGCAATCTGAAAATTCAAATGGCTACTCTCCCTCACTCGTATACCTAAGCTCATGCGTTTTCCGAGTCGTTTTCCGGAGTCGTTTACCGCATCGTTTTCCCGTGTCGTTTTCCCAGTCGTTTACCGCGTCGTTTACCGGGGCCTAAATTTTTCGAAAAGCGACTCTCCATCATTTCTCGATGACGGCTAGGGACTTCTCTGATACTCTGGGACGAGGTGGTGATGGCCAACCAAAAAAATGCTGCTGAGAAGCGGGAAGCCAAGAGGATGACGATAAGCCACATGTCTCTGGCTTCTTCCAAGGAAGAGGGGATGAGCCCTCTCGCTTTTCTGTTCCGCAGGAGGACCCCGCCTTCAGACAACTTTGCTGTGTTGCAATCTGAAAATTCAAATGGCTACTCTCCCTCAATCGTATACCTAAGCTCATGCGTTTTCCGAGTCGTTTTCCGTAGTCGTTTTCCGATTCGTTTTCCCGAGTCGTTTTCCCAGTCGTTTACCGCGTCGTTTACCGGGGCCTAAATTTTTCGAAAAGCGACTCTACATCATCTCTCGATGACGGCTAGGGACTTTTCTGATACTCTGGGCCGAGGTGGTGATGGCCAACCAAAAAAATGCTGCTGAGAAGCGGGAAGGCAAGAGGGTGATGATAAGCCAATCTGGCTTCTTCCAAGGAAGAGGGGATGATCCCTCTCGCCTTTCTGTTCTGCAGGAGGACCCCTCCTTCAGACAACTTTGCTGTGTTGCAATCTGAAAATTCAAAATGGCTACTCTCCCTCAATCGTATACCTAAGCTCATGCGTTTTCCAAGTCGTTTTCCTGAGTCGTTTTCCGGAGTCGTTTTCCGGAGTCGTTTTCCGATTCGTTTTCCCGAGTCGTTTACCGCGTCGTTTACATGGGCCTAAATTTTTCGAAAAGCGACTCTCCATCATTTCTCGATGACGGCTAGGGACTTCTCTGATACTCTGGGACGAGGTGGTGATGGCCAACCAAAAAATGCTGCTGAGAAGCGGGAAAGCAAGAGGGTGACGATAAGCCACATGTGTCTGGCT
This sequence comes from Paralithodes platypus, assembly GCA_032716605.1. Lineage (NCBI taxonomy): Eukaryota > Metazoa > Arthropoda > Malacostraca > Decapoda > Lithodidae > Paralithodes > Paralithodes platypus. The sequence continues at coordinate 18,594,412 of CM064512.1, forward strand.
TCTTCCAAGGAACAGGGGATGAGCCCTCTCGCCTTTCTGTTCCGCAGGAGGACCCCTCCTTCAGACAACTTTGCTGTGTTGCAATTTGAAAATTCAAATGGCTACTCTCCCTCAATCGTATACCTAAGCTCATGCCTTTTCCGATTCGTTTTCCCGAGTCGTTTTCCCGAGTCGTTTACCTCGTCGTTTACTGGGGCCTAAATTTTTCGAGAAGCGACTCTCCATCATTTCTCGATGACGGCTAGGGACTTCTCTGATACTCTGGGACGAGGTGGTGATGGCCAACCAAAAAAATGCTGCTGAGAATCGGGAAGGCAAGAGGGTGACGATAAGCTACATGTCTCTGGCTTCTTCCAAGGAAGAGGAGATGAGCCCTCTCGCCTTTCTGTTCCGCAGGAAGACCCCTCCTTCAGACAACTTTGCTTTGTTGCAATCTGAAAATTCAAATGGCTACTCTCCCTCAATCGTATACCTAAGCTCATGCGTTTTCCGAGTCGTTTTCCCGAGTCGTTTTCCGATTCGTTTTCCCGAGTCGTTTACCGCGTCGTTTTCCCGAGTCATTTTTCCAGTCGTTTACCGCGTCGTTTACCGAGGCCGAAATTTTTCGAAAAGCGACTCTCCATCATTTCTCGATGATGGCTAGGGACTTCTCTGATACTCTGGGACGAGGTGGTAATAGCCAACCAAGAAAATGCTGCTGAGAAGCAGGAAGGCAAGAGGGTGACGATAAGCCACATGTCTCTGGCTTCTTCCAAGGAAGAGGGGATGAGCCCTCTCGCCTTTTTGTTCCGCAGGAGAACCCCTCCTTCAGACACCTTTGCTGTGTTGCAATCTGAAAATTCAAATGGCTACTCTCCCTCACTCGTATACCTAAGCTCATGCGTTTTCCGAGTCGTTTTCCGGAGTCGTTTTCCCAGTCGTTTACCGCATCGTTTTCCCGTGTCGTTTTCCCAGTCGTTTACCGCGTCGTTTACCGGGGCCTAAATTTTTCGAAAAGCGACTCTCCATCATTTCTCGATGACGGCTAGGGACTTCTCTGATACTCTGGGACGAGGTGGTGATGGCCAACCAAATAAATGCTGCTGAGAAGCGGGAAGCCAAGAGGATGACGATAAGCCACATGTCTCTGGCTTCTTCCAAGGAAGAGGGGATGAGCCCTCTCGCTTTTCTGTTCCGCAGGAGGACCCCGCCTTCAGACAACTTTGCTGTGTTGCAATCTGAAAATTCAAATGGCTACTCTCCCTCAATCGTATACCTAAGCTCATGCGTTTTCCGAGTCGTTTTCCGTAGTCGTTTTCCGATTCGTTTTCCCGAGTCGTTTTCCCAGTCGTTTACCGCGTCGTTTACCGGGGCCTAAATTTTTCGAAAAGCGACTCTACATCATCTCTCGATGACGGCTAGGGACTTTTCTGATACTCTGGGCCGAGGTGGTGATGGCCAACCAAAAAAATGCTGCTGAGAAGCGGGAAGGCAAGAGGGTGATGATAAGCCAATCTGGCTTCTTCCAAGGAAGAGGGGATGATCCCTCTCGCCTTTCTGTTCTGCAGGAGGACCCCTCCTTCAGACAACTTTGCTGTGTTGCAATCTGAAAATTCAAAATGGCTACTCTCCCTCAATCGTATACCTAAGCTCATGCGTTTTCCAAGTCGTTTTCCTGAGTCGTTTTCCGGAGTCGTTTTCCGGAGTCGTTTTCCGATTCGTTTTCCCGAGTCGTTTACCGCGTCGTTTACATGGGCCTAAATTTTTCGAAAAGCGACTCTCCATCATTTCTCGATGACGGCTAGGGACTTCTCTGATACTCTGGGACGAGGTGGTGATGGCCAACCAAAAAATGCTGCTGAGAAGCGGGAAAGCAAGAGGGTGACGATAAGCCACATGTCTCTGGCTTCTTCCAAGGAACAGGGGATGAGCCCTCTCGCCTTTCTGTTCCGCAGGAGGACCCCTCCTTCAGACAACTTTGCTGTGTTGCAATTTGAAAATTCAAATGGCTACTCTCCCTCAATCGTATACCTAAGCTCATGCCTTTTCCGATTCGTTTTCCCGAGTCGTTTTCCCGAGTCGTTTACGTCGTCGTTTACTGGGGCCTAAATTTTTCGAGAAGCGACTCTCCATCATTTCTCGATGACGGCTAGGGACTTCTCTGATACTCTGGGACGAGGTGGTGATGGCCAACCAAAAAAATGCTGCTGAGAATCGGGAAGGCAAGAGGGTGACGATAAGCTACATGTCTCTGGCTTCTTCCAAGGAAGAGGAGATGAGCCCTCTCGCCTTTCTGTTCCGCAGGAAGACCCCTCCTTCAGACAACTTTGCTTTGTTGCAATCTGAAAATTCAAATGGCTACTCTCCCTCAATCGTATACCTAAGCTCATGCGTTTTCCGAGTCGTTTTCCCGAGTCGTTTTTCGATTCGTTTTCCCGAGTCGTTTACCGCGTCGTTTTCCCGAGTCGTTTTCCCAGTCGTTTACCGCGTCGTTTACCGAGGCCGAAATTTTTCGAAAAGCGACTCTCCATAATTTCTCGATGACGGCTAGGGACTTCTCTAATACTCTGGGACGAGGTGGTAATATCCAACCAAGAAAATGCTGCTGAGAAGCTGGAAGGCAAGAGGGTGACGATAAGCCACATGTCTCTGGCTTCTTCCAAGGAAGAGGGGATGAGCCCTCTCGCCTTTCTGTTCCGCAGGAGAACCCCTCCTTCAGACACCTTTGCTGTGTTGCAATCTGAAAATTCAAATGGCTACTCTCCCTCACTCGTATACCTAAGCTCATGCGTTTTCCGAGTCGTTTTTCCGGAGTCGTTTTCCGATTCGTTTCCCCGAGTCGTTTTCCCAGTCGTTTACCGCATCGTTTTCCCGAGTCGTTTTCCCAGTCGTTTACCGCGTCGTTTACCGGGGCCTAAATTTTTCGAAAAGCGACTCTCCATCATTTCTCGATGACGGCTAGGGACTTCTCTGATACTCTGGGACGAGGTGGTGATGGCCAACCAAAAAAATGCTGCTGAGAAGCGGGAAGCCAAGAGGATGACGATAAGCCACATGTCTCTGGCTTCTTCCAAGGAAGAGGGGATGAGCCCTCTCGCTTTTCTGTTCCGCAGGAGGACCCCGCCTTCAGACAACTTTGCTGTGTTGCAATCTGAAAATTCAAATGGCTACTCTCCCTTAATCGTATACCTAAGCTCATGCGTTTTCCGAGTCGTTTTCCGTAGTCGTTTTCCGATTCGTTTTCCCGAGTCGTTTTCCCAGTCGTTTACCGCGTCGTTTACCGGGGCCTAAATTTTTCGAAAAGCGACTCTACATCATCTCTCGATGACGGCTAGGGACTTTTCTGATACTCTGGGCCGAGGTGGTGATGGCCAACCAAAAAAATGCTGCTGAGAAGCGGGAAGGCAAGAGGGTGATGATAAGCCAATCTGGCTTCTTCCAAGGAAGAGGGGATGAGCCCTCTCGCCTTTCTGTTCTGCAGGAGGACCCCTCCTTCAGACAACTTTGCTGTGTTGCAATCTGAAAATTAAAAATGGCTACTCTCCCTCAATCGTATACCTAAGCTCATGCGTTTTCCGAGTCGTTTTCCTGAGTCGTTTTCCTGAGTCGTTTTCCGGAGTCGTTTTCCGGAGTCGTTTTCCGATTCGTTTTCCCGAGTCGTTTACCGCGTCGTTTACAGGGGCCTAAATTTTTCGAAAAGCGACTCTCCATCATTTCCCGATGACGGCTAGGGACTTCTCTGATACTCTGGGATGAAGTGGTGATGGCCAACCAAGAAAATGCTGCTGAGAAGCGGGAATGCAAGAGGGTGACGATAAACCACATGTCTCTGGCTTCTTCCAAGGAAAAGGGGATGAGCCCTCTTGCCTTTCTGTTCCGCAGGAGGACCCCACCTTCAGACAACTTTGCTGTGTTGCAATCTGAAAATTCAAATGGCTACTCTCCCTCAATCGCATACCTAAGCTTATGCGTTTTCCGAGTCGTATTCCGGACTCGTTTTCCGGAGTCGTTTTCCCGAGTCGTTTACCGGGGCCTAAATTTTTCGAAAAGCGACTCTCCATCATTTCCCGATGAAGGCTAGGGACTTCTCTGATACTCTTGGACGAGGTGGTGATGGCCAACCAAGAAAATGCTGCTGAGAAGCGGGAATGCAAGAGGGTGACGATAAGCCACATGTCTCTGGCTTCTTCCAAGGAAAAGGGGATGAGCCCTCTCGCCTTTCTGTTCCGCATGAGAACCCCTCCTTCAGACAACTTTGCTGTGTTGCAATCTGAAAATTCAAATGGCTACTCTCCCTCAATCGTACACCTAAGCTCATGCGTTTTCCGAGTCGTTTTCCGAGTCGTTTACCGCGTCGTTTACCGGGGCCTAAATTTTTCGAGAAGCGACTCTCCATCATTTCTCGATGACGGCTAGGGACTTCTCTGATACTCTGGGACGAGGTGGTGATGGCCAGCCAAAAAAATTAGGCTGAGAAGCGGGAAGGCAAGAGGGTGACGATAAGCCACATGTCTCTGGCTTCTTCCAAGGAAGAGGGGAGGAGCCCTCTCGCCTTTCTGTTCCGCAGGAAGACCCCTCCTTCAGACAACTTTGCTTTGTTGCAATCTGAAAATTCAAATGGCTACTCTCCCTCAATCGTATACCTAAGCTCATGCGTTTTCCGTTTCGTTTTCCCGAGTCGTTTTCCGATTCGTTTTCCCGAGTCGTTTTCCCGAGTCGTTTTCCCAGTCGGTTACTGTGTCGTTTTCCCGTGTCGTTTTCCCAGTCGTTTACCGCGTCGTTTACCGGGGCCTACATTTTTCGAAAAGCGACTCTCCATCATTTCTCGATGACGGCTAGGGACTTCTCTGATACTCTGGGACGAGGTGGTGATGGCCAACCAAAAAAATGAGGCTGAGAAGCGGGAAGGCAAGAGGGTGACGATAAGCCACTCTGGCTTCTTCCAAGGAAGAGGGGATGAGCCCTCTCGCCTTTCTGTTCTGCAGGAAGACCCCTCCTTCAGACAACTTTGCTGTGTTGCAATCTGAAAATTCAAATGGCTGCTCTCCCTCAATCGTATACCTAAGCTCATGCGTTTTCCGAGTCGTTTTCCCGAGTCGTTTTTCGAGTCGCTTTCCCGAGTCGTTTTCCCAGTCGTTTACCGCGTCGTTTACCGGGGCCTAAATTTTTCGATAAGCGACTCTCCATCATTTCTCGATGACGGCTAGGGACTTCTCTGATTCTCTAGGACGAGGTGGTGATGGCCAACCAAAAAAGAAGCTGCTGAGAAGCGGGAAGGCAAGAGGGTGACGATAAGCCACATGTCTCTAGCTTCTTCCAAGGAAGAGGGGATGAGCCCTCTCGCCTTTCTGTTCCGCAGGAGGACCCCTCCTTCAGACAACTTTGCTGTGTTGCAATCTGAAAATTCAAATGGCTACTCTCCCTCAATCGTATACCTAAGCTCATGCGTTTTCCGAGACATTTTCCCTTGTCGTTTTCCGGATTCGTTTTCAGATTCATTTTCCCGAGTCGTTTACCGCGTCGTTTACCGGGGCCTAAATTTTTCGAAAAGCGACTCTCCATCATTTCTCGATGACGGCTAGGGACTTCTCTGATACTCTGGGACGAGGTGGTGATGGCCAACCTAAAAAATACTGCTGAGAAGCGGGAAGGCAAGAGGGTGACGATAAGCCACTCTGACTTCTTCCAAGGAAGAGGGGATGAGCCCTCTCGCCTTTCTGTTCCGCAGGAGGACCCCTCCTTCAGACAACTTTGCTGTGTTGCAATCTGAAAATTCAAATGGCTACTCTCCCTCAATCGTATACCTAAGCTCATGCGTTTTCCGAGTCGTTTTCCCGAGTCGTTTTCCGGAGTCGTTTTCCGGAGTCGTTTTCCGATTCGTTTTCCCAGTCGTTTACCGCATCTTTTTCCCGTGTCGTTTTCCCGAGTCGTTTTCCCAGTCGTTTACCGCGTCGTTTACCGGGGCCTAAATTTTTCGAAAAGCGACTCTCCATCATTTCTCGATGACGGCTAGGGACTTCTCTGATACTCTGGGACGAGGTGGTGATGGCCAACCAAAAAAATGCTGCTGAGAAGCTGGAAGGCAAGAGGGTGACGATAAGCCACATGTCTCTGGCTTCTTCCAAGGAAGAGGGGATGAGCCCTCTCGCTTTTCTGTTCCGCAGGAGGACCCCTCCTTCAGACAACTTTGCTGAGTTTTCCCGTGTCGTTTTCCCAGTCGTTTACCGCGTCGTTTACCGGGGCCTAAATTTTTCGAAAAGCGACTCTACATCATCTCTCGATGACGGCTAGGGACTTTTCTGATACTCTGGGCCGAGGTGGTGATGGCCAACCAAAAAAATGCTGCTGAGAAGCGGGAAGGCAAGAGGGTGATGATAAGCCAATCTGGCTTCTTCCAAGGAAGAGGGGATGAGCCCTCTCGCCTTTCTGTTCTGCAGGAGGACCCCTCCTTCAGACAACTTTGCTGTGTTGCAATCTGAAAATTAAAATGGCTACTCTCCCTCAATCGTATACCTAAGCTCATGCGTTTTCCGAGTCGTTTTCCTGAGTCGTTTTCCGGAGTCGTTTTCCGGAGTCGTTTTCCGATTCGTTTTCCCGAGTCGTTTACCGCGTCGTTTACAGGGGCCTAAATTTTTCGAAAAGCGACTCTCCATCATTTCCCGATGACGGCTAGGGACTTCTCTGATACTCTGGGACGAAGTGGTGATGGCCAACCAAGAAAATGCTGCTGAGAAGCGGGAATGCAAGAGGGTGACGATAAACCACATGTCTCTGGCTTCTTCCAAGGAAAAGGGGATCAGCCCTCTTGCCTTTCTGTTCCGCAGGAGGACCCCACCTTCAGACAACTTTGCTGTGTTGCAATCTGAAAATTCAAATGGCTACTCTCCCTCAATCGCATACCTAAGCTTATGCGTTTTCCGAGTCGTTTTCCGGACTCGTTTTCCGAGTCGTTTTCCCGAGTCGTTTCCGAGTCGTTTACCGGGGCCTAAATTTTTCGAAAAGCGACTCTCCATCATTTCCCGATGAAGGCTAGGGACTTCTCTGATACTCTTGGACGAGGTGGTGATGGCCAACCAAGAAAATGCTGCTGAGAAGCGGGAATGCAAGAGGGTGACGATAAGCCACATGTCTCTGGCTTCTTCCAAGGAAAGGGGATGAGCCCTCTCGCCTTTCTGTTCCGCATGAGAACCCCTCCTTCAGACAACTTTGCTGTGTTGCAATCTGAAAATTCAAATGGCTACTCTCCCTCAATCGTACACCTAAGCTCATGCGTTTTCCGAGTCGTTTTCCGAGTCGTTTTCCCAGTCGTTTTCCGAGTCCTTTACCGCGTCGTTTACCGGGGCCTAAATTTTTAGAGAAGCGACTCTCCATCATTTCTCGATGACGGCTAGGGACTTCTCTGATACTCTGGGACGAGGTGGTGATGGCCAGCCAAAAAAATGCTGCTGAGAAGCGGGAAGGCAAGAGGGTGACGATAAGCCACATGTCTCTGGCTTCTTCCAAGGAAGAGGGGAGGAGCCCTCTCGCCTTTCTGTTCCGCAGGAAGACCCCTCCTTCAGACAACTTTGCTTTGTTGCAATCTGAAAATTCAAATGGCTACTCTCCCTCAATCGTATACCTAAGCTCATGCGTTTTCCGTTTCGTTTTCCCGAGTCGTTTTCCGATTCGTTTTCCCGAGTCGTTTTCCCGAGTCGTTTTCCCAGTCGGTTACTGTGTCGTTTTCCCGTGTCGTTTTCCCAGTCGTTTACCGCGTCGTTTACCGGGGCCTACATTTTTCGAAAAGCGACTCTCCATCATTTCTCGATGACGGCTAGGGACTTCTCTGATACTCTGGGACGAGGTGGTGATGGCCAACCAAAAAAATGAGGCTGAGAAGCGGGAAGGCAAGAGGGTGACGATAAGCCACTCTGGCTTCTTCCAAGGAAGAGGGGATGAGCCCTCTCGCCTTTCTGTTCTGCAGGAAGACCCCTCCTTCAGACAACTTTGCTGTGTTGCAATCTGAAAATTCAAATGGCTGCTCTCCCTCAATCGTATACCTAAGCTCATGCGTTTTCCGAGTCGTTTTCCCGAGTCGTTTTCCGGAGTCGTTTTCCCGAGTCGTTTTCCCAGTCGTTTACCGCGTCGTTTACCGGGGCCTACATTTTTCGATAAGTGACTCTCCATCATTTCTCGATGACGGCTAGGGACTTCTCTGATACTCTAGGACGAGGTGGTGATGGCCAACCAAGAAAATGCTGCTGAGAAGCGGGAAGGCAAGAGGGTGACGATAAGCCACATGTCTCTGGCTTCTTCCAAGGAAGAGGGGATGAGCCCTCTCGCCTTTCTGTTCCGCAGGAGGACCCCTCCTTCAGACAACTTTGCTGTGTTGCAATCTGAAAATTCAAATGGCTACTCTCCCTCAATCGTATACCTAAGCTCATGCGTTTTCCGAGACATTTTCCCTTGTCGTTTTCCGGATTCGTTTTCAGATTCATTTTCCCGAGTCGTTTACCGCGTCGTTTACCGGGGCCTAAATTTTTCGAAAAGCGACTCTCCATCATTTCTCGATGACGGCTAGGGACTTCTCTGATACTCTGGGACGAGGTGGTGATGGCCAACCTAAAAAATACTGCTGAGAAGCGGGAAGGCAAGAGGGTGACGATAAGCCACTCTGACTTCTTCCAAGGAAGAGGGGATGAGCCCTCTCGCCTTTCTGTTCCGCAGGAGGACCCCTCCTTCAGACAACTTTGCTGTGTTGCAATCTGAAAATTCAAATGGCTACTCTCCCTCAATCGTATACCTAAGCTCATGCGTTTTCCGAGTCGTTTTCCCGAGTCGTTTTCCAGAGTCTTTTTCCGAGTCGTTTTCCGAGTCGTTTTCCCGAGTCGTTTACCGCATCGTTTTTTCGGGTCGTTTACCGCGTCGTTTACCGCGTCGTTTACCGGGGCCTAAATTTTTCGAAAAGCGACTCTCCATCATTTCTCGATGACGGCTAGGGACTTCTCTGATACTCTGGGACGAGGTGGTGATGGCCAACCAAAAAAATGCTGCTGAGAAGCTGGAAGGCAAGAGGGTGACGATAAGCCACATGTCTCTGGCTTCTTCCAAGGAAGAGGGGATGAGCCCTCTCGCTTTTCTGTTCCGCAGGAGGACCCCTCCTTCAGACAACTTTGCTGAGTTTTCCCGTGTCGTTTTCCCGAGTCGTTTACCGCGTTGTTTACCGAGGCCTAAATTTTTCGAAAAGCGACTCTCCATCATTTCTCGATGACGGCTAGGGACTTCTCTGATACTCTGGGACGAGGTGGTGATGGCCAACCTAAAAAATGCTGCTGAGAAGCGGGAAGGCAAGAGGGTGACGATAAGCCACATGTCTTTGGCTTCTTCCAAGGAAGAGGGGATGAGCCCTCTCGCCTTTCTGTTCCACAGGAGGACCCCTCCTTCAGAAAACTTTGCTGTGTTGAAATCTGAAAATTCAAATGGCTACTCTCCCTCAATCGTATACCTAAGCTCATGCGTTTTCCGAGTCGTTTTCCCGAGTCGTTTTCCCGAGTCGTTTTCCGTAGTCATTTTCCGATTCGTTTTCCCGAGTTGTTTTCCCGAGTCGTTTACCGCGGCCAATTTTTTTCGAAAAGCGACTCTCCATAATTTCTCAATGATGGCTAGGGACTTCTCTGATACTCTGGGATGAGGTGGTGATGGCCAACCAAGAAAATGCTGCTGAGAAGCGGGAAGGCAAGAGGGTGACGGTAAGACACATGTCTCTGGCTTCTTCCAAGGAAGAGGGGATGAGCCCTTTCGCCTTTCTGTTCTGCAGGAGGACCCCTCCTTCAGACAACTTTGCTGTGTTGCAATCTGAAAATTTAAATGGCTACTCTCCCTCAATCGTACACCTTAGCTTATGCGTTTTCCAGAGTCGTTTTCCGGAGTCGTTTTCCGGAGTCGTTTTCCGATTCGTTTTCCCGAATCGTTTTCCCAAGTCGTTTTCCCAGTCGTTTACCGATTCGTTTACCGGGGCCTAAATTTTTCGAAAAGCTACTCTCCATCATTTCTTGATGATGGCTAGGGACTTCTCTGATACTCTGGGACGAGGTGGTGATGGCCAACAGGAAAATGCTGCTGAGAAGCGGGAAGGCAAGAGGGTGACGATAAGCCATATGTCTCTGGCTTCTTCCAAGGAAGAGGAGATGAGCCCTCTCGCGTTTCTGTTCCGCAGTTGGACCCCTCCTTCAGAGAACTTTGCTGTGTTGCAATCTAAAAATTAAAATGGCTACTCTCCCTCAATCGTATTCCTAAGCTCATGCATTTTCGGAGTCGTTTGCTGGAGTCGTTTTCCGGAGTCGTTTTCCGATTCGTTTTCCCGAGTCGTTTTCTCAGTTGTTTACCGCGTCATTTTCCCAAGTCGTTTACCGCGTCGTTTACCAGGGCCTAAATTTTTCGAAAAGCGACTCTCCATCATTTCTCGATGACGGCTAGGGACTTCTCTGATACTCTGGGACAAGGTGGTGATGGCCAACCTAAAAAATGCTGCTGAGAAGCGGGAAGGCAAGAGGGTGACGATAAGCCACATGTCTCTGGCTTCTTCCAAGGAAGAGGGGATGAGCCCTCTTGCCTTTCTTTTCCACAGGAGGACCCCTCCTTCAGACAACTTTGCTGTGATGCAATCTGAAAATACAAATGGCTACTCTCCCTCAATCGTATACCTAAGCTCATGCGCTTTCCGATTCGTTTTCCGGAGTCGTTTTCCGGACTCGTTTTCCGGAGTCGTTTTCCCGAGTCGTTTACCGCGTCGTTTACCGGGGCCTAAATTTTTCGAAAAGCGACTCTCCATCATTTCCCGATGACGGCTAGGGACTTCTCTGATACTCTTGGACGAGGTGATGATGGCCAACCAAGAAAATGCTGCTGAGAAGCGGGAATGCAAGAGGGTGACGATAAGCCACATGTCTCTGGCTTCTTCCAAGGAAAAGGGGATGAGCCCTCTCGCCTTTCTGTTCCGCATGAGAACCCCTCCTTCAGATAACTTTGCTGTGTTGCAATCTGAAAATTCAAATGGCTACTCTCCCTCAATCGTACACCTAAGCTCATGCGTTTTCCGAGTCGTTTTCCCAGTCGTTTACCGCGTCGTTTACCGGGGCCTAAATTTTTCGAGAAGCGACTCTCCATCATTTCTCGATGACGGCTAGGGACTTCTCTGATACTCTGGGACGAGGTGGTGATGGCCAACCAAAAAAATTAGGCTGAGAAGCGGGAAGGCAAGAGGGTGACGATAAGCCACATGTCTCTGGCTTCTTCCAAGGAAGAGGGGATGAGCCCTCTCGCCTTTCTGTTCCGCAGGAAGACCCCTCCTTCAGACAACTTTGCTTTGTTGCAATCTGAAAATTCAAATGGCTACTCTCCCTCAATCGTATACCTAAGCTCATGCTTTTTCCGAGTCGTTTTCACGAGTCGTTTTCCGATTCGTTTTCCCGAGTCGTTTACCGCGTCGTTTTCCCGAGTCGTTTTCCCAGTCGTTTACCGCGTCGTTTACCGAGGCCGAATTTTTTCGAAAAGCGACTCTCCATCATTTCTCGATGACGGCTAGGGACTTCTCTGATACTCTGGGACGAGGTGGTAATAGCCAACCAAGAAAATGCTGCTGAGAAGCAGGAAGGCAAGAGGGTGACGATAAGCCACATGTCTCTGGCTTCTTCCAAGGAAGAGGGGATGAGCCCTCTCGCCTTTCTGTTCCGCAGGAGAACCCCTCCTTCAGACACCTTTGCTGTGTTGCAATCTGAAAATTCAAATGGCTACTCTCCCTCACTCGTATACCTAAGCTCATGCGTTTTCCGAGTCGTTTTCCGGAGTCGTTTTCCGATTCGTTTTCCCGAGTCGTTTTCCCAGTCGTTTACCGCATCGTTTTCCCGAGTCGTTTTCCCAGTCGTTTACCGCGTCGTTTACCGGGGCCTAAATTTATCGAAAAGCGACTCTCCCTCATTTCTCGATGACGGCTAGGGACTTCTCTGATACTCTGGGACGAGGTGGTGATGGCCAACCTAAAAAATGCTGCTGAGAAGCGGGAAGGCAAGAGGGTGACGATAAGCACATGTCTCTGGCTTCTTCCAAGGAAGAGGGGATGAGCCCTCTCGCCTTTCTGTTCCACAGGAGGACCCCTCCTTCAGAAAACTTTGCTGTGTTGAAATCTGAAAATTCAAATGGCTACTCTCCCTCAATCGTATACCTAAGCTCATGCGTTTTCCGAGTCGTTTTCCCGAGTCGTTTTCCCGAGTCGTTTTCCGTAGTCATTTTCCGATTCGTTTTCCCGAGTTGTTTTCCCGAGTCGTTTACCGCGGCCTAAATTTTTCGAAAAGCTACTCTCCATCATTTCTTGATGACGGCTAGGGACTTCTCTGCTACTCTGGGACGAGGTGGTGATGGCCAACAGGAAAATGCTGCTGAGAAGCTGGAAGGCAAGAGGGTGACGATAAGCCATATGTCTCTGGCTTCTTCCAAGGAAGAGGAGATGAGCCCTCTCGCGTTTCTGTTCCGCAGTTGGACCCCTCCTTCAGACAACTTTGCTGTGTTGCAATCTAAAAATTAAAATGGCTGCTCTCCCTCAATCGTATACCTAAGCTCATGCATTTTCGGAGTCGTTTTCTGGAGTCGTTTTCCGGAGTCGTTTTCCGATTCGTTTTCCCGAGTCGTTTTCCCAGTTGTTTACCGCGTCATTTTCCCAAGTCGTTTACCGCGTCGTTTACCAGGGCCTAAATTTTTCGAAAAGCGACTCTCCATCATTTCTCGATGACGGCTAGGGACTTCTCTGATACTCTGGGACAAGGTGGTGATGGCCAACCTAAAAAATGCTGCTGAGAAGCGGGAAGGCAAGAGGGTGACGATAAGCCACATGTCTCTGGCTTCTTCCAAAGAAGAGGGGATGAGCCCTCTTGCCTTTCTCTTCCACAGGAGGACCCCTCCTTCAGACAACTTTGCTGTGATGCAATCTGAAAATACAAATGGCTACTCTCCCTCAATCGTATACCTAAGCTCATGCGTTTTCCGATTCGTTTTCCGGAGTCGTTTTCCGGACTCGTTTTCCGGAGTCGTTTTCCCGAGTCGTTTACCGCGTCGTTTACCGGGGCCTAAATTTTTCGAAAAGCGACTCTCCATCATTTCTCGATGACGGCTAGGGACTTCTCTGATACTCTGGGACAAGGTGGTGATGGCCAACCTAAAAAATGCTGCTGAGAAGCGGGAATGCAAGAGGGTGACGATAAGCCACATGTCTCTGGCTTCTTCCAAGGAAAAGGGGATGAGCACTCTCGCCTTTCTGTTCCGCATGAGAACCCCTCCTTCAGACAACTTTGCTGTGTTGCAATCTGAAAATTCCAATGACTACTCTCCCTCAATCGTACACCTAAGCTCATGCGTTTTCCGAGTCGTTTTTCCAGTCGTTTATCGCGTCGTTTACCGGGGCCTAAATTTTTCGAGAAGCGACTCTCCAGCATTTCTCGATGACGGCTAGGTACTTCTCTGATACTCTGGGACGAGGTGGTGATGGCCAACCAAAAAAATTAGGCTGAGAAGCGGGAAGGCAAGAGGGCGACGATAAGCCACATGTCTCTGGCTTCTTCCTAGGAAGAGTGGATGAGCCCTCTCGCCTTTCTGTTCCGCAGGAAGACCCCTCCTTCAGACAACTTTGCTTTGTTGCAATCTGAAAATTCAAATGGCTACTCTCCCTCAATCGTATACCTAAGCTTATCCGTTTTCCGAGTCGTTTTCCCGAGTCGTTTTCCGATTCGTTTTCCCGAGTCGTTTACCGCGTCGTTTTCCCGAGTCGTTTTCCCAGTCGTTTACCGCGTCGTTTACCGAGGCCGAAATTTTTCGAAAAGCGACTCTCCATCATTTCTCGATGACGGCTAGGGACTTCTCTGATACTCTGGGACGAGGTGGTAATATCCAACCAAGAAAATGCTGCTGAGAAGCAGGATGGCAAGAGGGTGACGATAAGCCACATGTCTCTGGCTTCTTCCAAGGAAGAGGGGATGAGCCCTCTCGCCTTTCTGTTCCGCAGGAGAACCCCTCCTTCAAAGGAGTACAAAGGAGTACAAAGGAAATCAAGCAACAACAGGTCTAGTGACCCTTCTAGGTTGCTTGTCCTCCAAAACACTGAGGATCAAGTGTCCAAACAGTGGTTTAGAGTGGGTAAGGGAACATTGGAAAGGGAACTACTGCCCTGCCACTAATGTGGCAGGACTAGGAAGTTAGTAGGGGACATATGGGTTAGTAACTGAGGGGAGGATAAAGTTATTCATTTACAAACGCAGTCAGTCGCGGGTTTGATGCGAGATATTTGTCTAGGCGGAATTTAAATGAATCAACGGTGCTGCAGTCTATAACGTCTTGGGGAAGCCCATTCCACAAGTTGACAACTCGATTGAAGAAGAAATTCTTAGATTCGTGCGAGTTAAAAGATTTACCAATAATTTTGCAACCGTTTCCCCGCGTGTAATTAGATTGGTCGATAGTGAAGTACTTACTACAGTTCATATTGTCGATGCCTTTGATGATTTTGAACACTTGAATTAAGTCGCCTCTTAATCTGCGCTGGGTTAAAGGAAATAGATTTAATTCTCTAAGACGCTCTTCGTATGGTTTGTTCTTTAGGCTAGGTATCATTTGGTAACTCTACGTTGAACTCGTTCTAGCTTGTTTATATCTTTTTGGTAATAAGGGCACCAGGATTGAACGCAGTATTCCAGAAGAGGGCGGACTAAGGAATTGTAAAGGGTTAGGATAACTTCTTTGGATTTATGCTCAAATGACCTGCCTATAAAGCCAATTTTTGTTTGCCTTCTTAACAACTTCTGAACATTGTTGACTCGGTTTTAGGTTACTCGATATTGTTACTCCCAGATCAGTTTCTCTGTTTACATTCTTAAGCTGAGTGCCATTCATCGAATAGTTTGCTTTCTCATTTAGGTATTCGACATGTAGTACTTTACATTTATCCGCATTGAAACTCATTTGCCAAATTTGGGCCCAACATGACAATTTATCTAGATTGGTTGCATATCGTCAACTTGTCTTTTTGAGAGTACGCTATTTGCAATTTTTGTATCGTCAGCAAATTTTGAGATTGGCAGGTGAGACCCTCATCTATGTCGTTGATGTAAATTAGAAAGAGAATTGGTCCTAGTACCGATCCTGGGGTACCCCGCTACTTACATTGGTCCATTTAGATGCCTTAGTTTATGACTACCCTTTGCTTCTGTTGCTGAGCCAATTTTCTATCCATTTCAACACACCGTCTTGTATTCCATGCGCTTTTAGTTTTTAGCAGTAAACGTTTGTGGGGAACTTTGTCAAAGGCCTTTTGAAAATCAAGGTATATAATATCTACAGCTTTACTCTCATCGTAGAGGTTGAGGATATCGTGGAAGAAGTCTAAGAGGTTTGTTAAACAGGAACGTTTTTTACGAAAGCCGTGTTGAGTATCTTTAAGTATGTTATTTTCCTCTAAGTGATTTACGAGTCTGTCTCGTATGACCGTTTCTAGCATTTTACATACAACTGAGGTTAAGCTAATTGCGATAGTTACTGGGTAGGGATTTGCTGCCTTTTTTGAATTTCGGTGTTACGTTGGCTAGCTTCCACTGATCAGGCATAGTTCCAGACTGCAAGGATTTATTGAATAGTAATGTCAGTGGTTTGGAGTGCTCATTCTTTGCTTCCTTTAGAACTCTAGGCGAGATTGTATCAGGTCCTGGCGTTTTATTTACCTTGAGTTTATCTAAACAATTCAATACTTCTCTCTCTGTAACGGTGATATTGCTTAGAACATCTGAATTATCAATCTGAATCGGCGATGGTGTAGGGATATCACTGAGGTCTTCTGTTGTAAAAACTGATGCAAAGAAGGTATTGAGGGCATTACTCATTTGTACTTCGTCTTTGGTGTATTCTCCTTTTTCATCGACTAACGGTCCAACAGTACCAGACACCTTTGCTGTGTTGCAATCTGAAAATTCAAATGGCTACTCTCCCTCACTCGTATACCTAAGCTCATGCGTTTTCCGAGTCGTTTTCCGGAGTCGTTTTCCGATTCGTTTTCCCGAGTCGTTTTCCCAGTCGTTTACCGCATCGTTTTCCCGAGTCGTTTTCCCAGTCGTTTACCGCGTCGTTTACCGGGGCCTAAATTTTTCGAAAAGCGACTCTCCATCATTTCTCGATGACGGCTAGGGACTTCTCTGATACTCTGGGACGAGGTGGTGATGGCCAACCAAAAAAATGCTGCTGAGAAGCGGGAAGCCAAGAGGATGACGATAAGCCACATGTCTCTGGCTTCTTCCAAGGAAGAGGGGATGAGCCCTCTCGCTTTTCTGTTCCGCAGGAGGACCCTCCTTCAGACAACTTTGCTGTGTTGCAATCTGAAAATTCAAATGGCTACTCTCCCTTAATCGTATACCTATGCTCATGCGTTTTCCGAGTCGTTTTCCGTAGTCGTTTTCCGATTCGTTTTCCCCGAGTCGTTTTCCCAGTCGTTTACCGCGTCGTTTACCGGGGCCTAAATTTTTCGAAAAGCGACTCTACATCATCTCTCGACGACGGCTAGGGACTTCTCTGATACTCTGGGCCGAGGTGGTGATGGCCAACCAAAAAAATGCTGCTGAGAAGCGGGAAGGCAAGAGGGTGATGATAAGCCAATCTGGCTTCTTCCAAGGAAGAGGGGATGAGCCCTCTCGCCTTTCTGTTCTGCAGGAGGACCCCTCCTTCAGACAACTTTGCTGTGTTGCAATCTGAAAATTCAAAATGGCTACTCTCCCTCAATCGTATACCTAAGCTCATGCGTTTTCCGAGTCGTTTTCCGGAGTCGTTTTCCGATTCGTTTTCCGATTCGTTTTCCCGAGTCGTTTTCGCGTCGTTTACAGGGGCCAAAATTTTTCGAAAAGCGACTCTCCATCATTTCCCGATGACGGCTAGGGACTTCTCTGATACTCTGGGACGAAGTGGTGATGGCCAACCAAAAAATGCTGCTGAGAAGCGGGAATGCAAGAGGGTGACGATAAACCACATGTCTCTGGCTTCTTCCAAGGAAAAGGGGATCAGCCCTCTTGCCTTTCTGTTCCGCAGGAGGACCCCACCTTCAGACAACTTTGCTGTGTTGCAATCTGAAAATTCAAATGGCTACTCTCCCTCAATCGCATACCTAAGCTTATGCGTTTTCCGAGTCGTTTTCCGGACTCGTTTTCCGGAGTCGTTTTCCCGAGTCGTTTACCGGGGCCTAAATTTTTCGAAAAGCGACTCTCCATCATTTCCCGATGACGGCTAGGGACTTCTCTGATACTCTTGGACGAGGTGGTGATGGCCAACCAAGAAAATGCCGCTGAGAAGCGGGAATGCAAGAGGGTAACGATAAGCCACATGTCTCTGGGTTCTTCCAAGGAAAAGGGGATGAGCCCTCTCGCCTTTCTGTTCCGCAGGAGGACCCCTCCTTCAGACAACTTTGCTGTGTTGCAATCTGAAAATTCAAATGGCTACTCTCCCTCAATCGTACACCTAAGGTCATGCGTTTCCGAGTCGTTTACCGCGTAATATACAGGGGCCTAAATTTTTCGAAAAGTGACTCTCCATCATTTCTCGATAACGGCTAGGGACTTCTCTGATACTCTGGGACGAGGTGGTAATGGCCAACCAAGAAAATGCTGCTGAGAAGCGGGAAGGCAAGAGGGTGACGATACGCCACACGTCTCTGGCTTCTTCCAAGGAAGAGGGGATGAGCCCTCTTGCCTTTCTGTTCCGCAGGAGGACCCCACCTTCAGACAACTTTGCTGTGTTGCACTCTGAAAATTCAAATGGCTACTCTCCCTCAATCGTATACCTAAGCTCATGCGTTTTCCGAGTCGTTTTCCCGAGTCGTTTTCCGATTCGTTTTCCCGAGTCGTTTTCCCGAGTCGTTTTCCCAGTCGTTTACCGTGTCGTTTTCCCGTGTCGTTTTCCCGAGTCGGTTTCCCAGTCGTTTACCGCGTCGTTTACCGGGGCCTAAATTTTTCGAAAAGCGACTCTCCATCATTTCTCGATGATGGCTAGGGACTTCTCTGATACTCTGGGACGAGGTAGTGATGGCCAACCAAAAAAATGAGGCTGAGAAGCGGGAAGGCAAGAGGGTGACGATAAGCCACTCTGGCTTCTTCCAAGGAAGAGGGGATGAGCCCTCTCGCCTTTCTGTTCTGCAGGAAGACCCCTCCTTCAGACAACTTTGCTGTGTTGCAATCTGAAAATTCAAATGGCTTCTCTCCCTCAATCGTATACCTAAGCTCATGCGTTTTCCGAGTCGTCGTTTTTCCGGAGTCGTTTTCCAGAGTCGTTTTCCCGAGTCGTTTACCGCGTCGTTTACCGGGGCCTACATTTTTCGATAAGTGACTCTCCATCATTTCTCGATGACGGCTAGGGACTTCTCTGATACTCTAGGACGAGGTGGTGATGGCCAACCAAGAAAATACTGCTGAGAAGCGGGAAGGCAAGAGGGTGACGATAAGCCACATGTCTCTGGCTTCTGCCAAGGAAGAGGAGATGAGCCCTCTCGCCATTCTGTTCCGCAGTTGGACCCCTCCTTCAGACAACTTTGCTGTGTTGCAATCTGAAAATTCAAATGGCTACTCTCCCTCAATCGTATACCTAAGCTCATGCGTTTTCCGAGTCGTTTTCCCGAGTCGTTTTCCCGAGTCGTCGTTTTCACAGTTGTTTACCGTGTCGTTTTCCCGAGTCGGTTTCCCAGTCGTTTACCGCATCGTTTACCGGGGCCTAAATTTTTCGAAAAGCGACTCTCCATCATTTTTCGATGACGGCTAGGGACTTCTCTGATACTCTGGGACGAGGTGGTGATGGCCAACCAAGAAAATGATGCTGAGAAGCGGGAAGGCAAGATGGTGACGATAAGCTACATGTCTCTGGCTTCTGCCAAGGAAGAGGGGATGAGCCCTCTCGCCTTTCTGTTCCGCAGGAGGATCCCTCCTTCAGACAACTTTGCTGTGTTGCAATCTGAAAATTCAAATGGCTACTCTCCCTCAATCGTATACCTAAGCTCATGCGTTTTCCGAGTCGTTTTCCGATTCGTTTTCCCGAGTCGTTTACCGCGTCGTTTTCCCGAGTCGTTTTCCCAGTCGTTTACCGCGTCGTTTACCGAGGCGAAATTTTTCGAAAAGCGAGTCTCCATCATTTCTCGATGACGGCTAGGGACTTCTCTGATACTCTGGGACGAGGTGGTAATATCCAACCAAGAAAATGCTGCTGAGAAGCAGGAAGGCAAGAGGGTGACGATAAGCCACATGTCTCTGGCTTCTTCCAAGGAAGAGGGGATGAGCCCTCTCGTCTTTCTGTTCCGCAGGAGAACCCCTCCTTCAGACACCTTTGATGTGTTGCAATCTGAAAATTCAAATGGCTACTCTCCCTCACTCGTATACCTAAGCTCATGCGTTTTCCGAGTCGTTTTCCGGAGTCGTTTTCCCGAGTCGTTTTCCCAGTCGTTTACCGCATCGTTTTCCCGAGTCGTTTTCCCAGTCGTTTACCGCGTCGTTTACCGGGGCCTAAATTTTTCGAAAAGCGACTCTCCATCATTTCTCGATGACGGCTAGGGACTTCTCTGATACTCTGGGACGAGGTAGTGATGGCCAACCAAAAAAATGCTGCTGAGAAGCGGGAAGCCAAGAGGATGACGATAAGCCACATGTCTCTGGCTTCTTCCAAGTAAGAGGGGATGAGCCCTCTCGCTTTTCTGTTCCGCAGGAGGACCCCGCCTTCAGACAACTTTGCTGTGTTGCAATCTGAAAATTCAAATGGCTACTCTCCCTCAATCGTATACCTATGCTCATGCGTTTTCCGAGTCGTTTTCCGTAGTCGTTTTCCGATTCGTTTTCCCCGAGTCGTTTTCCCAGTCGTTTACCGCGTCGTTTACCGGGGCCTAAATTTTTCGAAAAGCGACTCTACATCATCTCTCGACGACGGCTAGGGACTTCTCTGATACTCTGGGCCGAGGTGGTGATGGCCAACCAAAAAAATGCTGCTGAGAAGCGGGAAGGCAAGAGGGTGATGATAAGCCAATCTGGCTTCTTCCAAGGAAGAGGGGATGAGCCCTCTCGCCTTTCTGTTCTGCAGGAGGACCCCTCCTTCAGACAACTTTGCTGTGTTGCAATCTGAAAATTCAAATGGCTACTCTCCCTCAATCGTATACCTAAGCTCATGCGTTTTCCGAGTCGTTTTCCGGAGTCGTTTTCCGATTCGTTTTCCCGAGTCGTTTACCGCGTCGTTTACAGGGGCCAAAATTTTTCGAAAAGCGACTCTCCATCATTTCCCGATGACGGCTAGGGACTTCTCTGATACTCTGGGACGAAGTGGTGATGGCCAACCAAGAAAATGCTGCTGAGAAGCGGGAATGCAAGAGGGTGACGATAAACCACATGTCTCTGGCTTCTTCCAAGGAAAAGGGGATCAGCCCTCTTGCCTTTCTGTTCCGCAGGAGGACCCCACCTTCAGACAACTTTGCTGTGTTGCAATCTGAAAATTCAAATGGCTACTCTCCCTCAATCGCATACCTAAGCTTATGCGTTTTCCGAGTCGTTTTCCGGACTCGTTTTCCGGAGTCGTTTTCCCGAGTCGTTTACCGGGGCCTAAATTTTTCGAAAAGCGACTCTCCATCATTTCCCGATGACGGCTAGGGACTTCTCTGATACTCTTGGACGAGGTGGTGATGGCCAACCAAGAAAATGCTGCTGAGAAGCGGGAATGCAAGAGGGTGACGATAAGCCACATGTCTCTGGGTTCTTCCAAGGAAAAGGGGATGAGCCCTCTCGCCTTTCTGTTCCGCAGGAGGACCCCTCCTTCAGACAACTTTGCTGTGTTGCAATCTGAAAATTCAAATGGCTACTCTCCCTCAATCGTACACCTAAGGTCATGCGTTTCCGAGTCGTTTACCGCGTAATATACAGGGGCCTAAATTTTTCGAAAAGTGACTCTCCATCATTTCTCGATAACGGCTAGGGACTTCTCTGATACTCTGGGACGAGGTGGTAATGGCCAACCAAGAAAATGCTGCTGAGAAGCGGGAAGGCAAGAGGGTGACGATACGCCACACGTCTCTGGCTTCTTCCAAGGAAGAGGGGATGAGCCCTCTTGCCTTTCTGTTCCGCAGGAGGACCCCACCTTCAGACAACTTTGCTGTGTTGCACTCTGAAAATTCAAATGGCTACTCTCCCTCAATCGTATACCTAAGCTCATGCGTTTTCCGAGTCGTTTTCCCAAGTCGTTTTCCGATTCGTTTTCCAGAGTCGTTTTCCCGAGTCGTCTTCCCAGTCGTTTACCGTGTCGTTTTCCCGAGTCGGTTTCCCAGTCGTTTACCGCGTCGTTTACCGGGGCCTAAATTTTTCGAAAAGCGACTCTCCATCATTTCTCGATGACGGCTAGGGACTTCTCTGATACTCTGGGACGAGGTAGTGATGGCCAACCAAAGAAATGAGGCTGAGAAGCGGGAAGGCAAGAGGGTGACGATAAGCCACTCTGGCTTCTTCCAAGGAAGAGGGGATGAGCCCTCTCGCCTTTCTGTTCTGCAGGAAGACCCCTCCTTCAGACAACTTTGCTGTGTTGCAATCTGAAAATTCAAATGGCTGCTCTCCCTCAATCGTATACCTAAGCTCATGCGTTTTCCGAGTCGTTTTTCCGGAGTCGTTTTCCAGAGTCGTTTTCCCGAGTCGTTTACCGCGTCGTTTACCGGGGCCTACATTTTTCGATAAGTGACTCTCCATCATTTCTCGATGACGGCTAGGGACTTCTCTGATACTCTAGGACGAGGTGGTGATGGCCAACCAAGAAAATACTGCTGAGAAGCGGGAAGGCAAGAGGGTGACGATAAGCCACATGTCTCTGGCTTCTGCCAAGGAAGAGGAGATGAGCCCTCTCGCCATTCTGTTCCGCAGTTGGACCCCTCCTTCAGACAACTTTGCTGTGTTGCAATCTGAAAATTCAAATGGCTACTCTCCCTCAATCGTATACCTAAGCTCATGCGTTTTCCGAGTCGTTTTCCCGAGTCGTTTTCCCGAGTCGTTTTCACAGTTGTTTACCGTGTCGTTTTCCCGAGTCGGTTTCCCAGTCGTTTACCGCATCGTTTACCGGGGCCTAAATTTTTCGAAAAGCGACTCTCCATCATTTTTCGATGACGGCTAGGGACTTCTCTGATACTCTGGGACGAGGTGGTGATGGCCAACCAAGAAAATGATGCTGAGAAGCGGGAAGGCAAGATGGTGACGATAAGCCACATGTCTCTGGCTTCTGCCAAGGAAGAGGGGATGAGCCCTCTCGCCTTTCTGTTCCGCAGGAGGATCCCTCCTTCAGACAACTTTGCTGTGTTGCAATCTGAAAATTCAAATGGCTACTCTCCCTCAATCGTATACCTAAGCTCATGCGTTTTCCGAGTCGTTTTCCGATTCGTTTTCCCGAGTCGTTTACCGCGTCGTTTTCCCGAGTCGTTTTCCCAGTCGTTTACCGCGTCGTTTACCGAGGCGAAATTTTTAGAAAAGCGAGTCTCCATCATTTCTCGATGACGGCTAGGGACTTCTCTGATACTCTGGGACGAGGTGGTAATATCCAACCAAGAAAATGCTGCTGAGAAGCAGGAAGGCAAGAGGGTGACGATAAGCCACATGTCTCTGGCTTCTTCCAAGGAAGAGGGGATGAGCCCTCTCGCCTTTCTGTTCCGCAGGAGAACCCCTCCTTCAGACACCTTTGCTGTGTTGCAATCTGAAAATTCAAATGGCTACTCTCCCTCACTCGTATACCTAAGCTCATGCGTTTTCCGAGTCGTTTTCCGGAGTCGTTTTCCGATTCGTTTTCCCGAGTCGTTTTCCCAGTCATTTACCGCGTCGTTTACCGGGGCCTAAATTTTTCGAAAAGCGACTCTACATCATCTCTCGATGACGGCTAGGGACTTCTCTGATACTCTGGGCCGAGGTGGTGATGGCCAACCAAAAAAATGCTGCTGAAAAGCGGGAAGGCAAGAGGGTGATGATAAGCCAATCTGGCTTCTTCCAAGGAAGAGGGGATGAGCCCTCTCGCCTTTCTGTTCTGCAGGAGGACCCCTCCTTCAGACAACTTTGCTGTGTTGCAATCTGAAAATTCAAAATGGCTACTCTCCCTCAATCGTATACCTAAGCTCATGCGTTTTCCGAGTCGTTTTCCTGAGTCGTTTTCCGAGTCGTTTTCCCGAGTCGTTTTCCCCGAGTCGCTTTCCGATTCGTTTTCCCGAGTCGTTTACCGCGTCGTTTACAGGGGCCTAAATTTTTCGAAAAGCGACTCTCCATCATTTCCCGATGACGGCTAGGGACTTCTCTGATACTCTGGGACGAAGTGGTGATGGCCAACCAAGAAAATGCTGCTGAGAAGCGGGAATGCAAGAGGGTGACGATAAACCACATGTCTCTGGCTTCTTCCAAGGAAAAGGGGATCAGCCCTCTTGCCTTTCTGTTCCGCAGGAGGACCCAACCTTCAGACAACTTTGCTGTGTTGCAATCTGAAAATTAAAATCGCTACTCTCCCTGAATCGCATACCTAAGCTTATGCGTTTTCCGAGTCGTTTTCCGGACTCGTTTTCCGGAGTCGTTTTCCCGAGTCGTTTACCGTGGCCTAAATTTTTCGAAAAGCGACTCTCCATCATTTCCCGATGACGGCTAGGGACTTCTCTGATACTCTAGGACGAGGTGGTGATGGCCAACCAAGAAAATACTGCTGAGAAGCGGGAAGGCAAGAGGGTGACGATAAGCCACATGTCTCTGGCTTCTGCCAAGGAAGAGGAGATGAGCCCTCTCGCCATTCTGTTCCGCAGTTGGACCCCTCCTTCAGACAACTTTGCTGTGTTGCAATCTGAAAATTCAAATGGCTACTCTCCCTCAATCGTATACCTAAGCTCATGCGTTTTCCGAGTCGTTTTCCCGAGTCGTTTTCCGATTCGTTTTCCCGAGTCGTTTACCGCGTCGTTTACAGGGGCCAAAATTTTTCGAAAAGCGACTCTCCATCATTTCCCGATGACGGCTAGGGACTTCTCTGATACTCTGGGACGAAGTGGTGATGGCCAACCAAGAAAATGCTGCTGAGAAGCGGGAATGCAAGAGGGTGACGATAAACCACATGTCTCTGGCTTCTTCCAAGGAAAAGGGGATCAGCCCTCTTGCCTTTCTGTTCCGCAGGAGGACCCCACCTTCAGACAACTTTGCTGTGTTGCAATCTGAAAATTCAAATGGCTACTCTCCCTCAATCGCATACCTAAGCTTATGCGTTTTCCGAGTCGTTTTCCGGACTCGTTTTCCGGAGTCGTTTTCCCGAGTCGTTTACCGGGGCCTAAATTTTTCGAAAAGCGACTCTCCATCATTTCCCGATGACGGCTAGGGACTTCTCTGATACTCTTGGACGAGGTGGTGATGGCCAACCAAGAAAATGCCGCTGAGAAGCGGGAATGCAAGAGGGTAACGATAAGCCACATGTCTCTGGGTTCTTCCAAGGAAAAGGGGATGAGCCCTCTCGCCTTTCTGTTCCGCAGGAGGACCCCTCCTTCAGACAACTTTGCTGTGTTGCAATCTGAAAATTCAAATGGCTACTCTCCCTCAATCGTACACCTAAGGTCATGCGTTTCCGAGTCGTTTACCGCGTAATATACAGGGGCCTAAATTTTTCGAAAAGTGACTCTCCATCATTTCTCGATAACGGCTAGGGACTTCTCTGATACTCTGGGACGAGGTGGTAATGGCCAACCAAGAAAATGCTGCTGAGAAGCGGGAAGGCAAGAGGGTGACGATACGCCACACGTCTCTGGCTTCTTCCAAGGAAGAGGGGATGAGCCCTCTTGCCTTTCTGTTCCGCAGGAGGACCCCACCTTCAGGCAACTTTGCTGTGTTGCACTCTGAAAATTCAAATGGCTACTCTCCCTCAATCGTATACCTAAGCTCATGCGTTTTCCGAGTCGTTTTCCCAAGTCGTTTTCCGATTCGTTTTCCAGAGTCGTTTTCCCGAGTCGTCTTCCCAGTCGTTTACCGTGTCGTTTTCCCGAGTCGGTTTCCCAGTCGTTTACCGCGTCGTTTACCGGGGCCTAAATTTTTCGAAAAGCGACTCTCCATCATTTCTCGATGATGGCTAGGGACTTCTCTGATACTCTGGGACGAGGTAGTGATGGCCAACCAAAGAAATGAGGCTGAGAAGCGGGAAGGCAAGAGGGTGACGATAAGCCACTCTGGCTTCTTCCAAGGAAGAGGGGATGAGCCCTCTCGCCTTTCTGTTCTGCAGGAAGACCCCTCCTTCAGACAACTTTGCTGTGTTGCAATCTGAAAATTCAAATGGCTGCTCTCCCTCAATCGTATACCTAAGCTCATGCGTTTTCCGAGTCGTTTTTCGAGTCGTTTCCCCGAGTCGTTTTTCCGGAGTCGTTTTCCAGAGTCGTTTTCCCGAGTCGTTTACCGCGTCGTTTACCGGGGCCTATATTTTTCGATAAGTGACTCTCCATCATTTCTCGATGACGGCTAGGGACTTCTCTGATACTCTAGGACGAGGTGGTGATGGCCAACCAAGAAAATACTGCTGAGAAGCGGGAAGGCAAGAGGGTGACGATAAGCCACATGTCTCTGGCTTCTGCCAAGGAAGAGGAGATGAGCCCTCTCGCCATTCTGTTCCGCAGTTGGACCCCTCCTTCAGACAACTTTGCTGTGTTGCAATCTGAAAATTCAAATGGCTACTCTCCCTCAATCGTATACCTAAGCTCATGCGTTTTCCGAGTCGTTTTCCCGAGTCGTTTTCCCGAGTCGTTTTCACAGTTGTTTACCGTGTCGGTTTCCCAGTCGTTTACCGCATCGTTTACCGGGGCCTAAATTTTTCGAAAAGCGACTCTCCATCATTTCTCGATGACGGCTAGGGACTTCTCTGATACTCTGGGACGAGGTAGTGATGGCCAACCAAAAAAATGCTGCTGAGAAGCGGGAAGCCAAGAGGATGACGATAAGCCACATGTCTCTGGCTTCTTCCAAGGAAGAGGGGATGAGCCCTCTCGCTTTTCTGTTCCGCAGGAGGACCCCGCCTTCAGACAACTTTGCTGTGTTGCAATCTGAAAATTCAAATGGCTACTCTCCCTCAATCGTATACCTATGCTCATGCGTTTTCCGAGTCGTTTTCCGTAGTCGTTTTCCGATTCGTTTTCCCCGAGTCGTTTTCCCAGTCGTTTACCGCGTCGTTTACCGGGGCCTAAATTTTTCGAAAAGCGACTCTACATCATCTCTCGACGACGGCTAGGGACTTCTCTGATACTCTGGGCCGAGGTGGTGATGGCCAACCAAAAAAATGCTGCTGAGAAGCGGGAAGGCAAGAGGGTGATGATAAGCCAATCTGGCTTCTTCCAAGGAAGAGGGGATGAGCCCTCTCGCCTTTCTGTTCTGCAGGAGGACCCCTCCTTCAGACAACTTTGCTGTGTTGCAATCTGAAAATTCAAAATGGCTACTCTCCCTCAATCGTATACCTAAGCTCATGCGTTTTCCGAGTCGTTTTCCGGAGTCGTTTTCCGATTCGTTTTCCCGAGTCGTTTACCGCGTCGTTTACAGGGGCCAAATTTTTTCGAAAAGCGACTCTCCATCATTTCCCGATGACGGCTAGGGACTTCTCTGATACTCTGGGACGAAGTGGTGATGGCCAACCAAGAAAATGCTGCTGAGAAGCGGGAATGCAAGAGGGTGACGATAAACCACATGTCTCTGGCTTCTTCCAAGGAAAAGGGGATCAGCCCTCTTGCCTTTCTGTTCCGCAGGAGGACCCCACCTTCAGACAACTTTGCTGTGTTGCAATCTGAAAATTCAAATGGCTACTCTCCCTCAATCGCATACCTAAGCTTATGCGTTTTCCGAGTCGTTTTCCCGAGTCGTTCTCCGACTCGTTTTCCGGAGTCGTTTTCCCGAGTCGTTTACCGGGGCCTAAATTTTTCGAAAAGCGACTCTCCATCATTTCCCGATGACGGCTAGGGACTTCTCTGATACTCTTGGACGAGGTGGTGATGGCCAACCAAGAAAATGCTGCTGAGAAGCGGGAATGCAAGAGGTTAACGATAAGCCACATGGGTCTGGGTTCTTCCAAGGAAAAGGGGATGAGCCCTCTCGCCTTTCTGTTCCGCAGGAGGACCCCTCCTTCAGACAACTGTGCTGTGTTGCAATCTGAAAATTCAAATGGCTACTCTCCCTCAATCGTACACCTAAGGTCATGCGTTTCCGAGTCGTTTACCCCGTAATATACAGGGGCCTAAATTTTTCGAAAAGTGACTCTCCATCATTTCTCGATAACGGCTAGGGACTTCTCTGATACTCTGGGACGAGGTGGTAATGGCCAACCAAGAAAATGCTGCTGAGAAGCGGGAAGGCAAGAGGGTGACGATACGCCACACGTCTCTGGCTTCTTCCAAGGAAGAGGGGATGAGCCCTCTTGCCTTTCTGTTCCGCAGGAGGACCCCACCTTCAGACAACTTTGCTGTGTTGCACTCTGAAAATTCAAATGGCTACTCTCCCTCAATCGTATACCTAAGCTCATGCGTTTTCCGAGTCGTTTTCCCAAGTCGTTTTCCGATTCGTTTTCCAGAGTCGTTTTCCCGTGTCGTCTTCCCAGTCGTTTACCGTGTCGTTTTCCCGAGTCGGTTTCCCAGTCGTTTACCGCGTCGTTTACCGGGGCCTAAATTTTTCGAAAAGCGACTCTCCATCATTTCTCGATGACGGCTAGGGACTTCTCTGATACTCTGGGACGAGGTGGTGATGGCCAACCAAAAAAATGAGGCTGAGAAGCGGGAAGGCAAGAGGGTGACGATAAGCCACTCTGGCTTCTTCCAAGGAAGAGGGGATGAGCCCTCTCGCCTTTCTGTTCTGCAGGAAGACCCCTCCTTCAGACAACTTTGCTGTGTTGCAATCTGAAAATTCAAATGGCTGCTCTCCCTCAATCGTATACCTAAGCTCATGCGTTTTCCGAGTCGTTTTTCCGGAGTCGTTTTTCCAGAGTCGTTTTCCGAGTCGTTTACCGCGTCGTTTACCGGGGCCTACATTTTTCGATAAGTGACTCTCCATCATTTCTCGATGACGGCTAGGGACTTCTCTGATACTCTAGGACGAGGTGGTGATGGCCAACCAAGAAAATACTGCTGAGAAGCGGGAAGGCAAGAGGGTGACGATAAGCCACATGTCTCTGGCTTCTGCCAAGGAAGAGGAGATGAGCCCTCTCGCCATTCTGTTCTGCAGTTGGACCCCTCCTTCAGACAACTTTGCTGTGTTGCAATCTGAAAATTCAAATGGCTACTCTCCCTCAATCGTATACCTAAGCTCATGCGATTTCCGAGTCGTTTTCCCGATTCGTTTCGTCGTTTTCCGTGTCGTGTTTTTCCGAGTCGGTTTCCCAGTCGTTTACCGCATCGTTTACCGGGGCCTAAATTTTTCGAAAAGCGACTCTCCATCATTTTTCGATGACGGCTAGGGACTTCTCTGATACTCTGGGACGAGGTGGTGATGGCCAACCAAGAAAATGATGCTGAGAAGCGGGAAGGCAAGATGGTGACGATAAGCCACATGTCTCTGGCTTCTGCCAAGGAAGAGGGGATGAGCCCTCTCGCCTTTCTGTTCCGCAGGAGGATCCCTCCTTCAGACAACTTTGCTGTGTTGCAATCTGAAAATTCAAATGGCTACTCTCCCTCAATCGTATACCTAAGCTCATGCGTTTTCCGAGTCGTTTTCCCGAGTCGTTTTCCGATTTGTTTTCCCGAGTCGTTTACCGCGTCGTTTTCCCGAGTCGTTTTCCCAGTCGTTTACCGCGTCGTTTACCGAGGCGAAATTTTTAGAAAAGCGAGTCTCCATCATTTCTCGATGACGGCTAGGGACTTCTCTGATACTCTGGGACGAGGTGGTAATATCCAACCAAGAAAATGCTGCTGAGAAGCAGGAAGGCAAGAGGGTGACGATAAGCCACATGTCTCTGGCTTCTTCCAAGGAAGAGGGGATGAGCCCTCTCGCCTTTCTGTTCCGCAGGAGAACCCCTCCTTCAGACACCTTTGCTGTGTTGCAATCTGAAAATTCAAATGGCTACTCTCCCTCACTCGTATACCTAAGCTCATGCGTTTTCCGAGTCGTTTTTCCGGAGTCGTTTTTCCGATTCGTTTTCCCGAGTCGTTTTCCCAGTCATTTACCGCGTCGTTTACCGGGGCCTAAATTTTTCGAAAAGCGACTCTACATCATCTCTCGATGACGGCTAGGGACTTCTCTGATACTCTGGGCCGAGGTGGTGATGGCCAACCAAAAAAATGCTGCTGAAAAGCGGGAAGGCAAGAGGGTGATGATAAGCCAATCTGGCTTCTTCCAAGGAAGAGGGGATGAGCCCTCTCGCCTTTCTGTTCTGCAGGAGGACCCCTCCTTCAGACAACTTTGCTGTGTTGCAATCTGAAAATTCAAAATGGCTACTCTCCCTCAATCGTATACCTAAGCTCATGCGTTTTCCGAGTCGTTTTCCTGAGTCGTTTTCCGGAGTCGTTTTCCGGAGTCGTTTTCCGATTCGTTTTCAGAGTCGTTTTCGTCGTTTCCGAGTCGTTTTCCGCGTCGTTTACAGGGCGTAAATTTTTCGAAAAGCGACTCTCCATCATTTCCCGATGACGGCTAGGGACTTCTCTGATACTCTGGGACGAGGTGGTGATGGCCAACCAAGAAAATGCTGCTGAGAAGCGGGAAGGCTAGAGGGTGACGATAAGCCACATGTCTCTGGCTTCTTCCAAGGAAGAGGGGATGAGCCCTCTCGCCTGTCTGTTCCGCAGGAGGACCCCTCCTTCAGACAACTTTGCTGTATTGCAATCCGAAAATTCAAATGGCTACTCTCCCTCAATCGTATACCTAAGCTCATGCGTTTTTCGAGTCATTTTTCTCGTGTCGTTTTTCGAGTCGTTTTTCTCGAGTCGTTTTTCCCGAGTCGTTTTCCGGAGTCGTTTACCGTGTCCTTTACCGTGGCCTAAATTTTTCGAAAAGCGACTCTCCATCATTTTTCGATGACAGCTAGGGACTTCTCTGATACTCTGGGACGAGGTGGTGATGGCCAACCAAGAAAATGCTGCTGAGAAGCGGGAAGGCAAGAGGGTGACGATAAGCCACATGTCTCTGGCTTCTTCCAAGGAAGAGGGGATGAGCCCTCTCGCCTTTCTGTTCCGCAGGAGAACCCCTCCTTCAGACAACTTTGCTGTGTTGCAATCTGAAAATTCAAATGGCTACTCTCCCTCAATCGTATACCTAAGCTCATGCGTTTTCCGAGTCGTTTTCCCGGGTCGTTTTCCGATTCGTTTTCCCGAGTCGTTTTCCCGCGGCGTTTTCCCGCGTCGTTTTCCCAGTCGTTTACCGCGTCGTTTACCGGGCCTAAATTTTTCGAAAAGCGACTCTCCATCATTTCTCGATGACGGCTAGGGACTTCTCTGATACTCTGGGACGAGGTGGTGATGGCCAACCAAAAAAATGCTGCTGAGAAGCGGGAAGGCAAGAGGGTGACGATAAGCCACATGTCTCTGGCTTCTTCCAAGGAAGAGGGGATGAGCCCTCTCGCTTTTCTGTTCCGCAGGAGGACCCCTCCTTCAGACAACTTTGCTGTGTTGCAATCTGAAAATTCAAATGGCTACTCTCCCTCAATCGTATACCTAAGCTCATGCGTTTTCCGAGTCGTTTTCCCGATTCGTTTTCCCGAGTCGTTTTCCCAGTCGTTTCTCGTCTCGTTTACCGGGGCCTAAATTTTTCGAAAAGCGACTCTCCATCATTTCTCGATGACGGCTAGGGACTTCTCTGATACTCTGGGACGAGGTGGTGATGGCCAACCAAAAAAATGCTGCTGAGAAGCGGGAAGGCAAGAGGGTGACGATAAGCCACATGTCTCTGGCTTCTTCCAAGGAAGAGGGGATGAGCCCTCTCGCCTTTCTGTTCTGCAGGAGGACCCCTCCTTCAGACAACTTTGCTGTGTTGCAATCTGAAAATTCAAATGGCTACTCTCCCTCAATCGTATACCTAAGCTCATGCGTTTTCCGAGTCGTTTTCCCTAGTCGTTTTCCGATCGTTTTCGATTCGTTTTCCCGAGTCGTTTTCCGAGTCGTTTCCGCGTCGTTTTCCCGAGTCTTTTTGAGTCGTTTAAATTTTTCGAAAAGCGACTCTCCATCATTTCGATGACGTTCTCTGATACGTTGGGTGTTTTCCCGAAGTGGTTTTGAGTCTTTCCTGAGTCGTTTTCCGAGAGGGTTTTTCCGAGATGTTTTCCCGAGTCGTTTTCCAAGGAGAGTCGTTTTCCCGAGTCCTTCCGAGTCGTTTTTCCGAGTCGTTTTCTGAGTCGTTTCAAGTCGTTTTCCCTATCGTTTTCGTTTACCGCGTCGTTTTCCGCGTCGTATTCAGAGTCGTTTTCCGAGTCGTTTTCCGAGACGTTTACCGCGTCGTTTACCGGGGCATAAATTTTTCGAAAAGCGACTCTCCATCATTTCTCGATGACGCCTAGGGACTTCTCTGATACTCTGGGACGAGGTGGTGATGGCCAACCAAAAAAATGCTGCTGAGAAGCGGGAAGGCAAGAGGGTGACGATAAGCCACATGTCTCTGGCTTCTTCCAAGGAAGAGGGTATGAGCCCTCTTGCCTTTCTGTTACGCAGGAGGACCCCTCCTTAAGACAACTTTGCTGTGTTGCAATCTGAAAATTCAAATGGCTACTTTCCCTCAATCGTATACCTAAGCTCATGCGTTTTTCGAGTCATTTTTCCCGAGTTGTTTTCCCGAGTCGCTTTCCGGAGTCGTTTACTGCGTCGTTTACCGGGGCCTAAATTTTTCAAAAAGCGACTCTCCATCATTTCTCGATGATGGCTAGGGACTTCTCTGATACTCTGGGACGAGGTGGTGATGGCCAACCAAAAAAATGCTGCTGAAAAGCGGGAAGGCAAGAGGGTGACGATAAGCCACATGTCTCTGGCTTCTTCCAAGGAAGAGGGGATGAGCCCTCTCGCCTTTCTGTTCCGCAGGAGGACCCCTCCTTCAGACAACTTTGCTGTGTTGCAATCTGAAAATTCAAATGGCTACTCTCCCTCAATCGTATACCTAAGCTCATGCGTTTTCCGAGTTTTCCGAGTCGTTTTCCGAGTCGTTTTCCTGAGTCGTTTTCCCGAGTCGTTTTCCAAGTTGTTTACCGCGTCGTTTACCGGGGCCTAAATATTTCGAAAAGCGTCTCTCCATCATTTCTCGATGACGGCTAGGGACTTCTCTGATACTCTGGGACGAGGTGGTGATGGCCAACCAAAAAAATGCTGCTGAGAAGCGGGAAGGCAAGAGGGTGACGATAAGCCACATGTCTCTGGCTTCTTCCAAGGAAGAGGGGATGAGCCCTCTCGCCTTTCTGTTCCGCAGGAGGACCCCTCCTTCAGACAACTTTGCTGTGTTGCAATCTGAAAATTCAAATGGCTACTCTCCCTCAATCGTATACCTAAGCTCATGCGTTTTCCCAAGTCGTTTTCCCGAGTCGTTTTCCCGAGTCGTTTTCCCAGTCTTTTTCCAGTTGTTTTCCCGAGTCGTTTTCCGAGTCGTTTTCCGATTCTTTTTTTCCCGAGTCGTTTCCGAGTCCGTTTTCCCGAGTCGTTTTCCTGAGTCGTTTTCCCGAGTCATTTTCCCGAGTCGTTTCTCCCGAGTCGTTTTCCCGGGTCGTTTACCGCGTCGTTTTCCCGGGCCTAAATTTTTCGAAAAGCGACTCTCCATCATTTCTCGATGACGGCTAGGGACTTCTCTAATACTCTGGGACGAGGTGGTGATGGCCAACCAAGAAAATGATGCTGAGAAGCGGGAAGGCAAGAGGGTGACGATAAGCCACATGTCTCTGGCTTCTTCCAAGGAAGAGGGAATGAGCCCTCTCGCCTTTCTGTTCCGCAGGAGGACCCCTCCTTCAGACAACTTTGCTGTGTTGCAATCTGAAAATTCAAATGGCTACTCTCCCTCAATCGTATACCTAAGCTCCTGCATTTTCCCGAGTCGTTTTCCCGAGTCGTTTTTTTTTCCCGAGTCGTTTTCCTAGTCGTTTTCCGAGTCGTTTACCGCGTCATTTTCCGAGTCTTTTACCGGGGCCTAAATTTTTCGAAAGCGACTCTCCATCATTTCTCGATGACGGCTAGGGATTCCTCTGATACTCTGGGACGAGGTGGTGATGGCCAACCAAGAAAATGCTGCTGAGAAGCGGGAAGGCAAGAGGGTGACGATAAGCCACATGTCTCTGGATTCTTCCAAGGAAGAGGGGATGAGCCCTCTCGCCTTTCTGTTCCGCAGGAGGACCCCTCCTTCAGACAACTTTGCTGTGTTGCAATCTGAAAATTCAAATGGCTACTCTCCCTCAATCGTATACCTAAGCTCATGCGTTTTCCGAGTCGTTTTCCGAGTCGTTTTCCCGAGTCGTTTTCCCGAGTCGTTTTCCCGAGTCGTTTTCTGGAGTCGTTTTCCCGAGTCGGTTTCCGGAGTCGTTTTCCCAGTCACTTTACCGCGTATTTTACCGGGGCCTAAATTTTTCGAAAAGCGACTCTCCATCATTTCTCGATGACGGCTAGGGACTTCTCTAATACTCTGGGACAAGGTGGTGATGGCCAACCAAGAAAATGATGCTGAGAAGCGGGAAGGCAAGAGGGTGACGATAAGCCACATGTCTCTGGCTTCTTCCAAGGAAGAGGGAATGAGCCCTCTCGCCTTTCTGTTCCGCAGGAGGACCCCTCCTTCAGACAACTTTGCTGTGTTGCAATCTGAAAATTCAAATGGCTACTCTCCCTCAATCGTATACCTAAGCTCATGCGTCGAGTCCGCGTCGTTTCGTTTTCCGAGTCGTTTTCTTTTTCTGGAGTCATTTTGCCGAGTCGTTTTCCCAGTCGTTTACCGCGTCGTTTACCGGGGCCTAAATTTTTCGAAAAGCGACTCTCCATCATTTCTCGATGACGGCTAGGGACTTCTCTGATACTCTGGGACGAGGTGGTGATGGCCAACCAAAAAAATGCTGCTGCGAAGCGGGAAGGCAAGAGGGTGACGATAAGCCACATGTCTCTGGCTTCTTCCAAGGAAGAGGGGATGAGCCCTCTCGCCTTTCTGTTCCGCAGGAGGACCCCTCCTTCAGACAACTTTGCTGTGTTGCAATCTGAAATTCAAATGGCTACTCTCCCTCAATCGTATACCTATGCTCATGCGTTTTCCGAGACGTTTCGCGTCGTTTTCGTTTTTCGTTTTCACAGTCGTTTCCAGAGTCGTTTTCCGAGTCGTTTTCCCGAGTCGTTTTCCCGAGTCGTTTTCACAGTCGTTTTCCGCGTCGTTTACCGGGGCCTAAATTTTTCGAAAAGCGACTCTCCATCATTTCTCGATGACGGCGAGGGACTTCTCTGATACTCTGGGACGAGGTGGTGATGGCCAACCAAAAAATGCTGCTGAGAAGCGGGAAGGCAAGAGGGTGACGATAAGCCACATGTCTCTGGCTTCTTCCAAGTAAGAGGGGATGAGCCCTCTCGCCTTTCTGTTCCGCAGGAGGACCCCTCCTTCAGACAACTTTGCTGTGTTGCAATCTGAAAATTCAAATGGCTACTCTCCCTCAATCGTATACCTAAGCTCATGCGTTTTCCGAGTTTTTTTCCAGAGTCGTGTTCCGATTCGTTTCCGGAGTCGTTTTTCCCGGAGTCGTTTTTTCCGAGTCGTTTTCCGAGTCGTGTCGTTTACCGCGTTGTTTACCGAGGCCTAAATTTTTCGAAAAGCGACTCTCCATCATTTCTCGATGACGGCTAGGGACTTCTCTGATACTGTGGGACGAGGTGGTGATGGCCAACCAAAAAAATGCTGCTTAGAAGCGGGAAGGCAAGAGGGTGACGATAAGACACATGTCTCTGGCTTCTTCCAAGGAAGAGGGGATGATCCCTCTCGCCTTTCTGTTCCGCAGGAGGACCCCTCCTTCAGACAACTTTGCTGTGTTGCAATCTGAAAATTCAAATGGCTACTCTCCCTCAATCGTATACCTAAGCTCATGCGTTTTCCGAGTCGTTTTCCGAGTCGGTTTACCGCGTCGTTTTCGGAGTCGTTTCCGGAGTCGTTTTCCGAGTCGTTTACTGGGGCCTAAATTTTTCGAAAAGCGACTCTCCCTCATTTCTCGATGACGGCTAGGGACTTCTCTCTGGGACGAGGTGGTGATGGCCAACCAAAAAAATGCTGCTGAGAAGCGGGAAGGCAAGAGGGTGACGATAAGCCACATGTCTCTGGCTTCTTCCACGGAAGAGGGGATGAGCCCTCTCGCCTTTCTGTTCCGCAGGAGGACCCCTCCTTCAGACAACTTTGCTGTGTTGCAATCTGAAAATTCAAAAGGCTACTCTCCCTCAATCGTATACCTAAGCTCATGCGTTTACCGCATCATATACGGCGTCGTTTTCCGAGTCGTTTTCCGAGTCGTTTTCCAAGTCGTTTACCGCATCGTTTACCGGGGCCTAAATTTTTCGAAAAGCGACTCTCCATCATTTCTCGATGACGGCTAGGGACTTCTCTGATACTCTGGGACGAGGTGGTGATGGCCAACCAAAAAAATGCTGCTGAGAAGCGGGAAGGCAAGAGGGTGACGATAAGCCACATGTCTCTGGCTTCTTCCAAGGAAGAGGGGATGAGCCCTCTCGCCTTTCTGTTCCGCAGGAGGACCCCTCCTTCAGACAACTTTGCTGTGTTTCAATCTGAAAATTCAAATGGCTACTCTCCCTCAATCGTATACCTAAGCTCATGCTTTTCCCGAGTCGTTTTCGTCGTTTTCAAGTCGTTTTCCCGAGTCGTTTTCCGAGTCTTTTTGCCGAGTCGCTTTCAGAGTCGTTTTCCGGGTCGTTTTCCCGAGTCGTTTTCTCGAGTCGTTTTTAGAGTCGTTTTTCCGAGTCGTTTGTTTCCCTAGTCGTTTACCGCGTCGTTTACCGGGGCCTAAATTTTTCGAAAAGCGACTCTCCATCATTTCTCGATGACGGCTAGGGACTTCTCTGATACTCTGGGACGAGGTGGTGATGGCCAACCAAAAAAATGTTGCTGAAAAGCGGGAAGGCAAGAGGGTGACGATAAGCCACATGTCTCTGGCTTCTTCCAAGGAAGAGGGGATGAGCCCTCTCGCCTTTCTGTTCCGCAGGAAGACCCCTCCTTCAGACAACTTTGCTGTGTTGCAATCTGAAAATTCAAATGGCTACTCTCCCTCAATCGTATACCTAAGCTCCTGCGTTTCCCGAGTCGTTTTCCGACTCGTTTTCCCGAGTCGTTTTCCGATTTGTTTTCCCGAGTCGTTTTCCGAGTCGTTTTACCGCGTCGTTTACCGGGGCCTAAATTTTTCGAAAAGCGACTCTCCATCATTTCTCGATGACGGCTAGGGACTTCTCTGATACTCTGGGACGAGGTGGTGATGGCCAACCAAAAAAAATGCTGCTGAGAAGCGGGAAGGCAAGAGGGTGACGATAAGCCACATGTCTCTGGCTTCTTCCAAGGAAGAGGGGATGAGCCCTCTTGCCTTTCTGTTCCGCAGGAGGACCCCTCCTTCAGACAACTTTGCTGTGTTGCAATCTGAAAATTCAAATTGCTACTCTCCCTCAATCGTATACCTAAGCTCATGCGTTTTCCGAGTCATTTTTCCAAGTCGTTTTGCGAGTCATTTTCCCGAGTCGTTTTCCCAGTCGTTTTCCGAGTCGTTTACCGGGGGCCTAAATTTTTCGAAAAGCGACTCTCCATCATTTCTCGATGACGGCTAGGGACTTCTCTGATACTCTGGGACGAGGTGGTGATGGCCAACCAAAAAAATGCTGCTGAGAAGCGGGAAGGCAAGAGGGTGACGATAAGCCACATGTCTCTGGCTTCTTCCAAGGAAGAGGGGATGAGCCCTCTCGCCTTTCTGTTCTGCAGGAGGACCCCTCCTTCAGACAACTTTGCTGTGTTGCAATCTGAAAATTCAAATGGCTACTCTCCCTCAATCGTATACCTAAGCTCATGCATACCGCGTTTACCGCGTCGTTTTCAAAGTCGTTTTCCGAGTCGCTTTCCGAGTCGTTTTCCCGAGTCGTTTTCCCAGTCGTTTTCCCGAGTCGTTTTCCCAATTCGTTTTCCCGAGTCGTTTGCCGCGTCGTTTACCGGGGCCTAAATTTTTCGAAAAGCGACTCTCCATCATTTCTCGATGACGGCTAGGGACTTCTCTGATACTCTGGGACGAGGTGGTGATGGCCAACCAAAAAAATGCTGCTGAGAAGCGGGAAGGCAAGAGGGTGACGATAAGCCACATGTCTCTGGCTTCTTCCAAGGAAGAGGGGATGAGCCCTCTCGCCTTTCTGTTCCGCAGGAGGACCCCTCCTTCAGACAACTTTGCTGTGTTGCAATCTGAAAATTCAAATGGCTACTCTCCCTCAATCGTATACCTAAGCTCATGCATGCCGTTTTCCGAGTCGTTTTCCCGAGCCGAGTCGTTTTCCGAGTCGTTTTCCCGAGTCGTTTTCCTGAGTCGTTTTCCCGAGTCGTTTTCCCGATTCGTTTTCCGAGTCGTTTAACGGGGCCTAAATTTTTCGAAAAGCGACTCTCCATCATTTCTCGATGACGGCTAGGGACTTCTCTGATACTCTGGGACGAGCTGGTGATGGCCAACCAAGAAAATGCTGCTGAGAAGCGGGAAGGCAAGAGGGTGACGATAAGCCACATGTCTCTGGCTTCTTCCAAGGAAGAGGGGATGAGCCCTCTCTCTTTTCTGTTCCGCAGGAGGACCCCTCCTTCAAACAACTTTGCTGTGTTGCACACTGAAAATTCAAATGGCTACTCTCCCTCAATCGTATACCTAAGCTCATGCGTTTACCGAGTCGTTTACCGTCGTTTTCCGAGTCGTTTTCCTGAGTCGTTTCCCAGTCGTTTTCCCGAGTCGTTTACCGCGTCGTTTACCGGGCCTAAATTTTCGAAATAGCGACTCTCTATCATTTCTCGATGACGGCTAGGGACTTCTCTGATACTCTTGGACGAGGTGGTGATGGCCAACCAAAAAAATGCTGCTGAGAAGCGGGAAGGCAAGAGGGTGACGATAAGTCTCTGGCTTCTTCCAAGGAAGAGGGGATGAGCCCTCTCGCCTTTCTGTTCCGCAGGAGGACCCCTCCTTCAGACAACTTTGCTGTGTTGCAATCTGAAAATTCAAATGGCTACTCTCCCTCAATCGTATACCTAAGCTTCTGCGTTTTCCGAGTCGTTTACCGCGGCGTTTTCGAGTCGATTTCCGAGCGTTTTTCCGAGTCTTTTCCCGAGTCGTTTTCCCAGTCGTTTTCCGTCGTTTTTCCGAGTCGTTTACAGAGTCGTTTACCCAGTCTTTTACCGGGGCCTAAATTTTTCGAAAGGCGACTCTCCATCATTTCTCGATGACGGCTAGGGACTTCTCTGATACTCTGGGACGAGGTGGGGATGGCCATCCAAAAAAATGGTGCTGAGGAAGCGGGAAAGGCAAGAGGGTGACGATAAGCCTCATGACTGTGGCTTCTTCGAAGGAAGAAGGGGAGAGCCCTCTCGCCATTCTGTTCCACAGGGGGGACCCCCTCTTCAGACAACTTTGTTCTGTTGGAATCGGAAAATTCAAATCGCTACGCACCCCCAATGCTATACCTAAGCTCATGCGTTTCGTGGCGTTTTCCGAGCGTCGTTTTCCGAGTCGTTTCGTTTACCGGGGCCTAAATTTTTCGAAAAGCGACTCTCCATCATTTCTCGATGACGGCTAGGGACTTCTCTAATACTCTGGGACGAGGTGGTGATGGCCAACCAATAAAATGATGCTGAGAAGCGGGAATGCAAGAGGGTGACGATAAGCCACATGTCTCTGGCTTCTTCCAAGGAAGAGGGAATGAGCCCTCTCGCCTTTCTGTTCCGCAGGAGGACCCCTCCTTCAGACAACTTTGCTGTGTTGCAATCTGAAAATTCAAATGGCTACTCTCCCTCAATCGTATACCTAAGCTCATGCTTTTTCCGAGTCGTCCCCGAGTCGTTATCGTGAGTCATTTTCCGAGTTGTTTTCCCGAGTCGTTTACCGCATCGTTTACCGGGGCCTAAATTTTTCGAAAAAGCGACTCTCCATCATTTCTCGATGACGGCTAGGGACTTCTCTGATACTCTGGGACGTGGTGATGGCCAACCAAAAAAATGCTGCTGAGAAGCGGGAAGGCAAGAGGGTGACGATAAGCCACATGTCTCTGGCTTCTTCCAAGGAAGAGGGGATGAGCCCTCTCGCCTTTCTGTTCCGCAGGAGGACCCCTCATTCAGACAACTTTGCTGTGTTGCAATCTGAAAATTCAAATGGCTACTCTCCCTCAATCGTATACCTAAGCTCATGCGTTTTCCCCGAGTCGTCGTTTTCCGAGTCGTTTTCGAGTCGTTTCCGAGTCGTTTTTCCGAGTCGTTTTCTAGCGTAGTTTACCGGGGCCTAAATATTTAGAAAAGCGACTCTCCATCATTTCGCGATGACGGCTAGGGACTTCTCTGATACTCTGGGACGAGGTGGTGATGGCCAACCAAGAAAATGCTGCTGAGAAGCGGGAAGGCAAGAGGGTGACGATAAGCCACATGTCTCTGGCTTCTTCCAAGGAAGAGGGGATGAGCCCTCTCGCCTTTCTGTTCCGCAGGAGGACCCCTCCTTCAGACAACTTTGCTGTGTTGCAATCTGAAAATTCAAATGGCTACTCTCCCTCAATCGTATACCTAAGCTCATTCATTTTCCTAGTCGTTTTCCAGAGTCCTTTTCCCGAGTCGTTTTCGGAGTTGTTTTCCCGAGTCGTTTACCGCGTCGTTTTACGAGTCGTTTTTCGAGTCGTTTTCCCAGTCGCGTTTACCGCGTCGTTCCCGGGGCCTAAATTTTTCGAAAAGGCGACTCTCCATCATTTCTCGATGACGGCTAGGGACTTCTCTGATACTCTGGGACGAGGTGGTGATGGCCAACCAAAAAAATGCTGCTGAGAAGCGGGAAAGCAAGAGGGTGACGATAAGCCACAGGTCTCTTGCTTCTTCCAAGTAGGAAGGGATGAGCCCTTTCGCCTTTCTGTTCCGCAGGAGGACCCCTCCTTCAGACAAGTTTGCTGTGTTGCAATCTGAAAATTCAAATGGCTACTCACCCTCAATCGTATACCTATGCTCATGCGTTTTCCGAGTCGTTTTCCCAGTTGTTTTCCGAGTCGTTTTCCGTGTCGTTTTCCGTTCAACGTTTTCCAGAGTCGTTTCCGCGTCGTTTACCGCGAGTCGTTACCGGGGCCTAAATTTTTGGAAAAGCGACTCTCCATCATTTCTCGATGACGGCTAGGGACTTCTCTGATACTCTGGGACGAGGTGGTGATGGCCAACCAAAAAAATGCTGCTGAGAAGCGGGAAGGCAAGAGGGTGACGATAAGCCACATGTCTCTGGCTTCTTTCAAGGAAGAGGGGATGAGCCCTCTCGCCTTTCTGTTCCGCAGGAGGACCCCTCTTTCAGTCAACTTTGCTGTGTTGCAATCTGAAAATTCAAACATGGCTACTCTCCCTCAATCGGATACCTAAGCTCATGCGTTTACGCAGTCGTTTTCCCGAGCGTTGTTCACGGTGTCTTTCACAGTTGGTTTAACCGCGTTTAGTTTTCCCGGTGAGTCGTTTTCCGACGTCGTTTTCCCGAGTCGTTCTACCGGGGCCTAAATTTTTCGAACAAGTGAGACCTCTCCATCATTTCTCGATGGCGGCTCTAGGGACTTCTCTGATACTCTGGGACGATGGTGGTGATGGCCCAACCAAAAAAAATGCTGCTGGAGAAGAGGAAGGCAAGAGGGTGACGATAAGCCACAGTTCTCTGGCTTCTTCCAAGGAAGAGGGGATGAGCCCTCTCGCCTTTCTGTTCTTGCAGGAGGACCCCTCCTCGTAAGACAACTTTGCTGTGTTGCAATATAAAAATTCCATGCGCTACCTCTCCCTCAATCGTATACCTAAGCTCATGCATTTACCGCGTCTGTTTTACCGAGTCGTTTTCCGAGTCGTTTTCAGAGCGCTTTCCGATGTGGTGTTCCCCAGTCCTTTTCCCCAGTCGTTTTCCCAGAGGCGTTTTACCAATTAGATTTCCCGAGTCGTTTGCCGCGTCGTTTACCGGGCCTCAATTTTTCCGAAAAGCGACTCTCCATCAATTCTCCGATTGACGGCTAGGGACTTCTCTGATACTCGGGACGAGGTGGTGATGGTCCAACCAAAAAAATGCTGCTGAGAAGCGGGAGGGCAAAGAGGGTGGAAGAGATAAGAAACATGTCTCTGGCTTATTACAAGGAAGAGGGGATGGGGACTCTAGCCTTTCTGTTACGCAGGAGGACCCAGCCTTAAGACAACTTTGCTGTGTTGCAATATGAAAATTCAAATGGCTACTCTTCCCTATATTCGTATACCTAAGCGAATGCGTTTTTACCGCGTAATTTTCCGAGTCGTTTGTACCCCGATGTCATTTAAACCGAGTAGTATTTCCCAGTTGTTTTCCGAGTAGTTTTCCCAAAGTCGTTTTCCGAGTCTCGTTTTCCCGATGTCGTTTTCCCGTGTCGTTTTCGAGACGTCATTTTCCTGAGTCGTTTTAAGCATCTTTTTCCTGAGTAGTTTTTTCCCGAGTCGTTTTCTCAGCAGTCTGTTCCCGAGGAGGACCCTCGTTTCGAAGCTTTGCCGTTTTCCGAGTCTGTTTCCAGAGCTACGTTCTTCAGAGTCGGTTTCCAGAGTAGTTTCCGGGTCGTTTTCCCATGTCGTTTTCCCGATGTCCGTTTTCCCGAGTCGTTTTCGCGAGTCATTTTAAGAGTCGATTTCCGAGTCGTTTTCCGAGTAGTGTTTTCCCGGTCGTTTGCCGCGGTTTACGGGCCTAACATTTTTCTAAAAGCGCACTCTCCATCATTTCTCGATGACGGCTAGGGCCTTCTCTGATACTCTGGGACGAGGGGGGTGGTGATGGCCAACCAAAAAATAATGCTGCTCAGACGCGGGAAGGCCAGAGGGTGACGATAAGGCCACATGTCTCGGGCTTATTACAAGGAAGAGGGGATGAGCCCTCTCGCATTTCTGTTCCGCAGGAGGACCCCTCCTTCAGACAAATTTACTGTTGT
Organism: Paralithodes platypus; assembly: GCA_032716605.1. Lineage (NCBI taxonomy): Eukaryota > Metazoa > Arthropoda > Malacostraca > Decapoda > Lithodidae > Paralithodes > Paralithodes platypus. The sequence continues at coordinate 18,636,494 of CM064512.1, forward strand.
TTGCAATCTGTGAAATTCAAATGGCTTACTCTCCCTCAATCGTGCCTACCTAAGCTCATGCGTTCTACCGCGTCGTTTTCCCGTGTCGTTTTCCGAGTCGTTTTCCGGATTAGTTTTACAGTCGATTATCCGAGCGTCGTTTACGGTGGCATAATTTTTTCGAAAAGAGACTCTACATCATTTCTCGATGACGGCTAAGGGACTTCTCTGATAATCTGGGGACGAGGTGGTGATGGACAACCAAAAAAAGATGCTGAGAAGCGGGAGAAGGCAGGAGGGTGATGCATAAGCCAAATGTCTCTGGCTTCTTC